>CM029126.1:17371526-17836526 GCA_016859345.1 Istiophorus platypterus
TGCCAGGTTCAGCTGGGCCATTGTAAGCAAAGTTGTTTAGTTGTTGGAGCAAGAAGTTCTGATATTTGTGTAAACCTGAACTGAGTAAAACAGTGGGGTTCTGAAGTTTCATGGTGTCTCTGGGTTGTCAACTCTAGAGTGTTTGTGTGCGTGTGTGAGTGGTTGCATGTGTGCAAACAGTGGGTGCGTCCTGTCCCCTCACTCCTTTACCTCAGTGTCTTTGTCTGTTATGCCCACTTTATAAAGGAATTGTAGGTTGAAACCGGTCACACGTGGTCAGCTCTTTGAAAACTGAAGTCTGCCATTTAGGTCAAACAAAAAGACAAAGAATAAAGATATCTCAAATGTAAACATTTTGAATAGCTGTGTTCCCGACCCTATGAGTTGGTTTGTGCATCGGTGGTTTTGCTGTGTGCTGTAATTAATGACTATATAATGTGAGCTCAAATTAAAGTAATAAAAACTTTTGAGGTCAGCGTGGGTGAAGGTGGAGGAGAAGACAGAAAGAGAGGCAGGAGGATGGCATGGGAACTTGCTGACACCACTTTTTAGCTGTAGAGTATATAGAGAGCCTCTATATGATATGTGGGTGGCCTAAAACACTTTTGCAAAAGACAGGAGGGTAGTTTGAGCTTGTTCTGTGGAAAGTTAAATCAGCCAATCCTCTCAAGTCTTACATCAACATCAGAATGTTATTGATGTGCTCTATTTTAAGGTGAGAACTTTGAGAGACACTCTCCCTGTGTATCTATTTCTCTCTCTCTCTCTCTCTCTCTCTCTCAATGTCTGTGTATGCTTTGAGCATTCCTCTCACTGCACAACTATGTGAAAAAATAAGCTGGCTTGGCTAACTTTCCCTAAAGTTAATGATTTAGAAGAGGTGTTGGCAGACTAAATTATCACCTTCTGAAAGGACCCATTGAGATCCCATATGTGAACCACACATATCTGCAGCAAAGCTGATCTCAGCCAAAAAAAGATTGAGCCTAGCCCTACCTAAATCCCAAAAAGCTCGTTTGAAACTGTAATGAACCTTGGCTGTTTAGCTCTTTGTCAACCAAAGCCTGTAAAAGAAACAAAAAACAAACAAACACACACAAAAAAAACGGAATAAAATATAGGTCATGGCCCATTTTAAGCCCTGGAACACAATTAAGAAAACACTGTATATAGAAGTGTTTTAAGCTTTTCTGTCAAGAGTAACAGATTATATTGGATCAAATATGCCGGAAAAATAAAAGCTAAAGGAATGCATAGTCACCTTTTTCAAAGTGATGAATAGCTGAAAGACTGTCTTTCAAGGTGTCACTTCCTTAATCACTTTTTCTGCTAGGGTGGGTTCAGGTTTGTGCAGGTTAACCATGCAAACCTTAAATCACTTAGCTGATGTATTAGATGGTTGGACTTCTGAGATTTTCCCCACGTGCACCTCTTTTGCCAATCCCTCTGTATGAAAATCATGAGATGAAAAATCCCTTAGATGAAAGAGCAGAAAGTGAGCCAGTGTAATATTGCAACTAAAGTGACAGCATTGGACAGACTAAGCTGACTCTTCTGAAGATCTAATGAAAGGTTTCTTTGAGAGGCCATGTCAGCAGGTGAGTGGAGGTGAAATATGTAGGCTCCCGCCTCCTCTCTCCCTCCTCTTCTCCCTCTCCCCACCTGTCTTTTGCTCTCCTATCTCTTTCTACTTCTCCCCCTTTCTCTTGGCTGAAAAAAGCCTTACTCTGCTTTGATAGAGTTATTATCGGCTCCAGTGGTGGTCTGAGATTTGTGTGTACGTGTCACAGAGGGCCCCAAACACTCATCAGAGCTCTTATCTATATCATGCACAGTGTAGATTTTAAGGAGCTGGTAATGATAGCTGCATAGCATTCCATATATAAAAATGTATCCACTGATATAATGTAGAGTATCTATCTATCTATCTATCTATCTATCTATCTATCTATCTATCTATCTATCTATCTATCTATCTATCTATCTATCTATCTATCTATCTATCTATCTATCTATCTATCTATCTATCTATCTATCTATCTATCTATCTATCTATGTCTGTGTTTTGCTAAGAGGGAGTTATTCCACTACGACAACCCGCTACCATTGATGGTCCTTTTTGATTTATAGCAGCATTAAAAGGCTGTTGCCAGCGTTTGCATTTTTATTTTATGTTTCCTCTTCCGTGCATGAAGAGATACCGTGACTTATTAGTGCGACAGATTCTGCAGAGGACAGTGTATTGATGTGTGTGGAGGGGCAGCTGGGTGTGTAGGGACTGGATCAGTGAGACTGCTGCTCGGGTAACGTGCCTATCAGTCGTTAGATTTCAAAGTAAACATCATTGTTTACCTGAAAAGTTATCTGGTTTTGAAAAGAAGCAAATGATTTTACCAAAAAAACAAAAATGGCAAAATGATACATGACTAAAAAGAAATTCTCCTGGATACACCTTAATAACAGTGTGTTTATACTGACTGTGTCCCAAAAAGAAAAGGGAAAAAAAAACAACAACTCTGTAATGCATCACTGGTTTGATTGACTTTGACAATTCTATTAGAGTTTCTGTGAAGACATACAATAAATCAGATTACATTCTTGTCCAAGGACATGTTTTTACATTATATATGATTTTTATTTCTGTGTGTCTAAATGAACAACAGTGTTGACAATTCAAACTGCTTCAGACAAAAATGGAATCTGACACCACCTTGCATCAGGCCCCTGAGCTAGTGAGAGACAATATGTTGTTCCAATATGCAAATGTTGCATTAAGGATTCAGTGAAAATGAGGGTGTGAGATGATCACAGCAATTAAAAGTTAGCATTGCCAATGTAGTATGTTAATCAGGCCAGATGGGACCATTCTGTTTGTGTAAATCGACTCCCTCTACTTTTTTGTCATAAGACCTGGAAAGATAATCCTGGACTTGCCTTTGAAAATGTTTTCATTAAAAATACATAATATTTGTGTAAAATATATTGGCCGAAAAATGTACAATGAAGAATGCAACTTAAAATGAATCCATCCTTGAATACCCTCGGACAATGGAAATGGCTCTATGATGTGCAGTGCATCCCTGGAGTTATTATATGATAAAGCACTACAATTTATAATAATCCACTCCCCTGAACCTTACTTGCTTGTGCATGGCCCTAAGAATGTACTATTTACTGGCAGTCCCCATAATAGCTGTTACTGTAACGAAATCTTATAACCCTAATACTCAAAAGGTATTTGCTTACTATTTCCTACCATCTCCTTTAAAACATACTACACTAGACAAAAGCACTAAGTGTTTGGTATCAGTTATAGCTCTATAATTATGAGAGACCTCCTCATTAAAGAAAGTTTAAAATATAAATAATAATAATAAAGCAGATATATGATTATAAAACAGCTCAATGCACTGTAACCGGTTGACTGACAGCAAATTCAACCAGTTAAAATCCATTATTTTTATCCCCTGACTACTGTCATTATCCTAACAACACTGAAGAAACTGTTTCTTAAAAAAAAAAAAAAAAATTGTATCCTGCTTTAGCCAAAATCAGTATTAGTTTTTCACCACTGTCCCCGGGCATGTTCTGGCTCCCTGGCTTCATAATCCAGGGCATATTCTAAGATCCTTAACCCAGCAACAAGCTTAGTTTTTCGGGCTTTAGTCCAGCTCTGCTCTTGGGAGGTCCAACAGCTCCTCCAAACCCCCCCCAAGTCATTTTTTTGGCATGAAAGGTTTTTATTTTCAATCATGTTGTCCCAGTCCCCAGGACAATTAGAGGTCGTCACAGAGCAGTTTATAGAAAGTGCAGAGCAACAGAATGTTGTTTTGGAAAGTTGTAATGGTCCCTTGTGTGACTGAGCAGGCTTGGAACAGCAACATTAAAAGAAAAGGATGTGCGATGCAGAAACAGAAATAGGTTGCTTATCTTCTGATAATTTTTAACTAATGTAAAATCATGTATATTTAAATCCCTCATGAGTTGAGGTTGCCCACGAAAATTAAATGTTCTACAAAGATATTCATCGAAATTCCTAACCAGAGATTTTAGAACTCTGAAATGTCAGTGGGACATCTTTCCATCGCTTTTGTTCATTATGTCGATTCAATCTGCAAGTAACATCAGAGAACCGAGGCTCTGACACACGTAGGTTGTATGGTATCACATAGTACTATTAAACCTTTACCACCTGTCATATTTATGCCTGCAGTATGGAAAAATTTTCTTTGCATGTGTCATTACCCATCCACCTTCCACCCATCCGAAATGTAAATGTGCATGGCAGCTGATGCAACAAATTCCCATGTGGCCTAGATTTTGAAAATGAATATTTGTTCTTGACCGGCAAATTAAGAGAAATACCATTAATATAATGAATCTAATGCTATAAAATCAAAATCAGCCAATGTTGCTTAGCATCCATTTATTAAATCTATTAATCACAGGACTCTGAAGTTTAGACTAACCATGGTGCACTCATTCGCCTTTCACCTTTGCCCTTTACTTCTGCAGCCAAGCCAAACACTGCTCTCTCTCTCTCCCTTTCTCTTTCTCTCTCAGCCATTATCTTGTCAGCATGAGCTCACTGTCTGATCCAAGCCCGGTGATGTCATATCCTTCATAAACAAGCCCAACTTCCTCTCAAGGGTCAGCTGATCTTATCCTGTGAGTGCCCCAGTTGGACTTGAGTTCATTTTAGAGTGTTTCCCGCCCCTTCACATACAGCTGAACTAATTTTCTACGGATGAATGAGTCTATATTCACTATTTACTCTGCCCTTCACTTTGGTCTACAGTGTTTGACAAATACTAAAAATAAGCTGTTGCTGTACTGCAGCACAACAAAAGACCAGGTCGATGAGTCAGATGTTAATCTCAAATCATTCCTGTGTGCATGCAGAGTCTGCTTTACTTACCTTGACTCCCAGAACAGATTAAGTGAATGAAAGCATTTGATTTACACTGGGATGTTGGTGAAGTAGTTTTGGTTTGTATCGCAGTGTGGATCAAGGGTGCAACCAAAAAGTATGCTTTTGTTCAAAAAATCTCAGGCACCACAGTATGTGAAATTCAACATCTTCAGTCTGTTTGACTAATTAAAAGACCTTGCACTCATGCAGATGTATTCAAGTGGAGTTTGCAGTCCTGTAAATCAGCAAGATAAAGGCAATGACAACAGTATGAAATGATTTTGGAGGTTTTATGGAGTGAGGCACAGCTGTAGCCTGTCTGCATCAACATGGGCTTGGTTACTGCATTCACCAAACGTAATCACCATCTCGATGAGCATTAAAGCTGCCGGTTGCTGATGGGGGTGGGTGAGGGGGGCTGTTTTCTTTGCTAAACCCCCTCCTCACTCTGCTTCTCAGGGAGTGTTGATATGGGTTAGGAGTTTAAAACTTCAACACACCCATGTGTTTTAACAGTTCACCACATGTGTTATCAGCTGAGCCGTGAATGTGGGAAAGCCCCGCAGGCAGAATGACATCATGGCCTGTGTAAAACTAGATATAGTTTTAACTCACAGGGGTGTAACTGGGAAAATGTAGAGAATGGGCGAGCTTGTTCTAAAACAACCGAAACCAAGGGAAACAAACAAAGATAAAGATGCCAAGCTGAGACCTACACTTTTAGTGTAAGTCTCAGCTACACTTTCAGTGTAAGTCTTACATCTGGCTTTTCTGTGTACCATTCAGAAAAGATTCAAACTACACATCATATGTTGGTTTGATCTTTTAGAGGCCAAAGCCCAGGTCTTAACTCCAATATCTGAATCAAACTGTATGTTAAATTTGAATTCCAGTAAGAGCTTTGAACCTCTCATGCTTGCAGCAGCAGTAGCAACCTTTACAATATGAAAGTGATGTAGATATTCTGGCCTAAGTTGATGTGTTTTTACAACAACGTAGCTAAAGAAATCGATGCTTGGCTTTAAATTGATTTTTATGTGTGGTAGCCCTTTAAAATCTCTGGCATAGTCAGCTGTTTAGCGTTGAAATTTTTAAACAGTTAAAGCTCCTCTGCATGTGTTAACAGTTTAGTCATAATGAGCAAGAAGCCCAGTGGCGGAATGACATAATTTATGGTTTAAAGTAACATGCAGCGCTTGAACTGGAAAATAACAGGGACTCTTTAGAAATGGAGGAAACTTTAGCAAGATTGAAAACAATGGAAATAATGATGGTTTCACTTTTTCTGGACCAGGGGATGATGATATACTGTAATTCACTCACATTAGATGACATGAGCATGTCAAAGTAATTGCTTGTGATGAGAACACAAACAGTGCAGTGTCTCATCACTACTGAGTAGAGCAGTGGAGGATGGAGACTACAATTTAGACCTCACAAGAGGATGTGGCCTTTATTTATAAAAACACTTGCAATGCCAGGTAATTTTAGTAACACCTTGTCATGAGAGGCATGTTTCAGCTGGCGATGTAAAAACTGCCATAAGATGCAATAACTTTACAAAATGTAGTTTAATACCCCCATAATTGGTCTATATTTTATGTCTTATCTGATGGTGTAATATTGCATGTGGAGTTTATAAATGAGGTTAACATAAGCCAATATTACTGTATTTATATTCCCAGAGATAAAAGAAAACAAAAACATATGAAGAAAGGTTAAAGCTCAGTATCATAATAATATGTCAGTGCACCATACGGGACATTTTTACTTGACTTACTAAATATTTTACCCATTCAGATGACAATAATTTTATAATAATTTGAGTGTGTTTAGAAATATTGGAAATTTGAGATAGGGGTATGATTTTCTAGTGAAGATTGTAAGACCAAGACATCATTCAATAATTCAAAGTAAACTTAATTTCCCCTCCAATTTATGGTACGTTAATGATATTAATATTAATAGGCATATTAATGAGGACATTTGGAGTAATAGCGCCTCCTCCACTCAGCAAGGGTTTTTTGATTAAAAGAGGTAAATCAGCTAAATGCCCACAAACACTGGTTCTTCCTCTACAGCACTACCATTAGAGAAGTGGGAAACATTCATGCTGGTAAACTAAAAGGGAAATGGCTATAAGGATGATCATATCATCACTGTCATCCCCACTTTGACCAATGCACTATCATTATCAACTTTCAGAACTCAGCACACTAGCATAATAACTCTGAGACTTTAAGACCTGTAAAAACATGGCATCATTCTTTTTTCCCGCTCTATAACTCCAGTGTATGACTGACAGAGCTGAGGAGAGGCGAAGCAGTTCCGTAAGTGATGTGATGTCTTTGTGATTTTTGCAGGAACTGTCAGCTGCTTTGCTATCTACGTCTCACAGAAGAGCCTGACATCATTCTCATTCTAGAGAACAATAACTGGCATCTCTTATCATCTAACATAAATTGACATATGTGTGATAAAGGGGAAATATATGACAACAACAGAAATCATTGGCCCTTCTGCAGGAATCATCACCTGTTTGGGGTTTTCGAAATAAATCGAGGGGATTGAAGTGCCCTAGCAGAGCAGCAGACTTGCCAGAGACACGGTCCATGAACTGTGACTGCAAGAGTTCAATCTTTCCTCATGAAATGCCGTCACACATCTCAATGCAATATTCCAAGTATATTCACAGTGTAATGTTTAATAACTCTCTGGAGTGTGACTGCAGTCTGCCCTCAGGCTAAATGACATAATTTCCAGACATCGGGAACACAGTGTAAAACTTGAAACTGATATGAAAATGGGAAAACAAAAAGGTTGATAGCATTTGAAAAATCATAACCAAATTTGAAGGCTGAAGGTTGAAAACCTAAAACCCATCATGATTGGATCTAGACATAAATTACTAAATCTCTCCCACCCTCGAAATGGTTTTGATTCTAGAAAGTAAGTTAGTGAAACTTAGAAGCAATGGTTCTGTAATGAGTGCTTGAGGGAATGATTCAGCTGTGTTAAACTAAAACCAAAAATGCTACAGGCAAAATGAATTAAATCCTACTGGCTGGGTAAATGCTACCTGACTTGAATATTTGTGTGTAGAACCCCTCTAGTGAATTACCACCTGAAAGTGACAGCATGGTGTGAAATGATGACCGCAGCGCAAGAAAGGTGTGTGTATGTTAGCTGTCAGCTATTTCCCAAGGAGAAACAGAGAAAAGGTGTGTTTATTTATGGTAGATGATCTGCCACAGAAAAAATGCCAAATGCCACAAATGCCAGACACATTCATGAATGTACTTAAAAACACAACCACAGCAGTGGGGTGTATATTCACAGAGAGCTGACAGCTACAGGTGTACACATGCACATCGCTACTGCAATGACAATCTATGTCTGTCACTTTTATATAAATTCATTTAATCTGAAAATACAAAACTTCCCTTCCACCTAAGTCATACAAACAGTGAACAGTACACTGAACATGTCAGTGTCAGCCTGTGAGTTTGTCTTGTTCATGTTTACCCACTGTCACACACTGTATTAGGCTAATTGCTCATTTCACTCTCTCCCTAAAGACAGTTCTTCTAATGACCATTGGATGCTGACTTCAAGAAAATTCTCAGTTTACTGAAGGACCGTTGCTTCTATCTTGATATACAAAGTCACATCATACAGTATCATTAGCTAATTTCATTTCCTCTAATGTTAATCTTGGGGGAAATTTGAAAAAAAAAAGTTATATTAAAAAGATGTGAAGACTTTAAGAGAGGAAGGGTTGGATGCCTTATTGACAGGATTTCTCAGCTTATTACTCTTGGCTGTGTTGCTTCCCACTTGCTAGTCGTTCCAACAGGGCCCCTGCCCTATTTCAGTAAGTTTTTATTACGTTATTTATGCTTCAAACTTTTTTGGACTAGTACGGCGCTCAAAGTGCTTAACACATTCAAAGTTTAAATCATAGCTTCATGAGTTGGAAAGCTTGATATGGTGCTTGCATCTTGATCCACAAGTCCTGATCAGGGTCTAATAATAAAGATGATAAACTTCACACATGTTCCAGTACATAGGGTGCCGTCTTTCCTTGTCTGCTTCTTACTACATTCCACAGTATACCATTACAATATTTGCCATTCAGATCCTCTGTCTGTGTATACTGCCTGTTTGTCTCTAAATCATGCACATACTGTCCGGACTGGCCACATTTCTTAATCTAATTCATCTGAAATAACTTCTAAAGAATACTGTATGGCTCAGAGTGTAGTATTGTTTAGCAGGGTCACGGGGTTCTCACATGAGCAGGAAGAAGGATGAGTAACTCCTTTCATTGTTGGGACCCTGGATTTTGGTAACTCAATATAAACGCCTGCGGGCATTAGCAATCTGAATCATTCATATGAAGTGAATCACAGAGCAGAAAACCATAGTAATGAGGGGAGCGTTTGGCATCCCCGCACCGGTAGGATATAACACGCTGTGAGATTGATTCAGTCCTCCAAGGGGTGATGACATCACTGACTGAATAATGAAAATCTGAAGCCCCAGGTGCTTTGTATACCTTACACCTTTAGATGTGTCCTCTGGCCCCACACAGCTCTGTCGCTGACTCATGTGAGTCATGCTGATGTCTATAGAGGAATGTATTGTGTATTGTGTCAATGGGGAATGGAGTTTGCCAGATGAATCATTATGGTCATACTGTATAAGCCATGTGACTCATCTTTAAAGGTCCATCAAAGAACTTCAGTGTATCATATCCTAAAGCACGATACTGGAGACAGATCTAATAGTTTGACAGTAATACAATTAGATAGCAAATGAGTGAGTGTCTAAATAATAAGTGAAAAATTAAAGGATCTATCTGACTACATGAGGGTGTTTGGTAGTTTGAGCTCCAGCTCTTTCATAGGGATGTTAGGGCATAATATGACAAGTTTTAGCTGAATGCCTTTAAGATACTGAAAATCCAGTCATTAAATGTTACCTTGACATTCATGGAGCAATATCTTTAATGAGTGTTTGAATCATATGGTGGATGTCAATCAAACTTCCGCATGTGACCCCTGGGCCTCTATGTGATTGGAAGGCCCCCTGAAGCCCTCACCTTGGAGTGCCTCATTGTGGCATCACAAACAGATATGCACACACACACACACACACACACACACACACACACACACACACACACACACACACACACACACACAGTTGAACTTGACTTCCTTCCTGTAGAATGACAATGCTTCCCTGTTTATCCGGTTACCATAAAAACACTATCAGCCACAAGTCAACACTGAATGACTCCAAACAAGCTGGATTATTGCTCTAATTAAGCTTTAATAAGCCCTGATTAAATGGCCGCAGGCGTCTTTAGGCGGTTCATTAAGTCATTTCATCCTTTTATTCCTTCATTAAATCTCTTTTCTTCTCTCCTTTCTTCTCAGGGAGTGTGGGAGCGGTGAGGTCTGGGAGATCACGACCTTAATTCTCTCCAAGACAGACAGTTTAATTAACACTGGAGGAATCCTCACTTGCTTCAGACCTCTACAATGGGGGTGTTCAGGGGAATTGGATTGGCAAGGTAAAGCACCCAGCTAATGTGTTTTTTACTGGCAATATGCACTAATAACCTTTTAAATCACAGCAACCAATTTTCCTGTATTTATGATGTAATTATATGGTAATATTTCATGCGCAAAAACATACAAAAATTATTAATATACATGTAATTTAGCAGTATTTTAGAGAAATGCCTGATAATGAACAACATTGGTTTAATTTATTGATAGCACATCTTTTATTCTTTTTTCCACCAAACCCAAACTTAAGAAAAGGAAATGTATAAATAAATTATGCTGGGAGATATAAAACCATTTTTAAATGAATGTGGGGATATGGCAGCAGAGGTTTACTTCTGTTGGTACAGACCCTTTATTATGCACACAACTACTTTATGTGCAGTTTTCTCACAGCTGACACTGACACTGTACATGCATCAGTTCTCTAAAAGTTCAAAATGGTACACATCATCTGTGTGCAGGCTGTTTACAGTTAGAAACAGGAAATGTTGATTTATTACTTTCATAAACCCACAAAACCAAGTCTGAATGTGAAAGTATAGACAATGAAACATTTACACATTTTTAGAGCACCCTGAACTTGCTAACCAGCAAAACCTTTTATAGGTTTGACATGTAAACATCTATAAGCTATTTAAACAGAAAGTATATCAGTTTGAGGGTTGAGTTGAAAATACATTTCTTGGGTTTAAGTAACAGAAGGTTGTCCTGCATTTTTTGATAAATTTATTTCAGAGAAGCCAGATTAATTGTGGTTTAACAAAAAGAATAACTGAAACTAGTAGACGGCAACAAGATTCAAAGACACACACACACACACACACACACACACACACACACACACACACACACACTAACACACCCACACACACATACACACACACACACACACAGACATACATCCTTGAAACCAATTGTCAAGATTAGAAGTTAAAACACTAAAACCTTCCCTTTGAACAGTGCAATACAATATGTTCAGCCTAAAGCTAAAGATTACAGTTTGCAACACCTGCACGTTTTAGTGTCTGCTGTGAGGGGGATTTCCAGCTCTACATGGAATATTCAGAGGTGATTCTTGCATGCAGAGACCTTCTTCTCTTTTCATGTTCCAATAAATAGCACCTGAAAGATGGTGTGCTGTTAGCAGTGAAGAAAGTTATGCCCCAGGGAAAAAAAGTATGTGTGTTGTTAAGCGACAGATGAGTTACTTTTGGTAACATAATACAGTTTTGTATTGCATAAAGATCGGTGTAAATTAAATGTTATTGTATGAACATGGATATATAGAAAAGCAAATGAATACACAAACCAGAGACGTGGAATTCTTTGCTATGCGACTTTGACTTCAGGTGCGTATTTAGACAGTGGTGATATACCGAAACAGTAACAAATGGAGACTGAGCCAAATTTAGGCATCATGATATGTGTGTGTTCACATGAGCATGCGTTTCCATGTTTATTAGTAGTTTGGATCCTGCTGAGGTGACAGATGTTCATGGCAGAGGTAGGTAGAGATGAGACACAGGGTCCAAATTAATCCACTGGTGTGTGTATGTGAGCATGTGCATACATGTGTGTGTGTGTGTGTGTGTGTGTGTGTGTGTGTGTGTGTGTGTGTGTATGTGTGCGTCAAGAGGAGTCCTCTCTCCCATTGAAGTCAGAGAATCTGTCCTTCACCTGACTGTGCTGTCTTCACAGCACTGTGTTTGCGACATGATTTAGTGCAGACATGTAAGAGTTCAATCTTCAGCCATGAAGTGATGAGTTTACTGAAGCTTCAGCAGATGTCCAAACTCCAGGATTCACCCTCTGTCACCTTTCATTTTCTCTTCCTGTCCTTGTTGTTTGCAATTTCTAAGAGCTACTATTACACTGTTACACTGTTACACTGTTATATCAGACACAAAAAAAACACCCACTTACTCAACATACACGACATTCATATACAGACACACACCCAAGACTCCTGATGTTGACTGAGCATGCAGATACCTTGCACCCACGTCAGAAACACACGGAAGTTCTGGTTTGCATGTTATACAAAATCTAAGCTTGTATATAGAAAGAAATATAAGCAACAAACACACACGCATACACACACTGTTACATGTCAAGTGATTAGTTACACAAGTATAACCTTAAGTTCCATTAAAAAGCAGAAGCTGTAACTGTTTGGAGAAATGAAACTTGTGAAACTCAAAATTCTACATTTGAAGTGATACACGAGTTTAGATGTTTTACATTTTGTTGCCTCGCTTGAGAGACACATTACGCTGAATCTGGGATGATGTAAATGAACCTTTCCAGCCTTTACATTTACTGAGTAAATGTTTCAATGTCTATCCACCTTTACTGCACATTTTAAAATAATGATTATTCTAAAAAAATAGATCTGACATTGCATCATTATAGTGGGTAGTCTCCTCTTTAATATAAATCAGTCAAGTCTAAATCTGGAAATTGGGAGTTGAGGCTTTGGCTAAATGCTGAACCCACAAGACCAAAGTAAACAACTTTGCTGAGCAAGTCGAACCTTAGCTGTGTGTTTTAATTGGCTGTAATTGTTGCTGTATTCTACTCAATGAAAAGCATCAAAGGCAAATCCATTCAAAGACCTCGGTCACCAGCCCTAGGAGCAGAATTTATACGTCTACGTACCAATATACAAACTGACTGTCTTACATGAACTGACATACACCCACGCATTTCCTGTGTGTTTCATGTAAGTTCATGTAAGACAATCTTTTCTTCTTTCCCTTCTGTTGGGAGAGGAAACGTGAGTCTAATGACTTTTCCTCTGCGTCACAAACAATACATGTGGGAGGCAGTCAGTAGCACTGCACGTGTGTGAATGTGAGAACCTTTATGCATATATGCATGAGTTTGTGACGGGCTTGACAAAATCAGGTTTTGTTACGCTTTTGTTGAGGTCTTTGTGTGTACTTATTAGTTTGTGTTTTTGAGAAACCTCACGTAGAATTTCTTCGTGTTTGTAAGAGAAAGCTATGTGTGTATTTATGTGTTCACGGGTGTTCATGTGAACACTTACCTATCGTTGAGTATTTTTGGTCTGTCTCTGAAAAGCAACTTTGTCTCTAAGGAATTTTAAACGTATGCTTGTTTCACACTTGATGTGACCATGTGCACCTGTGAGACACTTCTGTATGTGCTTGTAGAGACAAGGGGCCATACAGTACTGTGTATGTGTACAGTTTGTTTTTGCATGTGCTTCTTGCCTGGTTTTTGTAAACACCGCTACCACTGAGACCTCACGCAGTTTGTAAAACTCACTGTTTTTTGTTTTAGTTTTTGGCAATACTCACATTCTTCTATATCAACCGTAATCAATATTTTATTTCTCAGGAGAATCAGTGTGTACCAAGCTGAAATTTCAGATATAATGTGCTGTAATAATGTATCATATATTTATGATGGTTGCTGCCAAGGCTTTGCCCATAGCATTATTTTAAAGCTTTGAAGGAAAATTCTACCCTGAAATCAACAATGAGCTGTCAAAGTTTTATGAAAATTTCAAGGTTTGATTTATGTGTCAATGTTTAGCACTACAAACTATGAGTTAAGTATGTAAGTTTTAGCATTGCACCAATTTCCCTTTGTTCCACTTGTCATGGCATGTGAGTCTCATCTAACTTAACCAATCAATATTTTGTACCATACTCCAAGTTTAAACATAATATCATTCAATTCATAAATAATGTGACTCAATTCTAGCCATGCAACCAAAACTGGTTTTGCTCAGTCACCTGGGGGATCAAATATCTCAAGCAATGTTAAACAATCGAGTGTCCTGCTCTAAATTCTATTCTCATAAGACCGAATAATACTTCAGGTTGCCAGGGTGAAACGGGGTTAGTTAATCCCACAATGCTTGGTTCCTCACACTACAGCTGCAGCGAGCTTTAGCAGTTTGTTTGGGGCCACAGAGAAGTGTTTTCCTCCGAACAAGTTCGCATTCAAAGACCAAGGCTGGTGCTTAGCTATGAGCGAGTGACTATTGAAACATTATTTTAGGTGAAATGAAAAACATAATCAAAAACAGACTTGTGATTGGATCCAAGGCCTTTGCTGAACTCTTTCTCCAAACTCATCACTCTCCTTCTCTACCTTTGCTCCCTAGTGCCAACTCCATCATTTCCCTCACTATGTATTTGGCTTATGAACACCCACTCTCCTTTTCCTCCCTTATCTTTCACCCTCTTTTTCATGTCTTTCTCTGTCCTCCCTCTTTCCATTCCCTACCCCCATTCTCCATCAGCAACTGTGGATCCCAGCTCTGTCTGTTCCCATGTTCCATTTTTCTTTTCTGCATCCATTTCTCTCTCATTGCCTTCTCTGTGTCTCTTTCAAATTAAATTACTTCCATCTTCAAATATTCAATTCAATTCAATTTAATTGTATTTATATAGTGCCATATCATAACAAATGTTATCTCAGGGCACTTTTCATATAGAGCAGGTCTAGACCAGACTCTTTATACTTATTATTTACAGAGACCCAACATTTCCACCATGAGCAGCACGTGGCAGCAGCAGCAACAAACTACTCCCTTTTAACAGGTAGAAACATTGAACAGATCCCGGCTCATGTTGAGCGGCTCTGCCTCAACCAGCTGGTTGGAGAATGACAGAGAGAGGGAAAGAGAGCAAGAGACAAATGGGGGGGCAGGAGGGAGGAGAGAGAGAATAGCATAATAATGGGACTTATAGCTATATATACTATAGTAATACTAACAGGGCTAATAATATTACTAATAGGACTAAATGAAATGGTAACAGTAGTAATCATTAGAATTAAAGCAGTGGATGTTGATCAGGCTCATGGGGCAGTAGGTGGATCTGCAACCATGGATCCAGACTCTGCAGCATCTTAGGCAAGAGAGAGGGAGGACAGTTAGTAACGAGTATTTTTGAGATGTTAATGCACACAGGGAGAGCTTTATTGGCTTTGTTTTTAATTTTACTTTTTCCCGGTGCAAGCCTCAAATTTAACACCATATACAAAGTCTTTAAAATGCATAATTCTATCTACCACCAAACAACTTAAATGAATAATAAATAAAATATTCAGCACGTCAAATCCACACGTAGCTACAAAACACATACATCCACAACCCCACACTCACTGACACATCTATTATGTACACACATATCCTTGCGCGAGATCAGTACGCTGAATGCCAGTTCAATAAGCAACTCAATAATGCAAACAATCTAAATTTCATTCAGACATTTGAACAACTACCATTATAGGCTTACTAACCAGTACAGATGTAAGTCCCAATCAATAACTACAACTAGATTTCACTCTTAAAAAAAGTTGCAGAGATTTGATTGTAACTTGTTGTCAGTGCGGCCTAGATCCAGTAAGGTCAGATGCCTGCAGAGATGCAACATGATGTTTTTATCAAAGCAGCAGAGTGGTAGAACTGATTCATCCAGCCATGTAACCGAGGGTGGGGAGCTATTGGACAATAGGGAAGATTAATTGGCCAGTGAAGTCACTACCTCTGGCCAAAGCAACACAACTCGTGGTGATGAAGGAGAGGAAACTAACAAAAAAATTCAATAGCAGAAAACAAAAAGGCAATTATGGATAAATGACAGTAAATCATTTGTTGAATTGGTCTGTGTTCTCTATGTACTGTATCACAGTCTATCAGACCATGATAAAATGAGGATAATGAGGATACAATACCAACTGAGAAAATAACTGAACATTATTCATTACAGTATAATTTAGGAAATCTAACTCTGCAAAATGAGATTTGAATTACTTTTAAATGAATAGATAGCTTCACATATAAGGCAAATTTATGCTACTGCTTCCAATTTATGGTGTACCTATGGCGTAGCCATGGACCCTCTTCTGTTCCTTACACCATAGCCTGATGCGCACTTCCCAAAAAATGTGACTACGTGTTGCGGCAATGCAGACCACAAGAACTTTGATTGGTCGGCTTGATAGCACTGCATTTCCCTAATTCTCCTTCTTCACCCCTGTTGTACAGACCATCTCCTCTGATGTCTTCTTTCGTTTCCACGTTGCAGTAATTTTTATCAGCCCCAACTCCATCGAGATCCACTCAGTTTCAGTTGCCTTTGACTCAACGCGCGCCAACACATTTGTTGAAAACAGAGGTGATGAAACTCAACACTGTGGCATATGTATGAACACCACCAGCAGTTGGCAGTTTGGCAGTCTAATTGTGGAGTGACACCGATGCAGAAGTATAAACGCTCAGGCCACTTGGGGATGGTTACACCGTAGGTACGCTGTAGGTTCAACGCAGAAGCATAAATTGGCCTTTAGCAAACAGAAATGAGGGTGGTATTGATCTTTTTATCTAACACTTGGCACAAAAGTGAAGAAGCATATTGCCCAAAAATGTTTATGGAAATTTGTTTTATGTGGGGCCTAATTAGATTATTGTAGTTTTGATGATTCTTGAATACTGAATCAGTTTAGCTATTAATGTACAGGGATAATTTGGTTTTTGCCTCTTCACCAGGAACATATAACATTGTAAAGAGAGTTCATTTCCCTCCCTCCCTCCCTCCCTCCCTCCCTCCCCTCTTTACTTTCGTCTGCTCTCTTCAGCTGTCTTCAAAAACCCTTTTCTCTCAGCCTCACTTCATCAGCAGTGAGACTACTGTTGCAGTTGAGTTGAGTTCATCTGGGGTCAGACAGACAGCGCGTGCTGCCCCAGGGAGTTACAGACTGGCTACCAACCAGATAGGCTGGAAGGAGATATCCTGTCTCGCTCTCAGTTTTGAGGCTGAGAAGAGCTCACGGGAAAACCAAATGTGACCATTACAGCAAATAATAATAATAATGATCAATGAAACATTGTCTCTTATTTGACTATCACTCCCTCTCAGCCTCCCCACACTTGCTCTCCATCTCATCTCTGATGTGCTCACACGCTCACTCACAGATTTAAATGATTTATTTATGTCGGCATAAATTACAGCAATAACCTCTGGTGTGCTGAATGAGAATCAGATACTGGTTCAGTTGATGTTGTAGCAGTGATGTTTTTTTGGTGCCTTGATACTAACTAATATAATCGGTGTGTGCGCGCATGTGTTTGTATAAACTCACACGGCTTTCCCTGATAAGTTTGATCTGAGTAAAAAAAAAAAAATGACCCAGCCAAAGTAACTGTGAAGTGAGAGAGAGAAAGGGAGGTGGGTGGTGGTGGTGGGTGGTGGTGGTGGTGGGTGTGGTGGTGGGTGTGGTGGTGGTGGTGGTGGTGGTGGTGGTGGTGGTGGTGGTGGGGGGGGGGGGTAAACCCTGAAGTCACAGGCAGGAAGCTGATATTTTCTCAGACTTACTTTACTCTTTTTTTCTGGAGCCTGATACGACAAATGTAGCTTCCTCTGAGGGGCTAATAATACAACAGAGCCATTGTGCATTCCGTTGTTTCCCCTCGCTTGATTTAGCAAGGGAGAAGGCGTTTGCATGCAATCATTGTGGCTGGGTGGAGTTTTTACTGCCTTCAGATTGGATTGTTACACCACAACGTAATAATGCATTATTATAGTCTACCCCATATGAACATGAATACGCAGATAGCATTGCTCTAGTTGCTCTAGAGCATTGCTCTAGTTGCTCTAGCCACTCTTAAGTTCTCAGTTTCTTGTTTGTATCTTGCACTGGTCCTAAATTTTCTTTTTGTTTTTCTAATAATTTCTTTTTAGGTGGAACTGTGCGGTATGTCTGTGATTTATCAGACACTTCTCATAACTGGATGTTCGTGGAATTACACTAAAGCAGATATCTTAGGGTTGATAAACTGTTTCCCTTGCACGTACAGGCACAAGTGATGGCCAATGTTGATATTTAGTAAAACACAAAGCAGCAAGCATGTAAAAAGCAATATTTTATTATGGCTGCATTTAAAGACATGGGGCCATGAATACACACATTTAATACTTCACAAAATGGACATACGGCAACTTCAGATTAAAATTAGCAGAGGATTATGGAGTTCAAACGTGTCATACATTTGACTGTTGGAAATTGCTGGACTTGCATACATGCATACATGTGACTAGCTAGCATGCATTGCTAGCTAGTTGTATTCTAGCTGGTAAAATATGCACCAACCATGTGCATGGGCGTGTGTCTCTGACTGTATTTGTTTTCTGCTCAGCTTCTGTCTGTACTCAGAAATAATCGGAAACTTGAAATTGCATGGATGATCTTTGCATTGATATTCCATCCTTGGCAGTTTCACAACTAATCTTGTTTTTCCTTTGACTTCATGTGCACTGCCCCTGCCAACAAAATATACTTTGCTATCTGTATGCAAAACCTAAAAAAAATTGGTAGTTGCAGGTAAATGTATTTACTCTCATATGGGTAGGATGCATGCAGCCAGCATCATTATTAACATTATGAAATTTCATATTACTATTGTTATATCACAATTATCAAATTTTAATCATGCAGTTTCTGTAAACTGTATGCACCTAAACCTGATTAGCTAACTACTTTACGTATTTTGTATAGTTGGTTTCCTTATGATGACAGTAAAAAACATGAACTATCACAGAAATAAGAACATGTTGCCTAATGATTTTATCAGCTTTTATCTCTAAATGCCTTAAGCTGTTGCCATCTTTTTTTTTATCTCCAAGTCTTCACAACATTGGTTAGTAAACAGCTGAGAAACTGTAATTGTATTTTTTTTAGATTAAAAAGTTCCAGAACGGCAATATGTGTCTTATTTGTTCTGTGGGATGGGGCTGAGTTTTATTAGAGACTGAGTTGCAGGCAGGTGCGGCATAGGACACAGTCCCACACAGACCTCTCACGAAGACTGAATGTGAGATTAAATTACTTGTTAAGATGGATGGTTTTCGTAGTGTACTTGACACAGACCTATAAAAAATATAAATGATCTTGCAAATGAAATATTAATCCTAGCATTGCTTCCACATTCACCTTATACCTAAGCTCTATCTATATTGTATGATACACACAGAATTTATACAGCATATGTTTTGCTAAATTTTTAAACACACAAACCTTTACTTGTTATTCAGCTGTCCTGGACACACACATGATCAATGGTGGGTTGAGAGATTAGATAATATAAAATAACAAGGAAAGCATTACTCTTACATGAGTTTGGAGGAGAAAAAAAAAGGTTTTATGACCCAGACACCATAACATTAATGAGGAAGATCACTGTGTATCCCAGCTTACCCCTGATCATCCCCGCAGGCAAAGCAAACCTAGCCTGCCTTGCTAGATTGACCCGTTTGTCTCTGTGTTTGTGTGTGTTTACCAATGTAGTCTTGCATGCATCCTTATCTGTTCATCTGGCTTCTGGCCTGTCTTGCTGTTTGTCTCCATGTTTGGCTAACCATGCATCTTTCACTCTATCAGTAAATTATTATTGGCGAGTGTATGTGTGTTTCCATGGGTGAAATGACCACTGGGTGTCCTGCTGTGTTGACCACATGCTCCACTCCATTCTCTTTTCCTCTTAAACCCACCTGGCTGCTCTACCTTGACCACCCATGTTGTTTCGGCCCGGCTTTTTGTTTTGTACCGAAAGGTCACATTATTAAGGCTTTTTCATCCTCGGGGTTTTGGGCCCGTTGTGGGGTCCCTGCAGGTAAAAGTGGTACACCATGAAATGAAATCCGACTGAGAAATCAAAACAAATGCAAAGTGGTCTACAGGATATTTTCATACAAATATATTTTGCTACCTTCTACGGACAACAGTGATTCAACCAGTACTCAGTTGGTAAATGTTTTCAAATTTAATGTTTAAATCATTTTTGGCCATGAACGTCTTTTCTGGAAACTGTGTCAGATAAAAAAGCAGATAAAAGATCTGGGAACTATCTAACTCAGTGAACAGAAAGCAATGAACTCCACTCACAGAGAGTCAAATGATACTAACTAAATGGAAAGGAAACAATGTCGCAGTGCTGCATACTAATTGTCAAATAGCAGTGCAAAGCCACAAAAGTCTCACAGAAATCTTAAACTGTAAAAGTCTAGGGTTTCAAAATTTTGATGCTAAAGATATCAAAAGGCTATTTTGAGAATGAACCACTAATGCCTTCATTACCATCAGAAACAAGCACAAAATCCCTCATCCTCTCTCTCCACCCAATCTCAACTTAGTGATCTCTCCTTTCATAGTCACATTCTCTCGTAGTCAGAGACAATAAACATCTAATTTTGTTTTGGCTAGAGTTTGTGATTGCATATATCTGACCTTTAGGCCATATGATTGGTGAGAGTCTACGGGAAGTGCCTGTTTGTGTGTATAACCTTACCTGTCTGAATGCATGGCACTGTTTGTGTTTATGAACATGTGCAATTTGTGTGATTAATTGTGCAGATAAACCCATTTGTCTTTCACAGTGTGTGTATGTGTATTTCTGTCCAGGTCTCTTTGCCCATATTTTTTCATTAAGCCACTAATTACCTGTGAGTGGACTTAAAAGGACAGACGTTTTTAGTCCGGAGACAGGAGGTGAATTGACGTGCCCCAGTCTAGACTGATCTGGATGATTAGAAGGTGTGCCACAGAGAGATGGAGTGAGAAACAGAGGAGTTGGCACAGGGAGGGTTTTTGTTTTACCTTCTTCCTTCCTCTGTTTTAACAGTTTACAAAGGATGCCAGAAAAAGAGGGCTAAGCTGTGCAGCACTTGTGGCAAAGTATCAAGTAAAAAGTTTGTACTTTGTCTGATCCAATTACATTATGACTTGTTTAAGAGTTTCTTTCTCCCAATAGAATTATTATTATTCCCTTGAAATGTGCCCATGAATTGTCGAGGGCATGTTACTGATATTAAGGTAATTCCGAACAATTAAAATAAGTGCTTGCACCTCCTTGCCCTGCTGTAAACATTCACTTGTGCCCTCTTTAAACTTTCTTCCAGTCTCTATTTAAAGTGCAGACGCTAGTAAAACTACCCAGCAGTCTGCTCTCCCTCTTTCTCTCTGTAAACCTAGCCAGCTGTCTGCCCTCCACTTTTGACCTTGTTTTGATGAACACTGTGTTATGTGTGTGTATGGGTGCACGCATGCATTTGTGTGTGCATACATGTCAGTGGGCTTTCAGTGCGACCTTTGACTTTTTGTGACTGAAAGGCTACATATAGCCACCCTGCCTCTCTCTCTTGTTCTCGTCTCCTTTTCTCCCCTCTGTTTCCTGACTGATAGCTTGTCAGTGGGACAAGCTTTCAGACTAGCACATTATGTGTGTGTAAGGATGGGAGGGTAAGTACGAGAGTGCCACAAAGACAGGCAGGGAATGAGAGCCTGTTAAAGTGTGTTTGTGTATAGGTGAGAGTGTGTGCACAAGTTTAAGGGGGTCATGGAGGAAGACAGAGTCCAGACATCTCAAAAATAACAACCAATCAACCAATACAGTCATGAAACTGTCTGTTTCATTATGTGTGTGTGGGTGAATGTGTGTGGTTGTGTGTGGTTGTGTGTGTGTACGTGTGTGTGTACGTGTGTGTGTGTGTGTGTGTATGTGTGTGTGTGTGTGTGTGTGTGTGTGTGTGTGTGTGTGTGTGTGCGTGTGTGTGTGTGCGCACATGTGTGTGTGTTTGTGTGGTTGTGTGCGTGTGTGTGTGTGTGTATCTGTTTGTGTCGGTGTGTCATTGGAAAGAGTATCTGGTAATTATTTAGTCAGGCGTTGACCTTTGACCCTCTCCCTTGACCTCCCACATCCTGTTCAACCTGGAGGAGATGGACACACACTTGTACATATGGACACCCACCCATTCTCACACGCACACACATACACTTGGTCACACACACCATGGGGTTTAGAGGGTTTAGAGGGTTTGTGTATGTGTGGGCTTGAAGTAAATATATAGAGGTTCAGTGATTTTCACTAACGTGGGTAGTTTAAGATAGAATAACAGGAGTGCACTGTCAAGGGATGTATGCAAAACTGATCAAGCAAGTTTCAGAGATAATAAAACACACATTAAGTTGATGGTGCTGACATTTAGTTTTATTGCAGCCTATATTTCAATAGCAATACCTTGTATCCCTGTCTGTTTTACACCATTTTATCTGCAAAATGATTTACTCTAAAGAGTGAGGCAGATAGAACTGGAGAAAAATATGTAATGGCAGTAAAGGAGGGAATGATTCACAGACAATGAACACTGAGTGTTAAGTTTTAGTAAGTAAACTTATTGAAGGGTTTTGAAGATTACTGCCAGTAACATTACTGCTTATCGATTACTGCATAAACTACGCTAATTTTTCATTTATTTTAATGAAAGGTTCCTTCCCTGGTAATAAAATGAAGGAGAGGAAATTCTACAGAAGTAGCTCTTTGCTTTGTTCATTTGGGATAACATCTACTCAGAACCTTATAGTAGCTTTTGTTATTTCTAGACTTTGTGCATCCATCTGTAACTCCATGCGTTAGGGTATTAGCCTTCATATATGGTGTATACAGTTTGTCAGGTTGTTTATCCATATGCTGTATGACCGTGGAATTTAAAATGTCTTTATGTTTAAGAGAAGGAGACATATATGTCTGTTTCTTTTTTTATAGCACATTAATGCTCGTCAGTTACTTCTCATCTCATTTCTTAGTTACATCCCTTCCAGTGTGATCACTAACTCCATGACCCTTGGCTATGCAGCTATAGCCACTGATGATGAAGAAACAATGTAGACAGACTTTTAGTTGGGATCTTTATGGTTATGAATGAATCATGTTACATGGTTAACTTGATTAATATTGTGGATTTAATTTGGATTTAATGTAGTAATACTACTAGCTCTTCGGTAAGCCTTGTGGTTGCGTTGCTATAACCATAGCTAATAATTGCGAGAATCCCAGCAGTGACAGTAGCAAATATTGTCACGAGATGCTTCAAAATAAAACATAATGAAAGGAATGTATTGGCACACGATAATGTTTACTTCAACATTCTTCCCAGGTTATCAAATATTAAAACACACAACAAAACCAAATGCAGTATTCTAAAATAAAAAATAAAAAACAATAAAGATAGAGCAGTCATGTGTAATTCAATAAAAATCACCTGGAAGCCCAGACTCAGATATGGTCAGGATTGATTTCAGCTGGAGGGGACAGCTTTGTTTTTAATTGCTGGGGCTGGGTTAATGGGTTGACTTGGTGCTTGGGTGAAATATTTGCTCGGGCAATGTGTGTGCAAGTGTGTGTTAGTGTTAGGGTGTGGTTGTGTTTGTGTGAGGATGTTAACAGATGTCTGTGCATGTATGCCAAACAGCCCCTATCCTTAATTCCAGTATGAAGTTGGACTTCCTCCCCTTTCAGGTCTTCTTTTCAGCCCAGACTGACACAAGACATTGCTAAATAGTCACCTCCCAGGCAGTTCTCCCTTACTGAGATATTTATTGTTTTTATAACATGACTTTATTTTAAGCAGCTTTTTCAGCAACTGCAGTTCAACATGTTTCAACAATGGTCTGGAAACTAATTGAAATATCGATATGTACCGAAACACAGCCTCATGGTATCTTTCACATTATTCTGATGGTGTGTGTTTTGGTTTATTTAAATATTAAACATCTCGGTAAAAGTTGGTGTTTGTTAGTTTTATCCCTCCCATGTAAGTGTCCCTGGATTGGATCTTTGAGGGGAGCGGTTTGGACATACATTGATGTGTGCCACATTTGAGTTTTTCAAATACAGCCAAGGGCTAAAGTCAGAAACGTTCAAATCCTAACCATAAGGGGCTTTCATATCATCTTTGAAACATACTGTACAACATTCATTAAATTTTATATTAGTCTTACGTTTTTAATAATACTCATTGTAACCCACAGTTGAGTAACCCCTTTTCTCTCCCCTTGACCCATGTCAGCTTGCATATCCGACTGTAACTGCTATTATTTTATATTGAATACACTGTATGCTGCCCATGTAAGATGTTCTCTGAATTTTCAAAGGTGTTAGTTGTCAAGGCTGCCGATGTGTACTTGTTCAATGTCAACTCACAGCAGATCTGACCCTGGTGCCTTTTCAACTTTTGGAGAGTGAACTTTGACCTTTACAAAAATGACCCTTGATCTTAACAGGTCCTAATGCTGCGGAGAGGACTGATAGTGACAGGAGACAGATGGAAACACACACACACATGTAAAGAGTGGCACACATGTGCTGGCACACAGACATAGAGACACACTAATTGAGTGGAAAGTGTTGCTCTGCAGGCCTGAAGAGTGACAGGAGAACCATTCACATACACACACACACACACACATCCACACACATACATATACATGCACAAACACATGTGCACACACACACACAAAGCTCCTCTTTCACAGGAAACTGCTGAGACATGCAGGTCATGTCTGTTTCCATGTTTATGGACCCAGCAGACATACAAAGGCAGACAAGCAGACACATTCACTCTATGTAACCAATTTTCTTTGTTTCATACTCTGTTGGACAAAGTTTTGGCTAAGACAACACTGTCTATTTGACAAACTAGTAGCTGGTTTTGTCTATGCCGGATTACAGGTCAAGTTGACATTGTTTTATTACAGCTGTTTGAGAACATGTATCAAGTCTGCACAAACTCCTGAAGAACATGCATAGATACGGCACATGCATACACCTTGACTATAGTAACTGAGTTTTCTGAAGGTTAAACTGGACACAAACTTATTTTTTTTGGCCTCTGTTGGTTCCCCTCTCCTGAAATAATGGGCCTTATAGTTTACCCTTTACTAAACCTCCCCAGTAGACCACAGATGGCCTTTCAATTACCAAGCTAAAACATGCAGAATGGCAGTGCATGGCATTATCAATAAAGATGCAAGAGGGATCACATTCTCAGCTCCTCGTAGGCAAGCAGACAAGCAGACAGACACACACACACACACACACACACACACACACACACACACACACACATTTGCAAACATGCTCAGGCACATATGCAGAAATATTCACAAGCATATGGTGTATATACATATATATATATATATATATATATATACACACACACACACACTTGCACACACTTATGGACACACATATGTGCACACACACAGAGCCAGATTACTTTTCTTATTTGCTTAGCAAGCAATCTTTGTTGGGGTCACCACGACTCACCCCTGCACTGCACCAATCCATAAGGCCAGCTCTCTGGGACACAGTGAAGCCAAGGTATTTGAGTGGTCTGAAGTTAGTTTCTGTACTGCTGCTGACTCATTCAAATTACACCAGAAATTTCAGATTTCAGATGAGCAATGAAACGTTTTCCTTTTTCGAAACTATGAACTCGTCCATCAGGCCATTTCTTCTCTGATTTTGTCATGATAACTATTTAGCACTCACTATGTTAATTTAGAGAAGCCACTGGCAAAATTCCAACTAAGAAAACTGACCTTTTAGTAATTTTAGATTTGCCAGCAGAGCGTTAAAGCAAAAAATTGTAGAAAAGAATGAATCTATTCTTTTCTCACTTTAAAATCATATTTTAAAGTTGGCTTTACAGCATTACTGAATTCGAAAACATGGGCATGCCCTGGATATTTTCACAATTTTTTAATGCTGTGCCAAAGTTTTTGGTCATAAATATTTTTTCTTTTAGTGGAACTCGAATATGCGGAGTACACAAGCTGGAGAGAAGATGTCAGTCAGAGGCAAAAAATCAGATGTTTTGTCACTACAATAAGGAACAAAATACAGCACCGTATTTGCTGAATTAATCAAAACTGTATCCAAAATACTAAACTACTGGTTCCAATTCTTCATGTTTTATACTACATTTATATCGTGCTTTTATCCCAAGCGCTTTTAAGTTTGCATCTCGTTGACCCATTCATTCACACTCACACACACTCACACACACTCACACACCAATGAGGTACTTTGCAAGGTGCAGATCTGCTTAGTAGATCAGTTTGTCAGCCCAGGATCCCTTGGACATGAAGACAGGAGAAACCGAGAATTGAATTGCCGACCCTTTGATTATTGGTCAATCAGCACTACTTGCTTAGCCTGAGTCATCTCCATCTGCAACAGAAATTAAAGTTATTGGATGTTTCACATGTCCATTCAAGTGGGGAAATGTTAAAATGCTCACGAATGTAATGTTTTCTATTTTAGAAATGCTATAACCTCTTTGCACCATCTGTCATTGAACATGGTGTATGCTGAAGTTTTGGCATAGAGCACCGGAGCAAATAATTGTAGCTGATACGTCTGTTTTTTCATCATTTGTTGGGTGAGCTGACCAACAGCCAAATTCTCAAATTGTGGTGGATTGCTTTAACACGAACTAAGAATTATATGGCAAAGGAAAAATACATTTTTAGATGAAAGACTTTGGCAAACTTGTACTTTTTTACTCATTAGCCTGCTGAAAGTAAAATATCTGCACTTACTTATACAATATTTATAGAATATATGCTGATAGATGGAGAAACAACTCATGGTGAACCTCTGTAATCTTTACATCAGTGTGACAGTTAAATGTTACTTTTGGATGCTTTTACTGTGAAATGTTTGCCTAAACTTGTCTTTTTTCAAACAGGGTCATCCTGTGACATGATGAGATGAGAAGTTGTGAAAAACTGTATATATGCAAGTCCTACTGTTTAGGAATATATAATTCTCTATTGATATGCTAAGAAGACATTTGGGATTGGGGTTTTAAAGGCAGATATCCACCCGGGAGTTGTGGGCTCACTGAGAGTAGCTGCATAATCAGCTCCACCATCAGCTAACTGATGTTCTGCATAATAGAGATGGGATTTCTGGGTCAGTGTGTGCGTGTGTCTGTGCATATGGTGTGTGTGTGGCTGTGGTAGTGGGGGTTCGTCCTTTTATCTGCATGGATATGTGCATGTCTTCAAGTGTGCTATCTCTATGTGTATGCATGTGTGCAGTCTAAGTCTGTATGTTTATCTCTGTATGTTCATGTGTATGTGTGTGTGTGTGTGTGTGTGTGTGTGTGTGTGTGTGTGTGTGTCAGGGGCACTGACCTCTTTCCCCACTGGGAGGACAGTCCCTGTCTCATTAGGGGAGAGAGATTGAGAGTGAGACATAAAGACAGGCTGACAGACAGGAAGGGAGAGAAAGAACAAAAAAGCAGGAGATGGGGACAAAGAAAGACAGAGAGCATCAGAGGAAGGCAGCCATAGAATGTATTAAAGGGTCAAAGTTCAGTCATCCATTTCCACAATGAGCAGGAAGGGCCATGGCAATGGAGGTCATGAAGTTTTCTGATTCATACAAACACACACACACAAACACATACACACACACACACACACACACACACACACACACAAATACAGACACACACAAACACATCTCCCACTTCTCTCAATGGGGTATATGTCACAATGCAGACTTGACTGTGGTTTAATTGAATCAAGACACAGTGTGTGGGTGTTTGAGGTTTAGGAAACAGGGGAAGAAGGTATGTGGGGGTGGATGATAGAGGAGTGTGCTTGTGTTTGAGTGTTTCTGAGAGAGAGAGAGAGAGAGAGCGCGCACGCGCGCGCGTGTGTGTGTGTGTGTGTGTGTGTGTGTGTGTGTGTGTGTGTGTTTATATAAACAGAAAATCTGATTGTCAGGTCCCACGTGTGTACCCATGGCTTTGTCTGTATTCGTGTGTGTGGGGGCTTGCATGTGTGTGTAGAAACGTGTGGGTGTAATACGTGAGTTTGGGGATTACTCAGACCTCTGGAGTCCTGATCCAGCCAGTATGCATGGTGACACAGAAGGCAGGTTTCTTTTAGAAGTTAGAATGAGGTATAGCTTTTTTTCTCCCAGAGAAAGCAAGGTTTATATAAGAACAGAGAATAGGAGGAAGGAGGGGGGAGAAAATTACAAGAGCAGCTTTAAGTCAGAGAAAATCAAAAGACAAAATGTAGCTCTGGTTATTGTACATATAATATTATAGTCATTAAAGGATATTGAAATTACAATCTGTAAGAGAAAGAAAACATGATCGGGGTGGGAGAGAGATAGCGGTTGAGCGATGGAGAAATATTGAATGAATGTCATGATTATCATGGAAAGAAAGAATGGCACTGAAGTACAAAGCAACCACAACAGAAGCCCTAAACCTCAACAAAGTCCACCACCTTATGATCACAGAGCAATGTGGTTTATCTGGCAGGAGGTTCCTATATTTATTACAGTCATAATCCAAACTCCTCCTGTGTTCACGTTAGGGCTACACATGTTTCAAAGATCAGGTTCTTTAACTGTTCGTGAGACTGATCCAACTTTTTCCGAAAATTCATACTTTCTCAGTGCCAATGGGGCACTGAGAAAGTATGAAGTCACAAGTCTTTCAAACATAATCTCATTCCTGTCTCCCTGTCTGGCCTTAGCCAGCTGAGCTAGAGACATTCACATATTTAAACGGTTACATTCAGATATGTTGGTTAGATCACTGCAAATGTTATTCATGGTTTTGTATTGCCTGTTAGAAAGTGAGAGATGGATGGGTTAAGGAGGAAAAAAAGATTGATGTATATAGAGAGAAGAAAATGCAGAGAAACAGCCAAAGAGAAACAAAGTGGCGAACCAAGAAACAGGCAGACAGCATGGACAGAGATAGAGTGAGAGTCATAAGGAAAGAAAAAGAGAGAGAAAGATTTTAAAGAAACCACAACAGAAGTGCAAAGCCCACTAAGTCCCCTCCTCCTTATGATGGTGGGGTGTGGTGTGGTGGGGATCTGGCACAACTTCCTACAGTACAACCCCTTTCTAAACATCTCATCTATACACCCAGTCAGAGACAAAGTCACTGGTAACCACATCATAACATTTGTGCATGTGTGTGTTTGTCTCCCTCTCTCTCTGCGGTTAGCTCAGCTGCTCCCAGGCTCACAGAAAGCATATGCTGCCTCAGCGTGTCAGAACTGTCTCTTGATCTCATCCGTCTTTTTATTGCCTAATCCCTGTCTCTCTTCTCATTTCTCTCTTCCTCTTTATGTACCCCTGTTTCTGTCCTTCATCTTCTTCCTTAACCCCCAGCAGTCGTCTCCATGTTTCTCCCTGAGATGTAAATAAAAAAAACAGTGGCTCAGGCAGCATAAGGTTTTTTTCTATTCATACTAACCAAGATCGTCCATTTTCCTAACCTCCGACATATCTTTTATTTCACCAGGTTTGATATCTCAGCAGTACGCTCACCCTTTCAATGTATTTCCATTTGCTGTAGATGAGTTTCAGATAGTAGCCAACCAACCATATGGGTCATTTAAGCACTACACCAACAGGTTGTAAGTGAGACAATAGTATGCTAGCTCATGAATGTTTCATTCTGGTTTACATAACAGTGGCTCAGCAATTTGGTACCACAAACTGAATGTATGATTACAAAATGCTGTCTGTACCACTCACCCTCCTCTTTTTGTCTGTCTTTCAGTCTCTCACATTCTCTGTCCCTTTAAATTTGCCTCTCCTTCGCTTTCTGTCTCATTTCATGTAAATAACATTATGCAGTCAGTCATATAACATCATATCACGATCACACTGAACCTTCCACATTGTTACTATTTTTTTTCAATTTAAACTTGCCTTATTGGCAGATGTTTAATTTTTGCTGCTAATGTATTCATAGAAGGAAAAAGTAGATGTAGGAAAAGAAAGATGGTGGGCATAATAGAATATGATATTGGTAAGAAAATATTTAACTGCATACATGCAGTAAAACTAAATATAGAGTTACTAAAATGGACTCACAGACATGGCAGCACAATCTATAAACTTGTTATCATCATAATGAAAAATTATAAATCTGTTTCAAAGCAAACATATTGGTATACAGCAAAGAATGTAGTTAAACCCTCAAAAAAACTAATATCCATTCCCTACATCACCTTTTAAATCTGGACTGTATATAGCAGTACGGCAGCAAAGTGCAGGTGCATAGATGATTTGTCTTCTATCTGTCTTGCCTAGAGGCAGCAGGAGACAAACTACCTTACCATACTTCTGTGTTTCCTTAACAGAAAAGGAAGCTTTTTATTTTCTGGCAAGGTCGTGAAGCCTGGAATAACAAGTAACTTTTTCAAAACTTTGGTCATATTTTATTCCTATTGTTTTTTGAAACCACATAGGAGATACCGTATATGTGTTTTATTTGTCTATCCTGTAATAACAGTGTCATAAGTAGAACATGCAAACTGCTGTGCCATCCTTTCATCTCTTACTGTTGTGCTATAGGTTTCTACAGTCCTCTATACTGTATAGGAGCGGAGGCATCATTTTGCCGTCAGGCACTTATGCTTTTGCGTAATATTACCAAAGCAGATATTAATTTTGTCCTCCCTGAAGGCACCTGGTATCTACTTTGTGTTACTCTATCTGACATTTAATTAACATCTCGATCAACTAACTGGTTTCAAAGTTTCAACTCTCCTGCCTAAAATAAGTCCTTTCCTTTAATGAAATAAACTACCTGAGTGTTTTGACTCTAAGGGCCAAATTTAGATACGTGAAAGCAGAGCTCAAATTTCATCCCATTTGTGCATGCAATCTGTTTATAATTAGTTTCTGATTTACTGAGCCAACAGATAATCACACAATCAGTGACTGGGACTGCCTATTAGGTGTATTCCGTGAGTAAAAGAGGATCGACTTTTCTGCCATGTCATCTCCAGCTCCATGTCATCTCCAGCTCCAGTTTACATAAACTGAGAAATAGAGTCTTTGTGAAACATTTCAGTAGGAATCTGCATGAAAGATACAGGCTCAAATCAGATAAATAAGGTCATATCTTTCCATAAACATCAAATTATTTCTTTGTCACAATCATATCACGCCTACTTCATACTTAGGTGTTCTTTATTGACAGACATGAATCCAAACACAATCCGTCACTTAATGTAAAGACACTATGGATGGGACAGTGCATATGATTTAATTGTAATACACTGAGTGGTTACCCAATCAGCTGTGATCCATCTCCAGATCCAAAAGCTGCCATTACGTTTTAGCTGTAGTGCTAAGTAAAGACACAGCAATGTATGAGTCAGGTCCTCTTTGCCATTGAGCCGAGTCCCTCTCCCCACCCATAAACATGAAAATAGTTAATGTCTTTCCAAGCTGTTCAAATGTCTATTTCTGCATCAGTTGTGGTCCTAACCTCAGTTCCATCTCCTTCAAACATAGCCTCCAATACAACATATGAGTCAGGTTCTTTTAGCCATTTATAAACATGGTGCTGAGCAGACAGTCATCTATAAAAATGTCTGCGTATGTCTTCACACGTCGACAGATAACTTACAGCAGGGGCTTCAATCTTCTCTGTATCCTGCCACCGAAGGCAGTTTGACTTTTCAGGACACCAGGTCATAGAAAGATATTAGGAGCTGTATGAGAAAAGTAATAATAATCATGTCCTTTATATTTTCTGTCTTTAATGCCATCTCATATCTTACTTTCTATTTCTTTATCCCTGACTTGTTCAGTGTGTCTGACTTACACTCTTTCTGTGTGTTTACAGCTGTGATAACTGAGCATGAGTCAGGCCTTCTGGAATGTTTTGTTGAGATTTTCTCACTTTCTCTCTCTTCCACTCTCTGTTAGGTCCTCCTGGCCATTTAGTAGACTGTGAAGCTGACAGACGATGCCCATGAATGATGAATGATGACTGGAGGTCTGTCTAGTGCCAACAGAATGCATAATACAGCATAGCTACAGCAATTCTAGTTCTTCCCACCAGAAACATGGTGCAGTTACTGTATCATATCACTTGCAGATCTGCCCTCAGCAGAAAAGTGCCAACATATAAGTTGGAAATCCATTGAAAAAAGCATTCAGGTATATTATTCTTAAAATCCTAGAGCATGCATCACTCCAGGTATTGCAGTATACATCAGATCTTTAAATGAGGGAACTTTAGACAGACTGGGTTGGTGAGACTTAGAATATACTTTACAGCTACAAGACCATGCCAAAACCTAGTATCTCGCCAGACTGCCCGTTATCTGTTTGCTTCTGTTCTATTCTCTGTGCTCATATATATATATATCTTTATATATTGACATTTCCAAGTTGCTGCTGTGCATTGCTAAAATCCTGATTTTATAACTGCAGCATTTCCTAACAAAATATCCATACACGTAAGTTAAAGACAATGGATTCGCTGTGATTTCAGCTGTATTGCTTGTAAATTGATCACTCAGAGAGAACATTCGAGACTCATTCACATCTACGCAGCTTCTCTGCAGTCAAATACATGAGACCAGAGAGAGGTGTACCTGTGGAGGGAAATCGTGTTCTTGTAGTAGCACGGGTTTATCCAAAAAGTTGCAAGATTTGCCCCTAGTTGCTTTTGGGAGTACATTTTCTAAAGGGGTCTGAAAAGTTGGTAAATCTAGAAACAAAGGTGCTATGTTGGCAACAGTCCATGTAAATGTCCCTCTGACAACTAAATAATTAATTAAAAATAATTAAATAATTAACTTCAGCACTCAGTTGTGGCATTCAGCTGACCAGTGGTGTAACTTCATGAGTCAGTCAGTCAGGGACATTCATGTGTATTGGGCTAGCCTAGCTGTTGGGGTCCCATCAAAAAAAAAAGAAGATCACAGTGACTACAGCAGTTATTCTTACAGTAATTTGCTGTAAAACGTGAACTAATGCTACAATGTGGAGACCATGTTAGAAGACCATGTCTTGTCAATGAATTTCAGATAATAGGAATGATGGACTTACATAATATGGAAATATAATAATGATGATGGAAATACATAATCCTGTTGAAATGTAAAGTTTTTAGTCCTCAATATTTAAATGGTTCACCATGTAGTTGATTTTAATCATAAAACTAGTCCACATAAAGCGCCAAGCCATAATGTTTCTCTCACCCCTACTACTAATACTACTGATAATTTCACAATTTTTTTATATAAATATTGAATATGTTTATTCTTATTTTTCATGAAGACTTTAGGACATTTTGACCTTTCAGAGAAGAGGTGGGAGTACATCTGTTTTCTGCTCACAGCATGTCTGTGTATGTTTTGTGGTGTGGGTGGACACAGACATGTATGAAATATATCCTGCATGTTTACGTGTCTACATGTCTGTGTCCCTATGTGTCTCTGTTTCTCATTGTGTGGGGGCACAGTTATACCCAGGGTTTGCAGGCATGTTTCTGTGCACGCCTTTGCATGCAGCCACACACTGCAGATTTCTGTAAGTACAAAAATGTCTGTGTGCCAGAGCCAGAGCATGTGCAGTTATGCTGGTGTGTGTGTGCGTGTGTGTGTGTGTGTGTGTGTGTGTGTGTGTGTGTGTGTGTACGTGTGTGTACGTGTGTCTGTGTGTTCCTAGTATGTAGGTCACCAATATATTCCTGATGAGGTCTAGTCCTCTGGAGAACTCTACAGATATGAGGGCCTAAATTAGACACTATTATCTGTGTGTGTGTTTAGTGAGAGAGAGGGAACTAGACACCATTATCAGACAAGGGCCTCATAGGCATGCATGCTCAATTTTGTGCACATGCATGCTTTTACATGTAAAGCGCAGTATCATGAGTGTGTTTGTCTATCTGTGTGTGTAGATGTTCGATTGCGTGCTATTTCCAACACAATATACTTCTGGATGTGTCAGTAAAAATGACACACTGTTATCATCTGACAGGCTTGTCGCCTGTTACCACTGACCTAGGACTGTAAACCTCAGACCTCAATTTTAATGACTGTTGGCTCAGAAAGCCTGTCCATATTGTTGTTACCAAGCCAAACTGCTAATAAGCCTCAAGCACCACTCCAAGAAAACTATGTGGCCACTGACACAGTAGTGACCATGTGTTAAGGTGTTACCAAATGTAGAAAACACATGTAATGTCCATACAAAGTGTGTTTGTAGCATGGGGGATGGAAAAGCTGCTTTGATCACGTGTAGAATATACTAAAATCCAATAATTAAGATGCAGGCCAGCTGAATGTTTTAACATTCATTCATACCTATTTTTGGACTTTCAATCAAACACTCTCAGGATTGAATCCATGCTTAGCTGTTAGACTTTTATGAAGCAGCTTTTATATGACTACCATTAAAGAACCAAGGTCAAAGATAATGAGGTTTCTTTTAGGCATACATCTCATGTCACCTCTTTGATAAAAACGTGGCTTTCTGCATAGCTGCTGATCTAGGACAGTTTGTTGAAACATTACATGCAATCCACCTTCATTTCAGGATGTCTATATCTCCAGCCAACCTACTGTCTGTAAGTCACAGGGACAATACCACATGCAGTCAATCTGTCAAACCAATTTGGAATTTTGCTAGAGCTCAGCCCAAAAGTTATATTCAACTGGAGAGAGATGAATGGGAGTGAGAATGTCTACCTTTGAAAAGCTTCATGCTTTGACCAAATCATATGCTGTCACTCCTAAGCTTTAGAAGGCCTGCACTTTTCATCAAAGCCCATGATGGCTACCTTTCACAGTACTGTCGAATACACCCTCAAAAGCTTCCCTCCCTCCTTTCTTCCCTTCCCCTCCCAAATCTCTTTCTTCTCCCCTTCGATGTCGACTGCCCCTCTTCCCTGCCTTTCCTTCCCCCTCCCTCAATCCTTCCATTCCCCTTGTCCTTAATCCCTCCATCCCTCCCTTCCCTCCTCAATCAAATCCTCAAATCCCTTCTGTTTTTTTATTCTTCTGTGTATGTGTGACTTCAATACTGTCAAGGTAGATGAAACAAGAGGAATTCAGATTCATCACAGTTATAACCTGCCATGATAATAATCCACCACTATTCTTCCCATGTGGTGGCAGGCCGATGTTACTGGCCTTTCTGGGGTTTATTTGCATATTTGTTTCCCGTTTGTTTCTTTTGATGAATTATTTACTGCAGAGTGAATTGACAGCAAAGATCACTGATGATTGCTGTCACGGCTGGATGGGTGCCTTTCTCCTCTTTGTAATTATTCCCTTTTTTCCTGATTTTCAATCAAGTTTTTCACTCATGCTCCCCAGTGACAAGAGATGAGAAACAGAAAAAAACAGAAATACATTTTAGCAATGCTAGTGGAACCTTTGCACTGTCTAGTGGGAACGTGGCTTCCTTTGTTGTCGTAATGATTACAGAGTAGGAAAAAGCAGGAAAAGAGAGGAGAGAAGGGAGAGAGTAGAGATCAAATGGAAAAATACTGTAAACACAAATATGCTGTATGGGCTACCTCACACACCTACATCCAGGACAGGAGAATAAAAACACACTCACACATCCTGCTTTTCATTATTCAACCAATCAAAAGACTTGATAAGCAAATGATTATAAATCAGTAGCTAAAGGTGTGGACCACAGATTTATTTGTATTTGTATTTGTAGACTATGTCTTAAGAGATGTAATCACAGAGATCTACTGCATGTACACACACTCATACACACACAACATACTGGCACCCTGTCCCCACGTTGCCCTATCCAGGAATAACAATGCATAATTCATGTCTTGAAGTCTCGTCTGCAGACAAAAGTCAGCGTTTGCATTTATTATTTATTGAAAACAGCTCACATGATGAATCCTTTAACAAACAGAGCTTCCAGTAAGCACTGCACCTACTTCTTCTTCTCTTGCTGTCTGTGTTTTGGCATAGATTTAAGTGGGCTCATTAGCAGAGATGAGGATGTAAGAAGGGGGGGGTGGCAAGGGAGAGAAAGAGAGTTGGAAAGGGGGAGTGAGAGAGAAAATGAGGTCAAAGGATAAAGGAGCATTTTTGTAAAGGTATGAATTAATGAGAGACTTGTACATCACAAGCTAATTAATTTAACAATGAAATGCTTTAGGGTAAAGTTTTAGGACTTCATCACTCTGATACACTAAAAGTTTACTATTGCTACCCAATGGGTATTTGAAATTATCTAATTGCATTGCAAAACCTGAAGGTAACCAATTTGTGTCAATGTATGATATTCTAATCTTTTTATGCTTGTTGCTATGCTGCTACAGCAGCGCTTCACTTCAGTAAAATAAGGACAAGAAAGGTCACTAGCACATATACAAACACATACACACACTCTGTCTTGTCACAGTTACACTTGTTGTGTGGACAGCTTGCCAAGGGTTTGAGGCAATTTATCGTAAAAATGAAAGGGGCATTTCCAATCCTATGCTAATGCAGTTATCATTTATTTCAGAGTACTTGCCTCATTTTATTCTTCTACCCCACCCCTTCACCATCCATCACTCATCTAAGGCATAAGGTATTATTTTTGCAGAACATGTTATATTCAGTCTCCCCTTGGATAGGCTGACACACACACACAGATGCACACGCTCAGTCATTTTTGTTAAATAAAAAAATAAATAAATCTGGTCTGGCAAAAGTTGAATAATTGATGCATTATGTTAAAAAAGGAATGAAATAATCATAGCCTGTTGGATGTTGGAGGAACATCAAACCCAGAGTTGGAGCTGGGCAGACTGGGCTGAACAGGGTAAGGGCCTTATGTATCTGGGATGGCTGCCCAGTAAAATAATAATGAATAGCAAAGAGTTAGGGGATTAGGAGATTTTTGTTCTGCACTGTACCTGACACTCCGTGCGTGCCCACCCATGTTTTTTACTGAATGACCAGGGAAAATCTATCCTGCATTTATACAACATAAAATACTAAAAATAGTTTGGTTTGGTGGGCTGCGGAAACATTCCAGTAGGCCTGCAAAAAAGGATAAATGGCTGAAGTAGAAAAAGACACTGGGATCACAAAAAGTGCTGATACAATGGGAAGACGTTGGTGCCACTCCACAAGCAATGCATCTCAGGGATGCAACAACAGCTTAGTAAGCAAGTGGAAGTTAAATAGCTGCAAACCGATACATTTCCGAATCAAAAAGTCATTTTATTATGCCTTTTTCAATATTGATATTTTTCCAGAGCACTTGACAAAGAGTTCAATAATTGTAGTTTTGTCCTTTTATTATCTTTCACAAAAACCACCTCACCATCAGATTACTACCAATTAAATAGTAAATATGTGTAGTAAAAAGTTATGAGCACACATACTTGACTAGGCTTAATTTTTATGTGCTTTACTATGCTAGAAACTCATGGTGGAGCTAAACTGAAATAATACCTGCTTGCTTTCCACTGAAGACTAGTGGGCTTCGTTTTCATGGTTGTGAAAGTCATTCATGAATACATACTTTAAGTCTCTTTAACACTCACACACACACACACACCACTATTTATCATCACTTGAAATGAAGATAAACTAATTTAATGTTTAGGACCACCTTTTAAGATTGTCCCATTTTGGGATGTTCAACAGTGTGTGATGAATACATTCATTCCAAGCTCCAGTGAGAGCTGTGTAGCCATGCATCTCTAACCAGTATCTTTTCATGACTGTATGAAGGCTGCTCAGTATAGATTTTCCCATACAGCAGGAGAGGGATATAAATGTTTTTTATTATTACTGTTTCAATTTCCCTTTCTCCATCTGCGTTTTTGCCCACAAGTTCCAATTTGCATTTAATAAATTATCTCAGGGAATGAGATGCAGCAGGGTCAAGAGGTGCATTTGCTCTCTCTTTCAATATGAGGGTTGGAATTAAGATTTTATAGATACTTAGAGATACTGTACATACAAACAAGGGACATGTGAGCAAGATGATGTGTTATTGGAGAGAGGTTAAGGAGGGAGGAAGATTGACAAATAGTGTCCCATTACCTGAATTTCTTTAAAAGAAAAAAGGCTGATTTTGAGTTCATTTTTAGAATGAATAAAGATCATATTTGAGAAGAAGCTTATTTAGAGTAATGGCCCAAAATAAAGCCTCTGAATGTGAGAGCAGCTGGGGAACAAAGAGAAAATGTGAAAATGATATGATATGAAATATGGTTTACCAGCATCAAAATAAAATGATAACATATGAAATATGGTTTACCAGCATCAAAATAAAATGATAACATATGAAATATGGTTTACCAGCATCAAACTATACTAAATACTTAATACTGGCATTTTGCCCTCACTTCTGCTATTTTCATCTAAACTCTCCCCTCCATGCCATTTCCCAACCCTCTGACTAGAAATGTTGTTCGACTCAGGGGGCTTATTTTATTAATTCACTGTTTCCTCTGTTACAGGCCTCCTTCTTTGTAGTCCACATTGCAAGAAGACCACCTCACAGGGATTTTCCCCTTCACCAGGTAACCACAAAGGAAGAAAAGAAGCACATTATCCACATGTACAACACAACCCCCAGCCCAGCACACACACACACAAACACACAAGCTTTCTGTGCAATACAATGCTTACCACCAGCATGAGACACACAAGCACACACACACACACACACACTGCATATTATCTTTATGAGGTGTTTTACACCAGTGACCACCAACACAGGGTCTCACTGTTCTCTAATCCACACTCAAACTGAAAAGACTGCTCCATGCAATGGAGGGATTACACTGTCGGATTAATAGGAGTTTTAATTTGAGTCATTGTAAAAGCCCCTTGATAATAAGAATAGGTGCAGGGAAGAATACCACTGCTTCTTTATGATATTGTTAAATGTAATACAACTGTATATTTCAGCTACTGTATTTACTGCAATGACACATGCACTCTGCATGAATTCCTTTTGTCTGACTGAAGATGAGCATACATAGCTTTATAAGACCATGAAATTAACATTAAAACTACTACAGTACAGCTACATTATCTTGTAGTGTTATCACCACTACAGTTACTATTGTTATTACTTTAATGCTTGGGAAAATGTTGTCATGTAAAGTTCTCAGTTTGCCTACTTGATGGCTTCCAGTAAACTGTACCGCACTTTGCACTAAACACATATTTGTGACTGAAAAAGCATCGGTTAGAATATGTTACAGATTGTCACTCATGTGCATTCCTAACTGAAGAAAACAAATATGGCTGACTAGTCTCGCAAATACCCAATTTTCAGGTTGTCATGATACACTGCCCTGTTACTGTTAAATTACTGCTGCTACAGTTGTATTTTTTTTCAATAATTTTATTTCTTTAGTAGTCATCAAAATGAAGTCTTAAACCAATTTAGTTAGAACAAGCATGCAAGTAGTTAAAGGCAAATAACAAAAAGTACAACTATTTGCTATGCACTCATTGTACTGAAATAGTACACATGGAAAGAAACACACAAGAGGACACAAGTGTCTGCTACAAAAACAGGGTGAAAACAGAGAAAGAAAGAGTGAAAGGAAGGGAAGAGGCCAACAGACATGCAGGAAAAAACAGGATCTGGTCCAAATAACATTTGCAGCAGAGTGAAGAAAGCTTGATGAATGGATGGATGACTGGATACAATGAGGGGGTGCAAAGGGGAGCTGTTTACCATTTCAAAAGGCAACAATAAAACCATGGATTTAAGCATAAACAGTGGTAAACAAAGGCAGGCTTACAGAATAACACTGTATTTTTCCCTAAGTCATTCTATTCTTGTCTCTTTCTTCTCAATCTGCTTCTTACCAGAAACATGACATCTGCTGTGATTACATCTGCTGTTTTGTGTTTGAAAGTACAGCAATATCTGTATAGGTATAGAATAACAAAAAATGAAGAATTAAATGTTATTTAAACCAAGTTGGATTAATCAGAATGTACACAAGGCCAGTGTGGTTGTGATTTCATCTGCATAAGAAAGAGAATATAACAGCAAAACCCTAAAATCTCAGTGGTCATTGTTCCATTTCACTGATTAAAACCTTATTACTACTTGCCCTTCAAAAGTGGAATAGCATTCTGAAACTGCTGTTTAGACTTTTAATCAATCCCATGTGTTGAAAATAAATTTGAAAACTCAGCAGATGTCTCAAACAACAGAGCGGGATTTGAATATTGATCATTTTACCCCACTGTATCTAATGCAAAGGGGGAATGATTTGAATTCCATCACTAAAATGTGTCAGTCTACTTTTGTTCTCACTCCAGTCGGATTTTGTTCAACTAGACAAACACGGCTGAATTCCATGTACAAGCTAACAATTATTCTCTGGATGGTAACCGAATGTATCCAAATCTTGCACAGACTCACAGCTTCTTTGCCTTATCTTTAAGTACGCATGACATAAATTCGATCTGTTTATATGACAAAAATATCACCTAATCTGTAAAAATGTACTTTCCTGGGATGTTAAGCATATAAACAAGGCGGCTGCTAAGTAACTGCTTCCAAAGGCACACCTGTAAAAAACAGCTTGCACCACTTTTCCTATTTTCCTGTATATACATCCCGAAATACAAAAGAACTGCAAGAAAATGTGCATGGCAAAATGCAATAGACTAGCCCTTTTTTTATGCAGAGATGTACACTGGGACATAGCTGCTAAAATTGTAATGTTTTAAGCACTAGATTTGGATGTGTTTCAAGATCTGCAAATTGGGACATCCTCGTTGATATGGAGATGCTTTTGGCAAGGCAAATGACACGCCTCATGTATTATGCTAATAAAATACATATTTGAAAGAGAAGTCTGATGGTGTAAGCAGGAAATTGGGGTAAATTGGCACATTCTCCCAGCTTTACATTAATTGTGCTTGTGCTATTGTCAGGGCATTGTGGGGTGACAGACAGGTGAGTGAGGGCTGACGCATGTTTTTGAGGAGTTTAAAATTCAAATACTCCTCATGTGTGAATACAGACACCTGGGGTAATCATCTGGCTGTGTGTATGTGGTGTGAGTGACATGCAAGGCTATGTTTACTCATAAGCCTCTATGTCCCTGCCTGTCTTGTTGTCAGGGTGTCTCCCTTGCTATCTGGTGTCAGGTATACTAGCATTTTTGATGACTGATTAAGAATCGTGCTTGTAAAAAAAAAAATGAATATACTGTTGCTCCATTTTTACAAAAAGAGGTTTAAATTATGGAGGCAAGGTATTTATATCTGTTTGTGCTGCTGGTATAGCTGATCTCAAAGCTATTAAAAATTCATTCATTGGTAATACCCTCCCACTCTTCCTTTTCCATCTCCCTTCCCCTTTCTCCCTCTGTAGCGCGTTCATTTTCTCAATGGTATCTCTGTCCCTTTGTGTCAGTTCACTTCATTTCACTGGCATGGGGTGTGATTCACTGTCTCTATCTCCCTTTGTTCAGATTGTCTCTCCTTTCATTCTGTGCCTCCATCCCTCTCTTACTTCTCTCTTCAAAAATCTGGCATGAAATCAAGACAGGAGAGTGCCTGCTGTTTTTCTGACACACTCTTCCTTTCTTAAATCAAAACCAACTGAGGCGAAATCAGGTTATTACCTTAGCTGTGTTTCTTCTTTCTCCCTTTCAGCCATTCTTCAGTTTTTGCTCTGGGTCTTTGAAATTCTACAAAGAAACAGAGAGCAGCCGGTCAGTCAGACGAATGAGTGCGAGTTAGATTATGAAAGGGGATTGCTACATAGATAAACCAGAAAAAAACAAAGTAAATTCTGAACTGTGAGATGGACATCTGACAAGGTTTTTGTGTGTGACTATGTGTGTTTGTGTGCATATGCTTTCAAACTTTATGCTTCATGACCAACCCCCCTTACGATTTTTTTTTTGGGGGGGGCTACATGCGGTCTGCAAGTGAAACAACTTTAGAAGTGGACTGGCAGGCCATTAGCGAGGATAAAATGAGAAATGTTTGAAAAACAAACCCAAAAAACGTCAAGTAACTTCTCAGTGTAACTTTCAGTAAGGTGAGAGAGCTGGATGGAGGGATGGAAAGAAAGAGAAATGGGTGAATTTATCGATAGCAAGCCTCAAAAGCTCTGCTCTGAAGAGCCGTCCAGAAACAGCAAGGACGATCAGTAAACAGCATGGCACAGAATCAAGAAAACATAAACAGCCAGTGCTAAAGACAGATGATAAAGATGGTGGAAGGGCTAGCAATTATGACGGATGAATGAGTGATTGGGGGAGAGAGGGAGAGTTGTAAACAAGTCTGATTAACCTCATAACAGAGGCAAAACCACAGGAGGAAGGATTGGTTGGTAGGTTGTTACCCAAAAAATAGAAGAAAAGAGTAACCTTCCTCAGCAACCTTGATGAGGGATAGAAAGGTAGAGGAAACATGAAAGAATGAGAGCAAAATAAGATAACAACCCTGAGCAACTTAAGATAATGGAAATCAAGAAAGTGGAGGGATGGATGGAGGTCAAAGAGGCAGAATAAAGAGGTGATAATGAAGAAATGCACTAGTATTAGAAGGGCTGTAAACCAAAAAGAATCTTTGCAATGAGGCTTCTGTATGTAGACAGTGTTAATTATGAAACTCTTTCTATCGTTTTTGTCAGGAGTTGCTCTCTCATACTAAGTATAGGAATGATTCAGAGGTGCAGGAGGGATGCCAGAGTGTTTACTTGTGTTTCTCTGCCTGTCGTTTTGTGTCAGTACAAGGTCCATTTAATGGGGTCAGGCGACACTTTTGTGTGTCTTTGCCCGGCCAGTGACAGCTCCACAACACCATCACAAAACTACATAAAGGACCTAATGAGCCCGACACATCACCGCTTGTCCACAGAAAAATCAAGAGAAGGCTATTGCAGATGGAAGATGTTTAACAGCAGATTGAAATTGCTTTATTTTATAGCCCAACTGAAAAAACAGGGTGTTTTTCACTTAAATGTAACTATGATTTATTCACTTGAAAAATATTTGGAGCTTAGCGTTGCATGCTATGGGGAAGCTCCTTTCCTTTCCAATTCACCTGATATGTCTTTGAACTGGAGGAAAGTGACTTGGCTCAAAGCTACGCAAACATGGAAAAAAAAGCAAAAAAAAAAAAAATGTTCAGTAAAAAATATTATGACAGTTTTGCTTTGAGGGCCATGGGTGTTTCCCACAGGTGTAGCTTAAGAGAAGTTTGTTATTGTAAAGTCACTTTCTAGCCAATTACATTCCAAGAACATGTTACATTAAACAGCTGTGTGTGTGTACTGTGGTTATAACATATGTATTTAGGTCAATAGGAATTGAATACAGGTTCCAGACTGTTTAATTGCTGCTATTTGCTGATGTTACAGTAACACTCTTTGAAATGACACATGTTAACTATTTCTTTAACTGTTTAAGAATATTTATTTTACATCTGTGATTTAAAACCTGAAAGATCTTAGTCTAGGTTTGATGAATGAAATGAATTCATGACTTTTCCAAATGTCCTTCACTCCCTCTTGGCAAGGACTAAACAAGGCTCTGCTTTATTCATCCAAGCAACCCATCCTCTCTCACCTGTGCAAATTACTGTGTGTAAACAGACTACATCACACTAGCTTCATGTGGTTAGCCACTTCCCTCGCTGGGACAGGGTCTACTCGGGAGAAGTAAGCCATTTCCTTTTCACTGAGGGAAAGATATGCCCCACTGTAAGTTGGTGTAATACTTTCCAGCTGCCGAGCGAACTTTATCTTGTTGGAGAATATATGGTACTCAGCATGAAACGTGTTCATAAATTTAAACACTTTCATTGGTTTCATTAAAACCCCAAAACTGTATGTAGTTTTCATACTAAAATATTACATGTATTCTATCAGTACATCTAGGTATATTAATTCCTGTAGCTGCAAGAATTTAAAAGCCTTCCCGATGAGATGTGCTACCCGATGGGATGTGCTACCTAAAAGTAAAACATTTATGAAGATAATTTAGCTTGGTTGTCCTGTATTAATACAATATGGCACCTTTAGAGTCATGCAATTATGGACATGACACATGCTAAATGTAATATTCAACTTCCCCTAAGCCTTTGTATTTATTTTGTTCCTGCTCTGCAACCCAGAATTAGCTCAAGAGAGGTAATCTGAAATATTTATAAAAAGGAACAGTTGGTAAAGCATTGTTTCAGTATTGTAGAAAGTTGAAAGCACTCAGAGCTTTAGCTAAGGAATGCTTTATTTCACCAATTTTGATGCATCTCTCAGATAAAATGCTTGATACATCTTGCACTGATCCAGTCAGATCTTCAGATCATCAAGATCTGGGAATCTGGAAACAGTATGATTTTGGTTGCAAACACAGAGCAGAAGTTGTTTTACTTCAAGTCACAAAAGATCCTCTTTCAGTAGAGGATGTAAGTGAATACTTGTTTATCAAATTGATCATCTTTGAGATTATGTGTGGAAGGAAACTGTTCTTAATTGGTTTATAGCATATCTCTGAAAAACATATATTTCCCTATCACTTTATCACGTAATTTGATGTGTTTTTAATGAACAATATTGCAAACTCTGATAGATCCTGAATGCTGCTGTCGGGATCTAATCTCCATGCAGACTCCCCCTGAACCTCTACAGTGAAATGTATGTTGCACGAAATATTTTAAATGTTTTATCAGGCAAGTTGAAATATATTCTCAAGGTCTTTTTTCGGCAATAATGCATTGCATTAATTTACACAAAATACTTACCATACATTTAAATACTAAAGTATCAACACAAAATATGTATGATTTAGTAAGATTATAAATCCATAGTGTGCTTGAGGTTCACGAATTTAGTATGTGATATGTGTTAGTGCTTTGGTTGGATCATTTATAGATCCCATAAACTTTTTTAGTGGTTTGTAGATTGGCCTCTCAAGGTAATCTCAAGCACTGCTCTTATTTCCTAGCCTGACCTTTTGCTTGCTTATGTGTAGTTTGTATGTGTCGCGTTTGTACAGTAAGTGTTTGTTCATATGTGTGATAAAGAAGCATTCCTGCTAGAGTGGAGGCATGTCCTGGCTAATCCACAGGCCAAAGCACACAAGCGGTTAAGTTTCCATGACCTCAACTCCATGCTGTTCAAACATGCACACGCATACACACCTATACAGACATACACGCACACATGCTTGTGTACACACATAATAATTTTTCTTGTTTCTCTTGCTTTTACTCTCTGTTCTTTCTGCCTGTCTTCCTTCCTGCTGTCTTTCATCTCAGTCTCTCACCGCTGCCTCCTCTCCGATTTGCAACATTTTGTCAATTACCATTTAGTTCATTATTAACCCACAGAGGAAAAGCGTACTGTGTTCTGTAATACCACAGGAGCTCAGTTATCTTCAGAACAATTACATCAATTAGCTCACATTTTAATGGTTTCCAGAGAGGAGTACCTTGGCTAATAATGGTCAAATGATAGGACAACCAACCAATTAATCCCACTCTTAATATGCTCACTAGGTACAGTCTGTCAGTAGTAATTTTCCCTCTCTCTGCTTTCTTTCTTACTCTCAGCACACATTCCACACTCAGTGGCCTGACTCACCACCCGTCAATCAAATATAAACTTGTCCTTCCACCCCCCAAGAGATGGAGGTACATACCAGTGTGTTGACATCATGTCTATGCTGCAAGTCAGCACATTTGACTTCTAACATATTACTGAGAAGAAGCTTGTTGGCTAGAAAATCACCTTTTACAAAGAGGAAATGATAAGACAGACAGAGAGAGAGAGAGAGAGAGAGAGAGAGAGAGAGAGAGAGAAAGAGAGAGGGGTAGAGAGAGAAAAATAAAAGTATGGGACAAAAAATTCCCAGAAACTTAAGGAAAAGTTCTCAGTTTTTAAAGTAATGGGGTTCGTTTACATTAAGTGCCAACAACAGCGATCCATAATCAAAAAGTGACTCTTTCCAGTCGTTTAAAAGCTAAATTCATGCTCATGCCTAGATCACTTAACACAGAGATAATCACTGGCTCACTGTTGCAGTCTGTATGCTGTAGACTGATATTGGATTGCTGGAATTCTGTACCACATCTTAGAGCCTATCTCTGAACTAACAGTTTTACCATGTCAAATGTAACAGTATGTGTCATGCGAGATTTACAATATGTTCAGCTTTCTGCTCCTTGCAGTGAACTTTCGCACACATATACTGAGAAACACATGAGTGAAGCACAGGGCTGGACGGTGATGCAATATTTTAGCATTTTTCTATTCAAAGAAAAAAAAAAAAATAGTGTTTATCCAAAAGTGACCTGCAACCGCAGTGATGAGATCTGTGTTTCACTTCCATTACTTTAAAGACCAGCATTCTGACGTACACAGCCATTTCTACTATGGGTCTTGTGATCTTGAACAAGTCTCTTTGGGCACAGCTGAGATCGCCCACAATAGTGAAAAATCCGATTCACAGCATAAAGAGAGTTTTCAGTGATAGAAAGCCTCTTATGAAGACATAACTGGCAAAGAAATATGAAGGCCTGGGTTGTATCTTAAAATAGGAGAAGCTTCTCAGCGCTCAGAGGAAGTGGGGTATGATAGATAGAACATAGACACACTGTCAAAAGTGTTTCCATGCAACTGATGTGTTAGTCAATAGAATGTCATTCTCTGTGAGGTTTAGAGGAACAGACTTAAAGTAAAACCAGCAGAATGTATTATTAATGCCTGAATTTTGGCTTTCACTTTACCTGAACAGAATCTATCACTGGACACACTCACAGGCATACCAGACTGTAACCATACAATTAAGACTGCACATACAGCACCATGACTGACACCTTTACATTAGTCATTCCCAAGATTCTTAAAATTGGCCACTGGGACAGGTGAGTGTTCTCTGTGTGGGTCATTTACTCAAAGAACACATTGGGATTTACGTGAGCAAAAGTGTGACTGAACAGTGAACTAACTGACAAGTATGCAGTCTGACATCATGGAATACACAATGTACGACAGTGTTACCGTATAATCATTTCATTTTACAACATGTTTTCAGCTCATCCAAAGCATTGCTCACTGCATGCATCTGCTAATGCTTCACTTCCAGTAATCTAGACAAATATCTTTATTTACTCATCAAACACTGTGTTTTGAATGGGACATTCTGTTTACGGTGGTCTGACGCACACCACAGCATTTTGTCCTCTGGGCTGACAAGGCAATAAAAACTCAACAATTTCAGCTCTTGCCACATAATATAATATAATATTAATATTTGTATCCTTTCAGATTTTTGTAAACGTCCTTTTAGAAAAACAGATCCGATATTCAGTTGATGCCATTCAGTAGTATCTTCCCTATATCCAAAATGATCAACAACGGAAAAACGCATTGAATTTTATTATTTAAATCTCTTTCATTTTAGTTACAAATCAAGAATTACCTTGATAACAGGTACAATTATGCTGTATCAAGTAAAGAAGGGTACAAAACATGAGAGGGAGAGGAGGGAGATACAATATGACACAAATCCTCAGTCAGTAGATGAAATCCATAGTGTCTTGATTACATGTTATACCTCATGTGGCACCACAACACCCCATGATGTGAAATATTATTTGAAAATATTGTTTTCCCTCAATGATTTTTGATTGTTCCTCAGCTGATCTGCTTGGTCTCTTTTTCATTTGGGTTCCTACCTCTAATTAGAAAAGGGATTTAACTGCAGATGACTTTACTGTGGGATCAGAACACACCCAGCCATTATAAAAAAAAAACCCAGGGACCCATAATGTGGTGTGGGCTTGGCCACTAAAACCATTGGGTGGAGAAACAGGAGGGGAGGGGATAGCTGGTAACTGCTTCTCTCGGTTGCTCTTTGAATTGTTGGTTGTGGCCTTTTCTCGCCTTTTTCCTGTCATGAGTTGTTTCTCTGTCCCTGTTTTGAAATTGTTTTCTGTTAGTTGTCTCTGCTCTCTGGGTCTTTTTCTCACTCTATTTCTTTCTTGTCCCACAGTCTAATCTCTTCCTATACCCTCCATTCCCACTCACACTCTTTCTCTCTCTCCCTCACAGTTTCTCACCACAATAGGACCTAATGTGAACTTTTGACAGGAGCTAGGATATTTGTTTTATTGCCACTGTTACTTAGAATTCCCTCATAAATCTAATGCTGTAAAGCCTTTGAAATGCCTTCTAGGTCTTGCAATCAGACACACATTGAACACCCACACATATACAGACACAGACACAGACGAGCGCACAAATGCGGCACACACGTGTGCGCGCGCACACACACACACACACACACACACACGCACACACACACACACACACACACACAGACACATTAACAAACACATTAACACACACACATACACTTGTACTTTTATATTTGTGAGGAAAATCATTGGTATAATGCTGTCCCTTGCCCCTTACCCTAACCTTAACCATCACAACCAACCATCACCATCAACGCCATCACAACCCTAACCTCAACCCTAACCTTAACCTAAACCTGATTCAAACCAGAACTCTAAAACCAAGTTTTAACCCTCAAACAGCCCTATGAAGGTGGGAGGGCCGGTAAAAATATCCTCACTTTCCCAAAATGCCCTCACTCTTATGGTTTAAACTAAAACTAGTCCTCACATTGTATAACCATACAAGTACATACACACATAAAGACATAGTTTCCTTCTCACTTTCTCTCACTTTCCTCCACGTACACCCAAACACATGCGCAATTGCACACGCAGATGCAATGTGTGAGAATGAGGGCTTTGAGGTTGTTTGTGCTTGCATCAGACACAGCAGCTCCAGTGTTTGTTTGCAATTTCCACTGGCTCCAGTCCATTCCACCAAACCCATGGGAATTTGAGGATCAGCATCTTCTCAAAAAGCTCCTGGGTGGTAGAGTGTATAACTGTTCGCAGAAAGAGTGCAATGAGTGCAACAAGCTTTTTTTATGATGTATTCGGTATATTATAGATTATATTTGAGGGTGACAAGGAAAACAGAAAAGCAAAACAAGTAGTGACAAAATCAAGATGCAGTCTGATACCAAATAATCAGATCATACATGAGGAAAAAAATTCAGAATGTATTAAATTTTGTTCTGGGGTATGGTATTTTGTGAATCTTTGATTATCTTTTTCATGATTATACATTCATGCATATTTAATTTTCTGTTTACTTTCATTTTTAGCAACTTAAGCAGAAAAGTTAATAATATATTGCATCAATACAATGAGATTAATCCTGCAGAAAGTTTGATACAATACATTGATAAGGGCTCTTAATTTCCGTGCCATCCATTTAATAATCATAATTCTATAAATAAAACTCAAAAACTCAAACAGCGTGAGCTGTACTCATATGTAATTGTTGTTACTTATGCAATATGTTTGCTGTTAGATTTAGCTCTCAGTATCACTTCAGCTCTGGTATTAATATTCAGAAGATTGCCTGCAGAGATACTTGTAATCAGCATATGAAGCTACAGTATTTGTTAATGTTCTTTTTTTTAACTCAGTTGCTTTAGTTTTTTGCAAACTGCAATGTACAAGGATTTGTAGTAGAAGTCAAAATTGGAAACTAAAGCAGCAATTATTGATACAGCACAGAGCAGCTCGCTGATAATCTTAATCTAGGGCGGTCAAAGTGTGAAACATTTTGGCAAGAAACAGCAACACTGTAACACCAAATACGCTGTGTATTTGGTGACGACAGGTGGACATTTTAAAGTCACTGTTGTCACTCAGCTAGTTCATGCAAAAAAACCCTAGCTTACCACTGTACTGCACAAGACCTTCAGCAGAAAACACACACATGCAATATGTGCCTGTGACCTAAAGGGGCACATAATGGATGCCTGGGATTTTAAACAAATAAAAAAAAAACAAAAACAAACTATAAAATGCTGTGAAGGCACAATGCCATTTTTAAGAACTAGTAAGAAGACCCATAAAGTCCAGAAAATGATCTCTAACGCTTCTTAAAGAAGATATAAAATCACTCGGTCATCCTCTGGCACATGTTTAGTTGTCAACTGGGGAATAGCACACGTATGCAAAAACAGCTACTTTTTCTTCCAGGTGTGGCTGAATGAGAATCAGTGAGAGAGATTACCTGGTCTAGATGGGGCTGTCGGGGTGAGTGTTACATTCTCTCTTTGTTGTCTATTACAATAGCAGTCTGTCCCTGCACATTCCTCTTTTCCCATCTCTGTTTCTTTCTCTCTATCGCACAGATTTTTTTTCTCTTGTTGTCTGTCTCCATCTCTCTTTGTCTCTGTGCTCCTACAGCTGATTACATGAATAATTTACAGCATGTAAATCCTCAGCAGCTGCTCACTGTTTGCTGTTTTGCCCTCCTTGTTCCTCTTTCTTTTCTCTTTCAAGTTAAAATGGGATGATGTCTCTCAACCTTGTCACTCTCTTCCCCCCTCTCTCTCTCTTCTGTTTTCTGTGCTTTGGGTTGAGCTCTCTCTTTCTTTCTCCGTGTCTTTCAAATTGCACAGCTGTCAGTCGCAGCCCTATGTCTTCCCATGGGTGTCTCTTTCTCTGTGTAAGGACTGGCTGAATTTTTTGTGTGTATTTCGATGTGGATGTAACTGTTTCTCTGTACATCTGTGGAAGGCTGGTATGCAGATACTATACAATATGATTTCTGATCCCTATAGTCAAGTCATGTAGGGGGTCTCTGAACTCATTGCGTTTCTTTAGCATCTTTGCCTTATGTACTACTGGTAAGATTTTTTTTTCTGTCAGTCCAAGTTTCAGATGATTTCTAAAAAGATCTTAAACTGTGCTGTCAATTAATTTTTTTTCTTTTCTTCTCTGTTCCCTTCAATCAAGTCCCTAGGTTGTACTCCAAGCATATTTTTTCATGTACACATGAAGTAATTTTCTTGTTCAAAAGAAAGAAAAGATTAGTGGTTCCACACAAGAAAATCTATCAAAAATAGCATGAGGCAAATTCAAGGAAAAAAGAGTGACAACGAGAAGGAAGCATTACCTTTGGCTCTGTTAAATAATTTCTTTTTCCTCATTCAGTTTTCATTGTTCGAAGCCATAGAGGATCTCTCCAATGTTATTGCTAATCTAACTTCAAGGGGTTGCAGTCATGTTAAAGCACTTTTTAATTGTGATAAGGAATATGCTTTCATGCTTAAACCCTTCTCCTCTGTTCATCTGGACAGAACCCATAAATATTGAGGCCTTTTTTCATTGGCAATTAAAATTAGAATTGGTCACATTTTTCACTGTCAGCCATTTCCTTTGCACACAAAGACATGCGTGGGCCACACACATACATGCACACATATAGAACCAGACACTACCATATGTACATGAGTACATATGTATATATACTGAACACAGAATACATAGTATTTTTGCCAAAGTAAGAAACACCTAACACAATAGATTTATGTGATGTCTTTTAGACATTTAGACCTCTCCAAAACTAAAAGAGCTCAGAGGCTTTTCCAGCTTTGCTAGTCTGACAGGGCCTATGATTCACTATAGGATTCCCTGTTTTTCCAATGACACATGGGATGCAGGCAGTGCTGTATTGTCCAGATATAACACAATGATTCTTGAATGAATCATTTTTACTCTAGTGCTTTTGACACAGAAAATTCTTGAGACTTTGATATGTACACAAAATTCTGAGGCAGTGAGACAGAGGTATGTAATTCTTTTGTGCAACATCAATTTTATAATATTATATTATATGGAACAAGATTGGCATGAAAACGCACTCTTGGTGACAGTTGTTGTTAGACTTGCCAATTTTGCTCCAAAATGATTCCCTTAAGTTGTCTTAGGCATAGACTCTAAAGGCCAATTCATACATATGCGTGGAAGTGATGGAGGAGAAATGGCGTTGTTACAATGTACGTATGGCATAGCTGCGTACCCTACTCAGTAGTCTACACCATAGCCTGATGTGCACCTCCCCAGAAATGTAACTTCACCAGGATCATACACTGGCCCATGTCTCTCAGTGGCCAGACAAGCAAAGAAAATTCACCCTCCTTCTGCTGCAGTCGGTTCAATGATCGTGCACCATCTCCTCCAAAGTCTTGCCCCTTTTCTGCATTGCAGTAATTCCAGTAAAGGTAACTGTTGTTTGACATTTATTAGCTCCAACTAGCCAGGTGAGGCAGACAGCTGCCCACCATGAGTCAGGATCTGATCAATGTTTCTACCTGTTGAATAGGAGTTTTTCGTTGCTGCTGTCATTAAGTTCTTGCTCATGGGGGAAATGTTGGGTCTCTGTAAATAATAATTAGAAAGAGTATAGTCTAGACCTGCTCTATTTGAACAGTGCCTTGAGATAACGTCTGTTATGATATTGCGCTATATAGATAAAACTGAATTTAATTGATTTGGACCCCAACGGGATCCACTAGTTTCAATCAATGTTGTTTGAAGTACACAAAAGAACTCAACACAGTGGGATAGAAACTCCACCACCAACTATCGTGTTTTAAGTATAAATCCTCATACTGGTGTAGACGATTTGTGCAGGACACTTACTCAGGATCTGACATAGACTCAATGCTACATAGAAGTATGAAATGGGCCTTCAGCTTTGAGAATTAGTGCAATCTTAGTGCATCCAATGCATAGATTGATCCAGGATGTGTTTAGCCTTCTATAGCTCACAGAGCATGCAAGCATGAATAAAGCATTAGCCCTACTCCAAAGATTCTGGACAAATGTGTGCATATAATGCAACTTTGCTCACCAACTTATCATCAGTCGACATTCAATTATAATATGAGAGTTATTTTTCACAAGACTTATTAGGTCCACCTTTTACCTTCAAATTAAGTTTCTTATGTTGTCACTTATACGTTAATTATCATTTGATGAGTAACATGTGCATAAGGCTAAGGGCTTGGTCAGCGTATCTCCGTTTTAATGGCTTATCAATTTAACATGAAAACTCTTGCAGTGGCATATTGTGTCAGTGATGTTATAGTTACAGGCTGACAGCTCTACATTTCACTGCAATGAAATGCACTCCATCACAGCACAACTTTGCACTGAGGTCAGACATACTGCAAATTGTTCAAGCTGAGTTTTTGCACCGACAACACTTGGAGTTTGGATTGTAAAGTTTTGAGAATAAACTATTAGTGATGGTGACGGAATAGAAGAAGCTTGACTTCGGTTCGTTCCCCCTCACCTCAACTCACTACAGCATGCCTCTGACCCTGCAGTCAGTCCGGGTATTGAGTTTTGGCTGACATGGCTGGGTTGGCTCACTGCTTGTTTAGCAGTCTGAGCCAAGCATACAGTATGCATGTGTGGCTGTTTCTGTGTGTTTATGTGCATGCATGTCTGTTCTTGTCTTCAGAATTTTTGTACATGGGTGTGAATGCATGACAGTGTATAGTCCTATGTGCTGGTATGACCTGATTGTGTGTCAACAGTATATATCCTAAGTGAAAAGGCGCTGTGTACCTTATCGGGGTGGGTTTTCTTGTTTCTTTCTCTCTGTGTGTTTGTGTGTGTGTGTGTGTGTGTGTGTGTGTATGTGTGTGTGTGTGTGTGTGTGTGTGTGTGTGTGTGTGTGGGGGGGTTGTTGTGCACCGTGGCCTCATTACCCAGGTGTTTACCCCCAACCACAGGAAGCGATTGTCAGTGACGACTGTCTGCCGGCAAACATTGCCAGAGGGAAAGAAAGACAGGGAGCGAAGAAGAGAGGGAGAGAGGCAGAGGAAGGGGGAATCATAGAAAAACAGCTTTTCTATCTATCTATCTATCTATCTATCTATCTATCTATCTATCTATCTATCTATCTATCTATCTAGCACATCCATGTATGTATGGCTATGTGTAATTCTTTTTCCAAAACGTATGTCTTTATGTGTGTATCTGTGTGGCTGTGCCAGTCAAACTCTCCCTGGTAAGGTCATTGGGTTCCTCCACTCCTTCACCAGTGGGGGGAGGAAGGAGAGGAGAGGAGACGAGAGGAGAGGAGAGGAGAGGAGAGGAGAGGAGAGAGGAGAGGAGAGGAGAGATACAAGCTGTTGACAGGGATTTATGAGCTGATAGTGTCAGACTGCAAGCACAACAACAGCCTTCCTGTCTCTGCCTGTCTGCTCGTAGGGAGAGAGGGGGACAGAGACTGACAGGAGGAATGGAGGGGGAAGGGGGGTAAAAAAAAAGTGAGGCAGCAAAATGTGTTGAAAAAGAGATGGCAGAACAATGGAGTGGAAAAAAAGAGGTAAAGAAAGACAGGGAGTGAGGGAAAGAAGCAGAAAAGGGATGCAGTTTAATTTCTTTTAAGTTTTTCTTTCCTTTCTCCTGTTATAGTATCTTTTTTTTCCTTCACACCCCTTGTTTTCTCATTACCCTCAACATCATCTTTGTATGAGCTGACTCATTTGCTGTGTTTGATTGGTGGCTGCTTTTGTTTTTGCTTGTTTGGACTTTCTGTGTGTAACAAACCATGTGGTCATGTTTTCAATATAAACTAAAGGCTATTGTTAGTCTTGTGTGATGATAGAGATGATGACAAGAACTGTACAGAGATGACCATGCATGCATGTTCTGGACAATAAAATTTCCTCCACCATATTGTTGTGTCACATTAAGATCTCAGAGAAGGCTAAGGATTACACATTTGATAAGATAAGGCTACTCTGATAAACTACAGGTAATTTTAAACAACCTCAAAAAATTGTAATTTTCACAATTTATGACAACTTTCCAAGAAAAAAAGAGACAGAGAATTTAGCACATTAGACAACTGTTCTGCGTATGTGTGTGTGTGTGAGTGTTCAGATTTGTCATGATGAGTCATGACTGTAATGTTCAGTGTAGATGACACACACTGATATAGTTGGACTGTCTCACTGTCTGACATATGAGAAATATCGTCTGGTGGGTAATTTCGTCTAACTGCTGTTCTAAGCTTATTCCATAATATCTGTCTGTATTTAAGTCTGATGACTTCTACATTAAATCCACTATTACAAACCCATTTGGTCTTGGCTTTGTTTTAGTTGATGCTGTGTTTGTGTAGATTCAATATTACTGTGTTTTTTTCCTCTGAAGAAATAAAGTTTCAGTTACAATTTAATTCTGCCACTCTTAGTTCAATTCTTGCATATAGAATCACTTTGTTAGATTGGCATTGAGGAGCTCAAAAGCTGAAGATGCAAGTTTGTAATTATATATCGTATTTATTGATTATTTGTATTTACAGTTAGGTCAATAATTATTTGGACAGTGACACAATTTTGTTAATTTTGCCACTGTTCACCACCACAATGGCCATAAAGATGTGATTGAAATGTAGACTTTCAGCTTTACTTCAAGGAGTTTCACAAAAATATTGCATTGACTTTTTAGGAATTACAGCCATTTTTATACATAGTCCGTCATTTTCAGAGGCTCAGAATTGACAGTCGATCAATTTCATGGATCGTTGTGGCCTGTTCCCTTGTTATTTTCTGAAAAACTGTTTGTTAACTCTTAACAGATGTGTCCAAAGAGGTGTCAATCAAAATGAAAGAGGTCATCATTAGACGGAAAAACAAAACAACCCCATCAGAGAGATGGCAGAAACTTTAAGGGTTGCCAAATCAACAATGTGGTACATTCATAAAAAGAGGGAATGCACCAGAGAGCTGAGCAACACCAAAAGGCCTGTATCTCTACAAGTCTACAATCTAGAGACACCTTAATGATGTATATACAAAGGGTTTACCGCAAGGTGCAAACCACTGGTCACACTGAAGAACAGAAAGGCCAGATTAGACCAGAAACCATCTAAAAAATCCTGCACAGATCTGGAACAAGATTATTTGGAGAGATTAAATCAAGGTTAACTTATACCAGGATGATGGGAGAAGAAGAGTATGGAGAAGAAAAGGAAGGACTCACGATCCACAGCCACCACATCATCTGTCAAACATGGTGGAGGCAGTGTTAGGGGCGTGTATGGCTGCCAATGGATCTGGCTCCCTGGTGTTTATTGATGAGGTGACTGCTGATAGAAGCAGCAGGATTAATTCTGTATAGGTCTATACTATCTGTTCTGATTCAGCCAAATGCTGCAAAACTGATAGGACAGTGCTTCACTAACTGCAAATGCTACCCAAGAGTTTCTCAAGACATAAAGGGAATATTCTTCAATGGCCAAGTCAGTCACCTGACCTCAACCCAACTAAATATGCTTTTCAATTACTGAAGAAAAACCTGAGGGCAGAAAAACCCACAAACTAGCTGCAATTAAGCCCTGGCAAACCATCTCAAGGAGGAAACTTAGCATTTGGTGATGTCGGTGGGTTCTAGACTTCAGGTAGACATTGGCTGCAAAGCATTGTCATCCAGTTATAAAAAAAACTTTTTAAATTTATAATTATATTGTTTTTTTTCCAATTACTTCTGAACCCCTGAAAACGGGGGACTACTTATAAAAATGACTGTTATTCCTAAACACTGTAAAATCTTTGTGAAACGCCTTGAATTATAGCTAAAAGCCTTCACCTCAATAACATCTTTCAAATCTTTTGTGGTTGTGCACAGAGGGAAAATTAAAAAACTATGTCACTGTCCAAATACCTATGCACCTAACTGTAGATCCACTTACATTTTACTTGGAGTTTGTAAGTGAGCCACTCTTGTGAGTTGTCCTTTAATGTTCTCAGGTCTAAATACGTACTGTACATATAGACATCAAGACTCTTTGACAAGACAATGAATTCGATTTTGGATATTGTATAATCGTGCCTAAAATATCATACCCTGTTAAATATTATGATTGCCATAATAACAGCGATCCAGATGTGAAGGCTGCCACACTGTCATGTTTGGAGACACAGCCTGACAGTACAAAGCACATATACCCTCTAGGGATGACAAAGACTGCTCATAATTTATATGTCAGATCCTGTTGGATGATATAGTATTAAAGAGTGGTGATTAATGAGGTTCTTTTCATTTTACATTACACTCAGATTCGGACTCAGGCTTCTGTTTACGTTCTCCAAAATGCTTAGTAAAGATTCCCAGTTTGGTTTCCAGGAATACTAAACCTCGTTATGTTCTCAGAATTCCTGTCCATAGAAATCCACTTGTTTTTAGCACAAAGCAAGTAAATGTGCACTAATCGTTATCTGTAAAGTGAAGGCAACATGTAGGAAACTCACACAGAGCAGATCAGTTGGTCCTCTGGTAAAAGCATCCAGTCCCTTTGTTCAGAGTTTTTAGGTCTAATTAAACCATTATTGTCTTGTATTGCAATATATTAGAGCGATGCTGTCAAGGCCTCTTCATTTTCACATATTCTAACATTGACTGCAAGTGAAAAGTAAGCAGTTAGACACTGGGCAATTACATATAGAAAAGAGCTTGTGTTATGCAGTTGTCCCTTCTGCTATCACTCACTGTGTACATCCCCTTTGCATATGGTCTAAAGATGCTAGGACATATAATATGTTACTTCAGTGGCATAACCCCAGGTAGAAAAACATGGCCTGATCTAGCAACGGCCTGAATCTGGCTGGAATTGAACACTGGGCCAAAGCTCGCTCAGCTCCTGCCAACTTAAACTGAGTAAACCTAATAACACAGACAAATATGGCAGTTGTATATGGGAATATATGGGACATAGCTAGTTCACATTTGGGCCTGCTGTTAAGAAAGTGCAATTCAGCTGGCTGTTTGGTGAGAGACAGTAATACTGGTAAATGTCACGCAGGAGCTGATCCCAGTCCTATGACACTCGCTCATATGATATTACAGGTGGTCCCATACACTCCATCAACAGTGCAATGCCCAAAATATTAAAAAAAATACAGTTGCTGTTATCTATGAAGTTTCCAAAACTTTAATGCTTTAGTATTTTTCAAAAACTTGAATGCCTTTATATTCAGATGCATTCACATTTGTACATGTGTGCTCTCTTTATGTGTGTGTAATGTAGATGTGGAAATTGACCTACATGAGAATGGAAAAGGAAAACGAAGATATAGAGGAGAACAACTATGCAGGAGCAAATTTCACAAAAGGAAGGGAGATCATCTACCTCTTTTGAGTATTTTTAATAGCTAAGTTTTGAATATTTGCCACATATAAGGAAACATCTAATGGTTTTCATCTCCATTGTCAACTCCTTCAAATGCAACTCAAGTATAACTTTCAGTGTATAGCAACATCTGGTGGCGTTGGAGTCTAATTGATAAGTTTAGAATGTGCAATTTTCAATGGTGACTTCTCATGTGTGACTTTTCATAGGGTATCAATGACTGTAAAGGAGTTACAAAATCATTATATATGTATGTATATCATCTCTTTCGGTTAATTTTATTGATATTTTTCCAAAGCAGTATGAGTTTGTATAAAGCTATTTTATTAATGAAATTCTCATAAATTGCATAATTAGGACCACCACCATATGTCTTAAGTATACGTGTGTATGGTAGAGAACAATTTATGCATCTAAGGAATTGTACTGTTACAAGGCTTTGTTAATCTTAGTATGTGGTACGATAACATATTCATGTATGTATCTGTTCAGAAATAATGATCACAATTCAGTCGCGGGGGAGCAAAGACAACATTAAGGACATGTACTCATACAATATGTAAGTTCTGTAGAGAAATATGCGTAGACTGTAGTGCCCTCATGTAAAAATCTACGTTCAGTGTTTCACTTTTATCATTGCAGCATAAATTATTAATGAATATTGTGGGGAATCTTTGTAATGTAATTTTGAATAAAGAATTTTATTCAATGCACTGCATAATAGATACAGAAACTTTTTAGATTATAAAATAATGACTTTGCAACCCTCCTGTTATAAAATGTTTTTGGTTTACTTGCATCCTTCATCTTTACAAGTCCAGTTTCACCTGTAATGATAGAAACCACCCTTGACTAAACTCACAATTCCCATCATCTTATTAACTATATTTGCCCTAAAATCAGTTAATAATAATATTTGTTTACCTCTTTTGCAAACTTTGGTAAACCTTCAAAAAAATGAAGAAAAACAAGACTTAGGAGCCTACAAAGACTGAGCTTACTGCTCCATGGGCAATGCAAGGCATGCATTTAACATATGTTCGTGCTAATGCTGACATCAGCATGCTTCCATGCTAATAATGATTATGTACTAACCTGTTAATTTTTGCCATGTTCACCATCTTAGTTTAGCATGATAGCATGCTAACACTGGCCAATTAGCACTAAACAAAAAGAACAGTTGAGGCTGATGGGAAAAGCCATTAGTTTGCTCTTAAATCAAAGTATAGGGAAAATCAAACTTTGACCTGATGGTGACGTTGGATGAAAAGTCAGGGGATCACTAGTCAGTACTTCTCATTCTCTAAGCACCAAGACTATTCACAGTAAACCATCATTTTACTAAAAGCAAAAAAATGTCTGCTTCATCGTGGAACACAAGGAAAAAGGGTCACCAAAGTCATTAGGTGACATCCTCTGGGAACTATGATATTACATGATATTTCAGTCTGGAGCAAAGTGGTAGAATGACTGACCGATAATCCTGTCCCTAGAGCCACACTGCTACCATGGCTAATTAACAGCTTTAAATGTTTGGACCAGTCATATATAATTTGTCATGGAAGAAAACCCAGAAAAAAAATGTTTTCTTTATGTAAGAAAACACATTTTCGGCCAGTGTAGAACATCAAGATTACCAGTGCTGGGTTAGCCCTATCATACCCATGCAGGGATCAGTTTAAAGGCCTCCCTATTTGCCTCCTTCCATCTTTGTCTGTGGTTACTAACCCCAACTAAAAGTGGTCAGATAGGGGACCCGTGTGTTTTCCATGGACAGTTTATCACACTTCCTTTCCCCCTACTCTGGGCCCCCAGTCAGTCTACTAGACAGGAAAATCAAAGACACAGGGACACATCATTATAGTGCAAATGGAAGGCTATATTGCACTGTATATCAAGCTGATGATATATAACCTAAAAGTCTCACAAGTAAATACAAAACAGGGAGGAGGTCTGAACCTAGGTTTTCTTTAACAACCCTCACAAGTGAACATAAATGTTTGCAATACACTGGATTGATTGATGTAAGTCAAAATGACCCTATTCATATTGAATGGCAAGGAACTGAATAATAATCAGCCTAAATTGATTGTCTGTGAATGTTATTTCAATGGAAGTGAATGGAGTTAAAATTTTTTGAATAAAGTGTTTAATAAACCATGTATGATTCAGTTGATTTCATTGGCATTTTATGATTTGAATCTATGTGTCCTGTAAAATGATTTCATTTCTTGGCCAGTTTGTCATACTTTGTGATGATCATTCCTGATGTCATAGTCATTCTATCTGAAATTGAGAATCAGATTTCTTAAGTGGGAAAAAAAACATAAAACAGCAATCACCTCTGCCTTCACCTATCATTCAACAAGTGGCCTTATTTCTGCATATTGCTATCTTAGTCAATCCTAAGTCTATCTATGAATTGAACTTGAAATATAGTATAAGATTAAATAAAAAAAACAGACCCTTTAGTTTTCGTGGATGAATAAAGAGCAGATATGTTTAATAACGCACAAGCTGTAATATGAATGTAAACCTTTATATAAAGAAAATCTAGGGCAAACTATAATTTAAAGAATAGTCTACTAATGTAATATTTTTCCTCCTGAAACTTATATATAAGGAGATATTAAATCTACGACCCAATTCTATTTTTGAACTTGTGAAAGGTATGTTTTCAGAAGTAGTCATGAGAAACACAACCACTTCTGGGGTGGGCGTTAATGTATGTCCACTTGCAAACAACATAAAACAGATGTCAAATATGACAGACACTGGAAAGTTAGGCTGGGGCCACTCAAGGCTTTAGGGATTGCAAGCAAAAAAGGCTTTTAGGTTCCCATTTTTCAACTTTCTGGACAAAGTCATTTGATCAAAGACATCAATTTAAGACTCAACGAATAACTTACCTCAAAAAAACCTGTTTTTCAAGTTTCAAAGAAATACTTGAAAAAAAAAAATCCATTTTAACAAGCAAAAATGTTGTTACCTGCAGTTCTTTTGCTCAGCTATGGCTCAAACATATACATAGAAGTGGGAGCAGTGATGAGAGATGACAGATTTTAACTTAGGAAAATTATTATCATCATAGTCTTAAAGATACCTGATACCTATCTCTTTATGTAAATGGATTTTGAAACAATAAAATGGTGAAATGTCAAAATACACAAATTTATTCTACTAGCATATTCCTATGACAAAAATGGCTTCTATTGTGCTTGCTTTGCTATATACATCAGCGAGGATGTGTATGAGGCTGCAAACCGTTAACCCCACAGAGGAAGTGTGCAGGAAATGAGATCAGCTTTAAAGAGAGGTAACGCCTGAGCCTGAGCCACTGACACCAGACCAATAACTGTCACTCACTGCACCTGATACTGAGATACCAAAAAATGTAGCAGATAACAGGAAGGTCAGAATAAAATAGTGTAAAACAGAAAAATGTGGTACAACAGTAGCGCTAAAGAGAAGAGCTTGGCATAGGAAAGCGAAGTGGAAAAAGAAAAAGAACATAGCAGCTTAAAATAGAATAGACAATGTACAAATCTACCAGAGCACAGCAGAACAGAGTAAAGTGACACAAGAAAGAGGAAAATTCACAACCACAACTCTTACCATCATTTTGTGTCAAAGACTGTTGGAAAAAACTGTCAAAGAGTTAAAAATATCCGCAAAGGGGTGGAGGTTGAATTCTGCAATCATATATGTAACTGTAACAGTATGAATTACACATTTTCCTTTGTGCTTTTGTAGAATAGAATAGAATAGAATGGAATAGAATAGAATAGAATACAGTACAATACAATACAATTCAATACAATACATTACAATACACCATAATACGATAAAATAGAAAATGACACAAACAAACAATCTGGACTAAAGCATTGCAGACAAGACCACGCTAGAACAAAACAGACCAATGTCATGCAGAAGAAAGAGTGTTCAGGAGAGTATACAATGTGAGGTGAGATTAAAGACAATACAAGAACAGTACCACCCAAACTATCATACAAATTCTGTTTGAAAAGAAAAATATTGTTCAACAGCTAAAAATAGCAGCATGGCTGGGTCTACTACTGTGACTATTTATGTGAAACTGTCACTATAGCATGCACACATATTCTCTTTACCATGATGAAAGACAAAGTCTGTAACTCCATTGGAGAAACCAGGCCTGACAGCAGCGTGTGCATAGGTGGATGCGTGTTTATGTTTTTGCGTATGTATGTGAATGTATGTCTCCTTTTCTAAGGTTGAAAAAGAAAATGTTATATATTTTTATTTAATGAGACAGGAGGCAAGAAGAATGGGGAAACATTTAGGCCAACAGTGCCAACTATCATATCGCCTACACCCAAGAACAAGAGATTTTTGATAAAATACATAGATACAAACAATTAGTTTTGCGGCACAATACACAGCTGCAGTAGGCAGTAGCGCTTGTTAATTTGGGGATTATGTTTCAGTTGCTATGACTGTTGCATGTTGGTATAAACTCCTGCTTAAATTTTATTAGTTGCAGATAAACTTTCGCTGAATGCTGCAGTCCACTGGCACTGCACTAGAAAATAAATATATCATGAATATTGCAATTGTCAATCTAATTTTCATTTTGTCTGCTATCTTGGTTCTGCTGCTGAGTCATGTGAACTGCTCACTCACGATCTAGCTGCTTGACATGTTTGTGACAGGAATACAAATTATTTATGCTTTTGCAGCATTTGTGATGCTTTTATACACCTGAATAAAAATACAGCCCTCCCTTGTGTTTACTTATGTTAGACATAATGAGATCAGTTTCATGCTTCAGCACCATTAAAAACAAAATAAGTTGTGTAAATGTTCCTCTCTGTCTGCAGACCTTTGACAAGAGAAAATTGGGAGACAGACAACATCCCTTGAACTATGATGTTAAGACTGTCAAACTGCAAAAACCACAGTGAGATATGTAAAATAATAATATAACAAAACACATTTGTCAAAAATCTGAACTGTTTGCTTATCATGCCCCAAAAATTAACTGTTGTATGACATCATGTGATTCAGTGAATTACTGATGAAATAAGCAAGTATATGAACGTGAATAAGTTATAAAATGATTAATAATTTAATTAGTTATACAAACCAATTGAGTGTCAGAGACAGACAATGTCTCATCACCATAGCTGCATAATCAGACTTTGATTGCGTTTTCTGACAATTTAAACCAATTTTTAAAAATACATTTTACATATGTATTTTCAGGAATTGTATTTTGCATACTTTATGAACATATTGTTTTCAGAAAATTTATTGAAGATATCATTACTAAATTAATAAGAATAGTTATTTTTTTGGATGGAAGATAATGTTTTGAATGAAGCAAGAAAAATTAATCATATGCATCATTACAATGTGTATCAGTGATTTATGAAACTTGCTCAATGATGTTCAGAGTATTTTGAGTATTTTGTGTTAATATAACAGAAAGTCTACAAACTAACACTAAATTTACAAAAAAAAAAAAATCAACCACAAAATGACTGGATGTGCATGTGTGCAAATTTCTCTTTGTCATAGACTGATCAATGAAAACTGTGGTCTTCTATTTTGGATATGAATTAGTTGTTTTTATAAACAGTAAACACAGCATATCCAGCAAACGCCTGTATGCATAAAGGATGTTATTTTTCCTCTTTAGAAAATTATACTAAATGTACCAATGTTCTACCTACAAACAATGTCTCGTTTATAATGGTCGAATGCTTTGATGTTATTAGAAATATATCACAACAAATTATCAGTACAAAAAAAGTGTGGAATATATATAAATTTTGCACAACTCTATTTCACTTTAAATGTGAGATCTAAGTGCCAGTTGCAGTGCATACTCTCCTGTTTCGTTTGTTCTAGGAAACAAGGGAAAACTAATTTAGCAAAAACACAGTTGGCTGGCTGATGCAACACAGTGAAATTTGAGGAGCATTCATGCACAATAAACCACTTCTGTCAGACCACCTATTGAGCTGTGTGTGTGCCTGAGTGTTTGCACATGTGTACAAATCAATGTCAGTATTTTTGTGTACTGTTCATGTGTGGGTGTCTCTGCGTGTACCTGCCATTGATGTACATATGAAATAGTTGCTTCCTCTATTGTTTACTCCTATAGTGTAGCCTGAAGGCCATTTTCATCACTACCTCGGTGTTTTTGCAGGAATAAGTTGTGGCTAATTGCTCCCATGATGCTAAAATTTTGTCCAGGAAAGTTAAAATCCTCTAAATCACTCCACTTAACTGAAGTAATGTAATTAAAATTCAAGCCCAAAATCATTCTGCGCAGTGCCACTGCTGTGCCTCAGTTTTCACTGTTCCTAAGTGAAATGCTATGAGGTGATTGCACTGCTTGTTGGGGATTTTGACCCATTGGTCACTCACTGTGTGACAAAAATACTGGCATCAAAATGATCTCTCTCTTTCCAGGAAATCGCATTGTCCACTGGATGTTTTCATTTTATGCATTTACATTGTTCCCTAATGGAACAGAACTAAATACATGTGAATCTGCTATAGGTGTAAGGCAGGTAAAAGGTAAAACACTGGTAAATAATTCACATTTGATCAATATTACAGAAACATCTTAAGAGTATGTGAAACCATTTCTCCAAATGCACTTACTGAAAGTTGCTTTGGACAAAAGCATCTGCCAGTTGAATATAATATAACGAAGATGTTATTGTGACATCAAATGAACCTGTTTCGTTCTTTATAGGTTTAAAGACTGAAGTCATTTGGAAAAAAAACAAAACAAAACAATGAGACAATAAGACAAAATAAGACAACACAATATATGTGAAAGGTATTACTTTTCCAGCACACAGCCATCAGATTGTTGACCTTTGACCCTATGATGTCTGCTGTCTTCTGAGCTTTCTCTGCCTCCAGATGCTTAATAACATGTCTACGGTGTTTTGAAGTTGTTTTTGTTGTACAGTGTGTGAGTAACTCAACAAAATCCCTTGGGTTAATTTGGCATCTACCTACTTTCAGTCGCCAAGAACCATACACATCTGTTAATAGCAAGTCAGATTTTGTCAGCTGGAATATTATAAAAAGGAATATTGCTAATTACCTTCACAAATACATACAGGTCTTGTTTTTAGTAATACAATAACTCTTCATTTGAGGGTACAGTAATGTGCATAACACCTTGAGCTGTTGGTTACTGTTTTTTGGGCTACAGCTATACTGATTCAATGGTCCATAAACCACTTTGAGCTGTGGGCCTCCACAGCCTGACACTGGCTTGGCATGATTGAATCTTCATCTCATTCATGTCTACCGTTGACTTCTTGATCCTCACAGCATCACTCTTGCTTCTCACCACAGAGTTCAGGATGGTCTTCATGGAGTAAATCACCCTTTAGCTATTCCTTGTTCCTTCTCCTCATCCTTCTCTGCCAACTCTCTGTCAGCCTCATGCTTGACCTCCATGTTCAGTTCAAGCTGAACACCAAGAATCTTGGACTCCTGATTCTCATGGGTATGTTTTTTTGTTTGTCAGCAGAAATATGTAAAAAATACTGAACCAATTTACAACAAACTCTAAGGCGGGATGAGGCATGGGCCAGGGAAGAACCCATTAGATTTTGTTGTGGATGTGGTTAAAGTAAAGGATGCAGAATATTTTCTTTTCTTTTTTTTTTTTTCAAATAACTTTCCTTAACATTGAGGGGGATTTTTCTCAGTATTATGCCTCAATGGAAGTATGGGCTCTACGAAGCGTCAGTCTAGTTTTTGATCAGTTTGCAGTGCAACCTCCAAGGTACTTTGTTTTGCAGTACACACTGCCTTTTAGGCCCTCATGAGCTCATTGATTGCCTCTCAATTTTCACCAATCTTTGCAGTCATATCAAAATTTTTTCGCCTTGGAAGAAGACAGGGGAAACATTCAAGCCTCTAGTTTGGTGTCATCATCAGATAATGCCCCAGTTATTTGTGCTCACACATAGTTTGTGCTGTACATAGTCTCTGTGTTGAATGTGTCGATTCTTATGTGGCTGTTATGATTATTATACTGATGCTGTTCAAGTTTGCCCGGTGCATTAGCATCTCCACACAAGTTGGAAAAATAAAATGCACAAGTGCTAACAAACCGTCCTTTTGATACCAGACAGAATCATTTTGAGATAAAACCATCAAATCAAATTGTAACTCAATTATAACTATTTTTATCCAACAAAAACATAGAGATTAAATCAGATGAAGACCCCCCCTAAAAAATACCAGAATATTTTATATTTAAGATAAAAAAAAAGTTTCAAATTCACCATAAAGCAACTATAACTTAATTCCCCCATAAGACACTTTTTAGGTCTTTTTGGAAGTTCAAGTTTCATGATACTTGTTAGTAGCATTTTCCCCTGACATTATGACTGGCTTTAATATATAAGCTGAACTACCAGACTATAAAATTAATTTTTCATGGGATAGTCTTTTTATTTTCTTTCTGTCATGGATGGGTGCTATCCAAATAATAGAAAGTAAGCTATTTAATTTGGGTTACTGATGGTGAGTAAAATTTAGTATGTATCCTCTTATCATTTTTGTACTGAAACTTCACTGATTCATGATATGACCGGAATGTTCTTTTTCTAAATATCTTTCTGAAGTGGCATCACTCTGGAAACAAAATGTGGTGTCAATCAAGGATCAAAAATTTGTTTGAGGGTCAAACAAGGTCTTTACAGCTTCCTTGCCCAACTGCATTGAATTGGTTCACTTAGAGGGTGATGTAAGAATTGAATTTAAGTGTGTTGTATTTACAATCATGTGTAAAACTCAGGAAGAACGTGCCTGTTGTACTCTATGCTGCGAGTTCTTGTTCTTCCCCTTCAGGGTCTCTAATTGACCTACAGTCTCCTCTAAATTTAGCAGTGAAAAGTGAGTAATGACAGAACAGCTCTTGGAAAGAGTAGAGAAGAAGTTGGAAGCCATAATTCGAGCCCACAATACTGTAGGCACGGTGTATGTGTTAGGCTATCAGCTGATACTTGGTATAGTATTGTAATAAGGTAATTATGTAGTGTAATTTTAGTTTTTCACGATATTTCTGTTATATTCTAATTAAAATATTATATCATTTCAGAATCTAACAATGTCTTAGTTTATATGCGATATGTTGTAATAATACGAATATGCATTTCTGAAAGTGGAATGATGTTTAATTAAAGTCTTCTCCTCTTTGATTAATTACCTCTCATTTTTTTCCATCATACTTTTCTTTCATTCTTTTTTTAATAAATGTCTTCAATTCAAACAGACTTAATTTCATCAGTATCTAGTTATCTTATTAATGTTCCACTAATTCTTGCCAAGGTAAGGAGACACACCATTGCCTTTCTCCACATCAATCATTAGATCTGATATGGCATGATGTGTCATGTAAAAGCATGTCATATCATATCATGTAGGATCATTGGCAGTTGTTACTGTTCTGGGTTTTCCTTAAGTGCTCTGGAATGATGTAATAATGAATCAACCTATAGTTACGCTTACTGCCATCAGGCTCAGCCTGCCTGCTTAGCTCCATGTTGCCATGATGCATCGCAGCACCAGTCCACATATCACTAGTCCAGAATATTAATGGCAATCTGAATTTTACAGGAAAAAAATAAGTAATTTACTGTTGAAGCTCATTCTTTGGCATATTCTCCATGGTTCTCTATATTCTATGTATTTGGAAAGTGACACATTGTTTGATGTTTTAATTACCTTGAATATGAAATGACAGTAGTTATTTAATTGTCCAATCCATATGGCTGAATATAACCTTTAATTAAACCTGCCAGTCTGTTACCTTATAATTACCGTGTCATTTCATTTTCAGCAAAGTAATAACAGTTGGGAGTCAAAACATCAAACAATGTGTCACAGCCTAAGTCCGTCTGGAGCCCAGCAAATTACTTTCCATTGACTTACATCTGTTGCAATGAACTCTTCACTGTCAGTAATGCACTTGACAGTTATTCCACACTAGATAGTCACTGGATAGTCGTAAAATTTAAATAGTTGTTAGGACATTACATGAGGAAAACTACATTCAATTTCTCCATGGTTTAATTCTTCTGTAGAAACAGTAAAGCATTTGTAAGTAAGTAGAATGAGAGAATGAGAGAATATGATATCCTACCATTCACGAGAATTATAAAATATACATTCTTTTCAGCACTGATACTCAAACATTGTGTTGAGGAACATTTATGTTTGATGCTGTTTTGTATTAAGACCTTGATGAATGGAAATGTCTGAGACACATTTTGTCACACAAATTCCAGAAAAACATATCCAAATACATAATTCAAGCATTACTTGTAGCTCACTGACATTTGAAAGGAGTGTTGCATTTGTGCCATTTAAACCATTTTCTTGCAGGCTCTAGTTTAATGGTGATGCACTGACACAAACAGCTGATAATGCCTCAGTGTTTCCTTGCTGTGTATTGTTCAGGATCTCTAAGTTCAAGTAAATGTAGCTCACACACAGGCATCACAGGCATCTGAAGCAGCTCATTATTTTTTATTATCCCCATCTTTTCAAGTCCCTCACTGCTGGCTTTTGCCAATGCCACTGCTCTGTGTCAACAACTGTACTGCTGATAACATTTAACACCGCTGTCAAAGTAGAGGCCGCCCTGTTAATAGCTTGTCATCATAGTGATATACTGAAAGAGAGTTCCAAATTAGGGAAGCTAATTTTGTGTACAACTCTGTGCCATATGTAGCTATCAACACAATCTAAGGTTTCAGAGCACAGTGGCTGATGATTCTATGGCATGGGCAAGTACTACATTCTTCTGAAAGTAGGGTTTCTATGTTGAGCCCAATATCATTAATATTAACTCATCAAAGATTTTACCTTTAATTTGCAACTGGTGGACTCTGCTGCCTTCTAGCCATCAGTCACTGCAATGGTTGCAGAGCTCTCAATAACACAGCGCTGACAGTCTTCCCAGCACCAGACACTTGATGTGACAAACGGAGCTCAGCAGTTGTTCTAAAACTTGGGGCCTGTTCCAAAAAGCAGGTTTACTGAGACATCCCAGTAACTTCTCTAGGTGAAATGTGGAACCCCCTCAAATCTGGAGCATGAACAGATGTGAAAGCCCTCGTCCTGAATTTAATAAGTAAAGTACCAGGCAGCTCAATAAAACCTGCCTCTTGGAACATGTCCCTGATGGCAGCCAATAAAAATTATCTACTGACCAGCCTAGATGGACCTGAAAAGACCTAGTTGATCCACAGCCAACTTTCACTCTGCCTAGAATTTCCTTCTTTATTTTAGTTAAAGGGCAATTTGGAAATGAGAAATGTACTTGACTGCAACTGCTGCAGTTATAAAAATTCTGGGCTTCACTTCAGCATTAGGTCATTATAATCCTTTAGCTCAAATCATGCACAAGTAAAAGAAGAGGTCAGGTTTTTTGTAGCCCTGCAAAGTCTAAAGTCTTCTTGAGGGACTGAGGGTCGTATTTCCATTCACAGAACAGGCCTGCCAAAACAACAAGTGACAGAAATAGTTTTAAATAGGGATTACCAACAAATAAACAAACCCGTTGAACCATGTCCACTGAAATGTGCCTTTTGGAGCCACATTAACACACAGAGCATCATATATGCTCAAAACCTTTTGTTTTATAGTAGGTTAAGTAGAAGTAAACCTTTTAAAGCAAAGGCCTGCACACTGTTAAAATAACTTCCACACAATTAGCAAGTGGAGTGATTAGTGAAGCACTCAGTATTGTCATCATAGTCCCCATCGTTATCATCATCACATAAATGTACACCTGACACAAAGCTGATTTTAATGCTAATATCATTACACTGCCGCCACTTTCTTGCTCCATCTATATATAGTGAAACGAAGGATCCCTTGCAAGGGGAAAGAGATAAGATGGGGATAAACAGGGCCAAACTGTGTACAGATAACCTTGGGTAAAACATAGGGCAACTATCGATAGGATAGAAAAAATATTATGGAAAAATATTATCACTGTTGTCCAGCCAGTATTTCAGATGTCACCTCTATATCATAGCACATGCATTTCCTGTGTTTTATCTAAGTGTACCAAGAATATGTGGCAAAAGACACAGGGCAAACTCTACCTACCCAAACTCATACACTTGCTTGCATGTTTCCATAAATGCACACAGGGTGCCAGGAAATAACAAAACCCCAAATAATGCTGTAATTGTTCCTGCTGTCTCAGACGCTCTCTCCCTCTCTGTCTCTCATAATAAAAGCCTATTTGACAGGCCAGTGCAGTATATGTGCAGCACAGGAGGGAGTTTTCTATTGCTGCTGAACACAAAATTGTATTATTGAAGGCTGTACCCAGCACAGTGCCTTCTTATTCCTCCCCATCTCTATCCTTATATTAGAAATGTTTTCAGTTGCCAATAAAAGCATAATGCGGTCTTATACATGCTGCATTTGCAAGTGAATTGCAGTGTCCCATATTGCCTCTGATGGTAATCAGAAAAACATTGTGCTATGAGAGAAAGAATAGCCAGTCCAATATCGAGTGCGATTGTGCTGAATGTTATCTGATGGAGATATTGGAAGTAGAAGCATACTGTATGTAAACTGAATGCCACACTGCTTGGCCATATGGGTACCAATAAGAAACAGGCATATGAAACAGCAGGAACAAATTATTCCTAAATTAAAGTCACAGCACTGCTTGCATGTGAAACCATAAGTAAATAGGACAAGCATATGGTGCGGAATAACTGAAGAGTGTGTAATATGGGAAATACAGTTAAATTGTTTATGAAGGAATGTGTGCGGCACCCTTTGTGTTGTCAGTGAACAGTGTATCAATTCTCGTCCTCTCTGTCTCATTTATGTCATCTCATTTTCATCCCAATCAAACCTCCATTTCACATTTCATTCTTACCTCTCTGCTGCCGCAGCCTATTATCATTTTCCCTGTTTGTGTTTCTCAGTGTCTTCTTCTGTCTTTATATTTTACTCTTGATCTCTCGCTCTGATTTCTTTTCTTTCCTATTCAGTGTCTACCTGTTTCATCCAATGTTGCCCCCCCCCCAAGCTGTATAAGGTTTCTTCATTCAATTTTTGCACAAGCCATGGAAAAAATAAATAATTAAATAGAATGAAATTAAAATAGCAGGATTCAGCAAAATGGACCTCTCAAATTACTACTATTCCTCCAAAGGAAAAAAAAAATCTTACATTACTCACTCTCCACCCATAACTGGGATTTTTTGCACCTCCCTGACATCTCAAATACTGACATTAAGGTGACAGGTGTACTGTATATATGCTTCCAGCTGACTAAAATAACAGCAAATCATGGGAGATAGGAGGGGCAGAGCTAGAAAAAAGGAGACAGAAGAGAAAACAAACATGCAAGAATAGAGGGGGAAAATGAGAGGAAAGAGAACACATATCAGAATGGTCAATGGAAATCATTACAGCTTTGGCATGAAAACATGCTAGTCAAAAAAATACCATATTTAGGTTGTTAACAACCTCCTAATCCATACTGTGACCCTGGGACAATGACGATTTTTAGTTTCTTATGTCCATCTCTATAATTTAATGTGAACCAAAAACTCCATTATAGGGATTTGAACAAAAACAGATATACTTAGAACATGACAGCATATGCAGTAGGGGGTAAAGGAGATTATTGCAATACAATAAAACATTTTTTGCATAAGGGACTAAAAGGACAACATGTGAAAGCAAAGATGAACACAGAGAATTGATGATAAAAGATGAGAGGCAGAAAAATGATGGAGAGTGACAAAGACTTTGTGCTGAAAAAGAATGAAAAGTTTTGATAGGTACTGCAGATACTTGTACTACTGAACCAGTAGCACACATACTTTCTCTATTAATGCTCTCTCCTACTTATCACATCTGTTTTGACCCAGTAAACTTGGGAATGAACCCGAATCCTTGTTTGTGACTGGCTGCATTATCTGCCAGTCAGTCATGTGACCATGCACATTCACATACACACACACACTCTCTCTCTCTCTCTCTCTCTGTCAGCCCCATCCCCTAAGCTGAAGATGCAGTTTTCTTTAAAAACAAATCTGAGGTAATTTTGCTTTCAGTAATGTGAGAACTCTCTCTGCTCTGATCCTTTTTTTTTGCCTTGTCCAACACTCTCCTCTCTGTTTACCTCTTGTCTTCTGCTCCTCTTTTCCAAATATCTTCTCTCATTAACAAAAAGCTAGTCTCACTGCTTCTTCACTGGTCAACATAAAAAATGTAAAGCACAAAAAACACGAAATGGGATGGCATAATTCAAACCACTAAATTTAGGAGCTGTAAAAACATGAATGTGCCATTCAACTGAAAATGCACCTCATTTATCGTTCGCTCTCTTTTTCTATTTCTAAATATGTCACTGCCACTGGTTGACGCTGACTCACTGTCTCCCTCTTATGCCTCCTCTAACACCCTCTCCTCTTCACCTTTTTCAGTTCAGAATAACACTGCGTAACGCTTCCTTTGAGCGCTTTTTTTCTGTAACTCATTGTTGTTGAGATTCAGTTTACTTCATAGAGTTTGCTATTGTTGAGTCTAGCTTTTCTGATTTCCCTTTAGCTGTAATTTTATTGAACATGTGCTTCCAAAATAGGCTTAATAACTAACGATTTTCTAAATGGAATACTCACATACAAATTGATGATTTTTCTGCTTCTAAAGAAATATAGGTTCTGAGACAAATATTTTCACTTCTATGTATATGTAATATCACTGTAGTCCTAACATGTTTGATGTAATATACTGGCTGAGGTTTTTAAAACAGTAGTTCTTAAACTAATAAGCTTTTTATGACATTTTGAGAAATACTCTCTCAGCAGAGTCGGCCTGTCCTGTCATGTGAAGCAGATCTGTAATGCCCTAACACATGTCAATTGAGCACTGGACACACAGCCAGCTCAATCCCATTTACTCACAGTGTAACTAATGTCTGTCTCTTCTTGCCCTTGTCCTCATCTTCTTTCTTCTTTCTTTCCCTCTTGCATCATTCTACCTTTTCTCTCCCTCCATCTCCCCCTCCTGCTGTTTTCCCATGCTGTCATGTCCACAGATGCTGCAAACCCAGGAACTCTATCTTCTCCTGTCCTGTCCCTGTCCTGGCCTCCAGCTGGAGGGCCTTGATTCAGTTTCTGTTGTGTAACATAGTAATGTTCTAATACAGATGGGGCTGGGAGCATTTCATTCTCATTCAGAATTGTCTGTTCAATCCATTTTATTTTGTCTATTTTTCATTTCACCATTCCAGCTGAAAACAATATCATCCATCTGGATTTCTTCAAATGTTGCTAATGTATCTTTGACTTAACAGTATTTCCTCTGTCTGTCCTTATCTACATCCATACTGCACATCAGGTCCTTGTTATCTCTTCTTACTTTACGTGAGACCTAAATGAAATGGCCACTCTTATCTCAGCAAAAACTGCCTTATAAGCAACTTTTTTGACCTGGCAATAATGCTTAATTCTTAATACCAGCTGGCTTTGTTTCAAAGCCTTATACAACACAATAATAGTCACTGCTAGAGGACATTTTTATGGGTTTGTTTTTAGTTCAGATGCTATCTTTCTTCATTTTCCTGTACTTTTCAGCAGTTAAACTGTGGCGCAACATAACTGATCTGAATCTGGTAAATGAGGCTTGCAGCTCCAGCTGCTGACGAGGCCAGACACGTACAGAGAGGTCTTGTGGTGTAGCCCCATGAAAACAAGGACTGGACATTGTTGCCACATCATCATTAAAGCATAGATCTAGAACTGTGATACATGTACTGTGCTATGGTTAACCTAATCTTAAATAATAAATTATTTCTCCAGATTATTGGCTATTATCCCGGTACATCAGGGCTAGAAGTTGTATTTTGCATGGAAGTCATTTTTTTCCAGTATAAAAAGTTCACCTGATGTTCTATTGCAATCTCTTGCTGATTTTCTTCACTTGTAAATAAATTTTCTGAAGCACATGTGGACCCATGTAATGTTAAACCCCTGCTCGTTACACAACAGAGATGCCCATATCTCTGACAACATTACCAAACTCTTAGATGTCATGAGTAGATCAGCCAAATGGCTTTAGAAATGCTCCACGTGTTTCAACAGGAATTCCCTTTCAATCCATTCTAACTATGTGCGTCCTGTGCAAAACTGTCTCCTGCAGTCTTGTTCCTCTCAGGGCCACATCTGATGTAATCACAAGCCCACAGAAGGACTATGTGAACCAGACTCTAGACGATGAATGATAACATTCATGATCTGACGTTAGCATTTTCATCTCTATAATAAACATGTCTGTAACGGAATACCCCAAGGTACCAAGGATTTTACCTGTGAGTGGGACCTTTTACCAGACAGACATGGAAAAGAAGATAGAGAGGATGGGAGAAAAAAGGCAAAGAGGCAAAAACCATGGCAAAAAGATAGATGGGATTTTGAATGAGAGGACAGATGCTTGGATGCAAATAGGTTCTTTCTAAATATGATTACAGAGAATATTCAGTTTATATGATGAAGCACACATCCAGCCTGCTCATGCCTCTGTGTGATTTTCTGATATGAGAGATGACTGGTGATGTTAATTGCTTTTTAACACAGCAGGGTTTATCATGCTGTTAATTATACATATGCTGTCTGGGGTTTTTGTCACGCACACACAACTAAAAAAGAAAATAACAAAAATAACTCAGCTAGCCCGACCTGAACCGACCTTTTAAAGGTAAAGAAAAATAACTAAAACACATTGACGAAAATAAAAGAAATAAATGATAGAGAAAAAAATAAAATCAGGCTACAAATGTACAAATTAAGAAAGATGGAATTAAAAAACAGAAATTCCAGATCTACTAACCTGAAGTAGCTAAACACATGTAAACCATACACACACTTGTCCCTTTTTCCAAACTCAAACCATATGAAAGCACAGTTGGGTGTGTATGTTTCTGTTTTCTATCATGCAACTTAATTTTTCCATACGATGTCTGTCTTGCCCAAAGTCTTAAATTTAGACATCCTGCCTTTTATTATATTGGCATTAATTATCAAAATGATAGGAAATATATGTGGTGTGTGTGTGTGTGTGTGTGTGTGTGTATGCCTGCATTTGCACCTCCCTAATCTTGCTTAGTAAGAAGGTTCAAATGCTAATTATATAGTGACTCTGCAGTCATCTGGGGATTGGCTCCATATATCAGCCCGCTTGCTGTCTGAGATCCTCCAGCAGGGCACTTCACGCTGTCCTGACTTGGCGATCTATGCATTAATCAAGCCAGATCTTATACGATCCCTGCATATTATACATTGTTGTTTTGCAGAAATTCTTACATACATGTGTCTGTGTTTTTGGGTGATCTCTCACATTATATTCATGGCGAATATTTTCAAATCTCTGCCAACAGTGCATACATGTTTCAGCAAGTACTACCTGTGTCACAGTTTGAAAGTAAAACTTCAATGTTAAAAGTTTGAGTTTGAAAAAAAGTCCTTCCTTTTTTTGTTGCCACTGATACAACTCACTTTCTCCCTATATGTAAGTTTAGTGCAAATGTGCAAAAGTGAATCTTAAATTATGATGTGATTCTCTAGACCTAAAATTAATCATATTAGGTTATTTAAAAGTATAATTATTTTTATTTTATCTGGGCTGGGAGATTTTGGTAGTGGTGATCGTGTCAGATCTGTGATGTTTATTTTCTTTAATTGAGCAGCAGCAAAAACAAGGATTGAGAGTGAATCACAGGATTCAGGTAAAGATCCAACACATCCCCACATGATCTTTTGTTTACAGCTACATTTTAATCTTCAAAGCTCTTTGTCCCAATCTTGGTAAAAGCTCAAAGTTAGGTGTCAGGAACATGGCATGTTGATTAGTTTGTATTGTTTTTATTTTTTTAAATCATGCTCACACAGCATTACTTAATATCTTTCACTGCTCACCGCTTGTGACATGATAGCAGCTCTCATTGACTGTCTCTCTCTTTTCTACTTGCTTGTCTCTTTTTCACTTTCCTTGTTCTCCTCTTTCTATCTCATCCATTGCTCTTTATCCCTATCACTTTTACAATAAATAGTTCAGAGGCAGAACTCCAAGGGAAGGCCATAGTCCTGTACATGCACACACCCACATACACACACACACACATATCCTCACAGCAAGCTCCGCTGTGTGTTGCTGTTTCCAGAGACAGGAGGAGGTTATGGGAGCAAAAATAATGAGCTCATCAGTTCAGACTGGAGGTGGTGTTGGCAACGCAACACACACACACACACACACACACACACACACACACACACACACAATTTTTCTTTTTCTTTCTTTCTATCACATACACAGACATAGAGGCAATTACCACGATCCATGCTTGGTAGGATATTCCATCTCTCTCCAACTGACTTCACCGTGACTCACTGTAAAGACTCTGGGCTGCTGAAGAGATTGCCCCCGTCCCCCCAGCCCCTCTCCCTTCCCCTTTCTTGTTGCAAAGCAACATATATGGAGTTTCAAACGAGGAGTGCCAGTGCTCGTGCATATGTGTCAGACTGTGTGCTCATGTTTAGGACTGTGACTGTTTGTTAAGATGCACAACTGTATGTGTGTCAGTCCATGTGCTAAGATCTCCTATTGTGCAGCACTCATATGGAGATTTGCAGTTGCATCTGTATGTATTAATTTAAATTTCTGGGTGGTAGGAATATTGTATACATGTATCTGAATGCATACATATCGTTACAAATCAAAGATGACGAGGAGGAGAAGAAAGAGGCTGGTGATGAAATGTTTCCTGGAGGAAGCCTTGGCTTGTTTGTTTGACGTGAGGAATATCATTTGAATGAACTGCCGTTAAAGTATGGCAGGTTTAGAAACAGAGGTCATAAACTAGTAGATTGAATAATTGCCTTGATTTTTTTCTGTTCTCACTGCAAAGTAAAACGACAAGAGGGGGGTCTAAATCCAAATGGAGATGAAATAATATGCATAAAGAAGCCATGCATTTTCTCATTAAAGTATTGCTTTGGAATTAGTTATCTGAAAATTTCATAATACTGAGGAAATATAGATTATTCAACACATTAGGGATAGCAAGTTCTTTTTTGGAAAACATGTCAAATCACCATGCAGTACACTGTGTGGATTGAGCATTTTTGTTATTGTGGATTGTGGTTGTTAGATTTGACAAAGTGCAGTTTATGAATGTTATAAGTGAATCAGTCCCCTCTGAATTCTGTGCATTATCAACATCAATGCTTCTTGACCATCTGCTATGTGCAATAATGCCACTGAGCTGCCATGTCAAACACCACTTAACTTTCAAACGACAATGAATTTGACCACAAATGTCAATTCCGGGTTAATAAACACATGGTGGTTTGTGATGGCTCATTAATCATTCTCAGCTTGGGCTCTTTAGCTTGATGCAATTCACTCTCTTTGGTTTAACAGAAATTTCATAGTTGAAGTAAAATACAAAGAAGGAGGACGTTTCCTTGATTGTTAATTCCATTGTCCTGTCTGTTCTTTCTACTGTCTCTTCTAATTTCATAGTATTTCTACTTCCTGTTTTTCTCTGTTCTGTTCTGTTCTGTTCTGTTCTGTTCTCTTCTGTTCTCTTCCCTTCTGTTCTGCTCTGTTCTGTTCTGCTCAGTTCTGTTCTGTTCTGTTCACCCCCTTTTCCCTTTCCCTTACCTACTAACTCTTAATCCTTGTCTATTGCTCCTTCCACCTCTGTTTTCTCTCTTCCTCTATCCCTCAGTTACCAGGTGTTTTTGGAGTAATGATAACCTGCTATGTGGTCTCACAGCTCTGGGTTATTAGATCCAATATCATTTCTAAAGCAATAAGCAGGAGACAGTTCTTGTGTGTATTTTATTCTTTGTCTTTATTTTTTTTCATTACTCCCAGAACATATTAGCAAGCTTACCTTTTATCCTTACAGGCTCAAGCTTAATTACATTCAGGGAAACGTCACTATCAGCCACAGAGCAGAATAAATAATGAAGGCTTTTTTGATTAAGACCAAAGTTTCTGTTTTGGGCTCCATTTTTTTATTAGCTGGATTCTCTGTGGTATCAATCGTGACTAGATGCTGATATGTATTTCTCAATAACCATTTATTCATATGGAAGGTTAAGCTTTGCAAATTCAGGATGGTGAATTTTTAGCAAGCAAAATGTCAAATAGGAATATGGCATTAACCTTTTGATATTGAATTACTCATTATGCAAGTTATCAACATCTGCTTTTGCTATCCAGCTGAAGCCTCCCTGTGTTTGTATGTATGCGCATGTGTGTGTATTTTGCTGAGGAGGGCCAGTGTGCCTCATCATCACCTGTATTTCTTTCTCAACACATGCTAGCAGACACAGAAAAACAACCGAAACATGGTTAGACTTCACTTAGCTCAGTATTATTTACTTAATAAACTGAAGCGCCAGTCTCAAACAAAATGATATTTCATAAATACTACATGAAGGCTAACATGAAGTACTTGGCAGTCCTCTTGATTATATGTCATGTAGCTGTCATGCAGCTGTAACAGGAGGCAAATGTGTAGGTCTGTTTAATTCACCAAGATACTAGTATGGAGATGCCAGCACTTGTAGATATTGAGCAACCCTATGTACTCTTACTATAAGACAGCTTTTGTGTGACATGAGCCAGGTAAGGAGTCATGAATTGTAAATGGGAGGTAATAAATCCCAGCCAAAATTCTATCCACAATTAAAAGATGCTTATGTTGGATAAATGTATGTTTGCCATTTATATGTTTGTATACTTTGTGCGGTAGCAGTGTCAGAGGACAGCGGGAAGTTTAGTGGGCAATACATAATTCAATAACTTCACACTCTGTCACCAAATCAAGCTTCAGATCTCGATGTATTCTTACATTTGTCCACCTGTCTCATTTCCTTTTATTTTATGTACAGGTTTGGCTCCTAAACAAGTAGTTGTGGGCCATAAGACCAAAACAATGAACCGAAGGACTAAAAACAATCCATGGAGCTATAGCAGGCTACAGAGTAATTCTCTAATTTATAAAACATTGATTTTAAGCAGAGTATTATTTTGATCTTCAGTTTGTCACATCCAAAAATAAAAAATAAGATAAAAATTTCCTACCAGTCTTATTTAAAGACTTGAGACCAGGGCAAGAATTTCACTTTGGCACGTGTGGTGAATCTATCATAGCTCACTTGGAGAGACCTCTATGCTTTGTTGCTCCTCCACTGAGTTTTAGATGTGCGCTTAAACTGATTTAGTGTCTGTGGAGAATAGTAGTCATATAAATCAGTTCTTTTGGATAGAAGTTTGGGAAATTGAAGCAAATGTTTAAACACACAACGCCAACCACTTACTCAGAGACAGTACATTCACCACTGACTGATCCTTCCATTACCTTTACAAAGGTGTTATAATGTCCTTCTTTATAAAATCTGCTTTAGATTACAGATATGGCAGGTAAGGTGTGGGCAGAACATCGAGTCACATACCTAGATCATCTATAGACATGGCTGGTACATATTAACACTCTGTTAGCAAGCATTATGTCAGCAGCTGGCTTAGTGGATAAAAACATTCACTGCACATTGGAGAGCAAATGAGTAAGAGGCAGAGAATGAAAATTAAAACATCTGTGAAACGTGAGAAATGAGAAAGAATGGAGAATGTGACAGTGCAAATGTTGAACAAGAAGCAGACCCAGCGAAAGAGACAAATTAAAATGGTTTTAAATATTATTATGTAAACTCCACCAGTTCTTAAAATTCAAACAGTGACTATGGATGATTAATTCAGTGTTATAATAAATAAGTAATTGGTCTACAGCCACGATTAAAAAGATTATCATACTTTTAATGCTAAAGAGATATTGTTGTTTTGGCAGTTGTGTGAATCTTACTAATGTACCTCAAATGCCAAATGGATGATATTGAAGTAGTTTATATTCCCCTTTCTTTTGCTTAATCATAAGTGTTTTATTGACAACAAGTCAAAAACAGTTGGAATAACATCAGTCACCACGTTTTGCTGAAGACAATAGGCCTGTGTCCTAATATGTAAATATATGTATGACTGTAAGAACAGACTCTATATGCCTAGATAATACTGTTTCTCTGACTACTGATATGATATTGGTATAATATACCATTACTGACTTCACTGGGGGCAGAGTAATTGGTGATTGTGCCATGTGAAAAATGCAATTTTAGCCTTAATGCTCCACATATTATAATCTTTTAAGCCTTCATGTTATATGGATTATGTGTCTGATGAATGCATATGTCATGGTAATATTGCCATATGGATTCAAAATGAAGTAAATGTATCCACATAACACTAGAGGTCAGTAAAACCATATTACACAAATTAAAACTTACATTAATTCATTAAGATTTTTTTTAAAATCAGATATTCAAAAATTGAAAAACATGGTTAATTACCCCTCTCAACATCCACAAACTTACCATTTTGCAATGCCATCTAAAGATTTTGCTTAGTCCTTAACTCGTAAAACTTAATTATACAAAATATTGGACAAAAATAGACAAAAATTGAAATACAATGTTTTTAGATAAAACTGACAATGGAAAAAAAAAACACAACCCATTCTGAAGCTTACTTTTCTCTTTTCATGAATACTGATGTGAACTACAATCCATTTGCAGCCGCACGTTCGCTCAGTCTGCAATTTATGATTCAAGCTGTAACTACCTCATTTGATCCCATCCTTGTTATGCTAATTTCCTCTCACAATGGTAGCAAATCAGTTTGATTTAACTGTGCAAACTGTGTGAGTAGAGGACTGTGTGTGTGGCGATTGTGGGAGGAGTGGATGCTAATACAGTTGAGCTTGTGTGTCTGTATGAGTGAGCTTAAATGCATGTGTGTATGTATTTATGTGTGTGTATGTCTCATAAAGCATACAGTTGTCAGAGAAGGGAGAGGTGTTTTTGAGCCAAAGCCAGTGCTCCCAATCTGCATTTTGATGTCATTAACTCGCCACATCAAGCTGCTTCAGTGGTACTTTAAATCCAGATTGTGTTTTCAAGAGCACTACACAGAAAAGGGAATGAAAGGCTTAAAAAGCATCGAAAAGACCCTCATAATGAAATCATAAATTATTTTAGATATTGGTTGTTTAGTATTCTAAATTTTGGTGAAAATTGTTTATCTAAAATTAGTATAGTGAGAAGCTGAAAAACAAATATTGGCTTATTTGCTGGTAGGGTAATCATGCTCTATGTTTCAAGGAGACAAAACCTTTTCAGCTATCCAGCTTTCATTAGAGCCAAACCAAAAACATTTTGTCTTCTTGTCCTCTTAAGAAAAAAGTGACTCGCTCTATCTGTCACACTTTTTAGACTTCTGCCTCCTTTTATCAAAAGTGAGGTGGTGCTTATTTTGTTCATGTAAAATCACCTCGCTTGTATTATAATTCAGTCCTGCACAATTTGCATGAAATCAAATCCAGGAAAGTATAAATGGATGAAAACAAGTGGTCAGGTGATCTAATTCTTCTGACATTTAACAGTGGCATAAAAATGAATTTGACAGAGAAATGTTAAGATAAATATCTCCATACAAGGTGATACCTTGGCTTCTTAAACACTGCTAGAAAGCAACACAATGGGCAAAGTAGATGTGCGCGCACACACACACACACACACACACACACACACACACACACACACACACACACACACACACACACACACACACACACACACAAACACACACGCACACACACACACACACACAGTGGTGCAAGAATGATGCAAGAATGATGCAAGAAAAAGAAAGGAAAAAAGAAAGAAAGAAAGAAAGAAAGAAAGTATGGTGCATCATTCATTGCTGCCTATAGAGATCTTTGCTACAATGACCAGGACAATGATTCAAGAAAGATGCCAGAGTTACACAAACACACACACAAATCTAAAGACAGATTATTATTATTAAAGGCTACTACAGACATATCCCCAATTCTATTTCGAGAAAAGTGTGAATGAGTAAGACAGCACGTGAGAAAGTACAGGTGAATCTGTCTTAGATGTCCGATATCTTCTTTTATTATTATTCCTGCTGGAATCTCTGGAGCATTAGGCTGAAAGAAAACAAACCAGAGAGACAGAAATTGATTGAGTTAACAAGCAAGTGATAGTTTCTTTCTGTGCCTGTCTGAGAGTTAGAAGCCTTGTGCTGAGTCAATGTACAGTATATCACGGTGAATTTGCACTGTTGCAATACTGCATCATATTTTGAGGCATTATGGTAGAGTGACATTTTTAATGATTTGATTTCACACAGGCGTTGTTCTTTACTGTAACACCCACACATTAACTTTGCCATTCAGCTCTGCATCAGGATGAGACTATTCGGTACTACAGGGATTGCTCTTAAGAGGCAGCATCAACTCTGCTCATCATTCTCCGCCAACAGCAACAGAGTCAACTATTATTTAATTAGGCTACATCCTTGTCAGGTACTGCTCATCCTGCCCTGCTCAGTACTGTAAACTTTTAGTCTATCCTTAGTGCACACTATTGCTCCTCTCATCAGCAAGACAGAAATAATACTGCATCCTCTTGGACCATACCTATTGGATGGAGTGATGAAAATGAGACAGAACATGTCAGTCATTCATTCATGCTCAGCCCTGGTGGTGTTGCTACTGCTCACCACCTCAGATGATCAATACACCATAAAAACACATCCTCGTCTTCTCCCCTCGACAAGTGTTACATGCCTCTAACACTCAAGTAGACCAACACTAGGTTCACAGACTTCACTCACCTGACAACACAACACTTGTCCACTCTTCACCGAGTTATTCACTTGCTTAGGAAACCAGAAATCAGTCCTGCAAACACTAAGGACAAGGGGAAAATCCAGGTTTTATTTTTGTGGTTCTGGCCACAACAGAGAAAGTGCTGAAATCTGAGAAATGGTCAACAGACAAAAATTGGTTCAGAGCAAGAAACTTGAGCACTCATGCAATCACAGAGGTTGTACCATGGAAAATGGAAGCGAATAGTGAAGTTATTACTCAAAACATCAGTTGTAAATGTCCATCTTTGCATAGAGCAGATCTAGTTAAACTTCGATCCTTAGGTTTTACCTTTTAAAGTTTTAATTGTTCTGCTCAAACTTATTTACAGCCTATGTGATTATTTGATTGCTCATGTACATTACTCCATTCTAGATTTCAAAATTTAGTTTGATGAATAAACTATTTTCATGACCCATGGCCGGAACTATGAAACTGTTGCCCTCACTCCACTGAAGGTCCAAAAATTCTAGGTATGCAATATCAAAATTAATGGGGCAATCTTCTGAATGCTTTAATATAAGGAGATGGTCTGTTTGTACCATTGAAGTCACAAGAAAAACTCTTGGATCAAATACCCTCTTCCTCTTACATCACTTAATTTCATGCAGACAAACAACGATTATCTATCTATCTATCTATACTGATATTTAGAAAGTCCTGTGTGCATATTAAAAACAACTAAAACCTTTCAAATAACAGTAACATGCAACTGTATTATAAGTGAAAAGCAGCCACTACACAGAGCTGTGTCTGACAGTTTTTAAATAGAAGGTGTAGTTAAGGAAAAAGTCTGTGTGTTCACACACTGAAGTACCTCTGTGCAGCACTTATGTAAGTTCTAAGCCTGGCCCAGTAAGCCTGGCCACTTCATTCTGAACACTTTACTCTGCTGTGACTCAAGCAAGAAATGTGTTCTCTCATCCCGAAACTCAGGTTTAAGGTATTTGTCTCACATGGCGGATCAATCACATGAGCACATCACTGCCGTTACCTACAAAGACCCTTTGGGTCCATATCTATAGTCCAAAAAAACACAAAGAAATAAAGGGAAACTATGATTACATGTGACTTTTTGACTTTTGCATTAAATGATAATATTGATCTGTGTGCTTTATTGTTGAAGTACCATATATCAGTAAAAATATGGGTTGTTGATGTTGTAATGAGCAAGGCCTAGTTAAGAAATTAAGTTTTGGAATTCAAGGTTGAAATTAACACAAGTGAAGCAGCAAGACGGATAGAGCAGAAACCCTTATTAATCCTTAAATCCTTAAAACCCTCAAGAAGGAAAAAATTAACAAGGGCCATATTATTTTAACAAGCTTTCAGTTTAGCTGTGCATACTTGCATTTATCCTAAAATCTATTTCACTCTCTCAGTATCATTCTGTCTCTGTTTTCTGCCTCCTAAATCTAATGTGTTTCCTCTCTTCCCCTTCCCTACTTCTCTTTCTCTCCCACTATGTAAATCAATTTTGGGCTTGAGGCTGCTGTGCCTTGCAGGCATCTCTGTCTTTGATAGCGTTCCCACCACATCTCTGAGTGTTTGTGCGTGCGATTGCACCCACCACAGCTGAACAGAGAAGCCAAGCCAGATTTCAAACTTCTTTGTAGGATTTTGGTTCAAATTCAGCCCTGCTGTAGCCAAAACAGCAACTTAAAGACCCAGATAAACTCAAACACACACACAAGAAACACATGCACTTAGACGTACACACACACAAACACACACACACACACACACACACACACACACACACACGCACAAACACACACACACACACACACGTGCTCACACACACACACAGACACATGCACACACACACACACACACACACACACACACACACACACACATAACTCTACATCTCTATGCGCACAGAGCTTTGAACAATGGGGATGTGAAATTAGGAGTTTTGTTCTCCTGCTACACAAGTGTAGGCTTAGCATTAAAGAGATAGACAGAGACAGACAGAAGGAGAGAAAAAGAGAGGCAGTGCTTTGAAGGCAGATGTACCTAAAGGCAATGTCCTTCAAAGAGTTTGTTGCTCAAAGAATTTTGATGAAAAAGTGTTTACAGACAGACGGGAAAATAGAGAAAATTATGCATAAACATGAGCAATGAGCTGATTTCTGCACGTTGTTCTCTCTCATAGGTAAACACATACACATACGCACAAACACACACAAATGCACACACATTTACACATAACCTTTCTCATGTGACTTTGTTAGTGAAGACAATTTGGGATGAGTCCAAGCTAAAACAGTATCTGTAAAAATAATTATATTGTGATTTGAAAAACAAAACAAAACACATTTGACGGTGCAAAATATTCTTTAGAAAGTATTTTTAATGTCGTTATGTCTTTCTCTTTTATTGGGAAGTCAGGATTACTACCTACCCACCTACTCTTTCCATCTGACCTGACCATTATTCATAACCTAAGATAAAATATGCCATGCAGTCCTGGTCCTCACAAGCCACTGGCTCCACCAGGTTGTATATTCTTTGGATAACTGCTACAAATGCATCTCTTAAAGCCTTGTACTAAATCCTCCATGCTATTCTGAACCTGAACTGTAAACAAATGTATGGAAAACTCTATAACTGAGTGTGGAATGTAACACATAAGCCGGTATCATGGCCACCTGTCTTGCACGTGATCCTAGACTTTGAACTCACATTAACAGACTGCAGTCAAGACCTCACAGTGGGTCCCGATTGACTAACGTCTGTGGTTGATCTTGTGTGAAATAGCTCCATCTGTTGACTGCTGACTGTATAACTGGTGAGTAGTTTAACATAGTCTTTAATACAACCACAGATGTATAATACAATTGTAATGTATGGTAAAGCCAATCTGACCAGATTTGCTTTAGCTTTCTAAGTCCCAGTGCAGGCAGAAGAGAAACTCTGATTCTGGGTGGGCGCTTTGGAACATTTATGCTTAGTTGTAAATGTATGAAAAAACACGCAAATCTGCTAATTAGATTAACCAAGAAAATAATCTGGTTCTTTCTTAGTCTGAATATTTTTGTAGCATATGCAGTTATTTCACTGACAACTCCTACTCTTCCTTGTTTAAAAACCATGGTAAGATCAGACCAGATGTTCTGTGCAGTGTGAAGTCAAATGGGGATAATGGAGGAGTCCAGTTTGCTCCCTCAAAAGGAGTAACACATCCTTAGTTACTCCTACACAACTTTAATATAACAGACATATTGCATCAAACTGGGTCTAACTGTGAAAACACAATACATTTGCTACGTTTTGAGAAGGCTTAATCACATTTTTTAGCTCTGCCTATAGATAAACTCTAAATTAGATCTGTGTGTAAGGTCCTCAACATGCTCTGAACACAGTAAGATACTATTTTCTATACATTTTCTAAAATATAGTGTATTGAGGGGGAGTGATTGCCAGATTGTGCCTTAATTGTGGATTACATAAATTTCCCACTGCAATACAAAAAAAAATGTATTCTTTTTCTGTTGAATATAACACAATTATAAGAGAATCAATGGCTAAAATAATCAAAAACCTATTTTTAAAACCCAGTTGTGCAAGTGCTCTACTGTTTTCTAAATCTTTACTCCGGTTTGCCACAGGTTTCCCTGAAGAGATGCGTCTGGCAGTGAGACAATAAGATGAATTAAAGCTGGCATAAAATGGAAAGTACCATCTGCCTCTGATGATTTTCTACTGAGGTTATGAAATATGAACTTTGAAGCTGTAACAATAAGTCAAAGCATGACATCAGTCATGTTTTGACAGTGTTTAAAGTCAGTTAACCCCGGTGGCTGAAAGTTTTCTTGAATAAAAGGAACTGATACATCTTTGAGTGGATATGATCTTTTCCTTGAAATATCATTCTATTGATAAGTTTTTCCTTTTTGATACTGTATACAGGAAAGAATAACTGGGAGGTTTAAGAAGACAGAAAAGACAAGTAGCATAGCTTGTGATTAATATCAAAACACTGCGCTTCATTGTGGCATTCATTTTAGTTTGGTAAACTAATGGGATGCTCCTCAGACGTACTACTGGTATAATGTGACCTAGCAAGCTTGCATAATATCATCAATATACCTTATGATTGTTGAAAACTCTTTAACAAGGACCTCCCAGACAAACACTAGGCACTGAAATCCACCATGTGTTTGGAGCTCAATCTTTTTTACTATCTCATTAGCCCTGATTCTCTGTTAATGTTAAATACTCACAGATGACTCTTATAAAATCCTTTTAGCTACTTGGACTACAGATATCAGTGAGCTCTTTTGCATTTTACCACTGTAATACAACACTAATCAGTAGAAGTTTTCTGTTTAATGTCTCATTTTTCTTGGTTATAATATAGTTAAAAGATACAAAGACTGTTTACGAAATAACATACTTCTTGCATCTGTTACATGACATACTGAAAATAAAGACAGAAAATTTTAGGTCCTGTGTTATTAGGGACTAGAAGTGTATCCATCCAAAATATTTCTTGTGTATGAAAACAATTCAAATGTTTCTGTGGAAAACCTTCCCTTGATTTAATACTTTTCCAAAGAAGTAAAGTGCATTGGATCCCATATTTCCCATCTTCCCTTATTGACTCATTAGTTCCCTGCTGAAAATACTCACTGCTGAGTGCAAATAGTTTTAAACAAAACCACCTTATCTTCATAAAGTGTATTGTGTTCTGTGTGTAGGGATGTGGGGAAATGGGGCTATATTAAGGAGCAAGCAACATTTATAGAAAACAAGAAATTTCAGAATTGCTCTGTAATTACTTTTCTTGTAAAGCACATTTAGACAGTTCTCAATGAATTTCAAATGTGAATGTGAATTTCTAATGTCAAAAGTGATCTTAAAGGGAGTTTCTTTTAAAAAATATGGGGTCACCGCAGCAAAGATATGGCTAGGAAAAGAATCTCACCTGGGGGGAGGTTGGCTTACAGGAGTGCTGGAATTTGCTCACAGTGTTCAGTACATTACTAAAACCCGTATCCTCCTGCGCTCAAACACTCAGTTGCTTTCCTCATTGAAAACACTGAGAAAACTCATGGATAAACTATACTCCAGTTGTCCTCCAGCAAAATCAAACAGTTCAAACGTACAGATCTTAATCAGTCCGCTGCAGTATTTCATAACCTTGTATCCAAAGTCTTAAGGGCTGCAGCAGGACTCCTTATGATTCACCTCCAAGCCTGCAGCTTTCAGCAAGACATAGCAGGATGAGAAACTTTCACTAGCCTGCTATAACTCATTCAGTTTTACAGATCTTTCTGCATGTCTGTGTCTCAAACTCATTCACCCACTCTTTCCTTCCTTGATTGCTCAGTTGCTTTATATGTTTATCTGACACAACAAAAAGGGTCTTTTTATTCTATAATATGAAATTTAGTTATATTGTATTTCAAACTCCATCTCTCATCAAAATTCTTCGAAGATAAATAGCTTTTTTAAGCATCAGTCATGAATTTAAAGCTACTTTTAAGGAGCCTAAGCAGTATTTATGCAGATTTTGTGTAAGCAGTAAAACTTGTTCTCCTGAACATGTTTTATGAATGACAATTTTCAAACAGACTCTGAACAGATGAATTTTGTTTAAGCTGGGCAAATGTTCAGCACAAACTAAAAGGAAATAACTCAAATGCAAGATATTTTATTAGAGATGTGAACCCTGAGTAATCCTACACGGAATAAGTCAAATCATATGCATGTAAGTTTGTGAACCAGAAATATTTGGGTGAATTATAAAGAGAGAAAACAGCTCACAGAAAGGCAAAACAGGATCCGTCTTCCAACCTAACCAGACCTCTGAAATTTAATTGAAAACTTCAGGATAAAAAACTATAAACCACATGTTGATATGCACAACTTGAAGTCTCATTCCTCTCACACAGTTTCTCCCACATATAGACACAGGTATGTTTGGGGGTTTTCAGTTATCCAGATGTGGTGCTGTGTGCAATAGAAGGTCCAGTGGGACAGAAAGGAATTTACAGTTGGCTTTGGACATACAGTAGGGCCTCTGTGCTGGTCAACTCTTCCAACTCTGTAGTGTACAGATGGAAATATCTGTGTCTAAGTGTGTGAACTGTATTATGGGAATGTGAATGATGCACACACAGACAAACTCTGTCTTTCATGTGCACACACACAAACACATACATGCCCCTGTATGTGACCCTTTGCGACCTGTGGAGGGATTTGAACACAGCAGGGATCTATGGCTGTCAACCTGTCCTCAGTCCCTTATACGCACATGTGTTTGCACACCCACACACAAACCCACAGAAACACGCACACACATACACACCCACACACCCACACACACATATGCACTGAGTGTGGTTGTCATTCTGTCCTCTATCTCTGTAACCTCTTTCACAGGTTTGCAGATGTTTCCTGAGGCCAAAGTCTATGGGAACTCAAGAACTAAAGCAAGAATTTCCCCTTGTTGTCAGAATTTTAGTGTCCTGTTCTCTGCTACTTCAACTGCCCCCCCCAAAAAAAACAAACAAAAAAAGACAAACCGATTTCATTTAATCGTCTCTTATATGGCATCATTTTTCTGGGTGTGTTAGAGTGTTTCTCTGTGAAGTCCTTCTTTTTCAACAGAGGCTTTAAAACGACAAACTGACAACTGACAACAACAACTTGAAACATGACACGTAATTTTCTTCACATTAAGCTCACTCGCTGTCTGCATTTTTATATTATGACTGGATGATTATTGCTGCAAATACTGTTGTGATTCTGCAGCACAGTCATTGAGCCCCACACATGGTGATGGTGCCACCTAGAGGTGCATTTGCATGCTCTTGATGAACAAGCCTGCAACATGTTCTCTACCATGCAGTGTTACCTTACAATATTTAGACTCTGGCTACTCATTACATCATGGAATATAAGAGTATACAAAATGCATCACTATCCTTACAAATAGCTAATAAAATACTAGTAATTTATTGAATAAACGTTTAAGAGAAAACTGCAAAATAGACATTGTTGGATATTGATATTAATTTTGCAATCACAATCCATGATTCACACCTGAAACTCAAATATGTGTGAAAAACATATCAAAACAAAAAATTCTGTAATGGTACAGACTCTTAAATTGCAAGATATTTTCCCTCAAGTTTCTCCTAGTATAGTAAATACACAACACATACTACGATAATAAATTAGATGGCTGTTGTCAGTCCTAATTTACATTTTATTGGAGTTATTTGTGGTGATTTAAATCTCTCTCTCTCTGAAAATGCACACAGACACATGCACACCTATCTTCCTTTTCTTGCTGTCTCTCTGAGCTCCAGAGATAGGATGACCCTCCTAGTGTGTAACAATGTGTGATACCACTAACAGTACCTCCGGGGTAATAGAGAGGTTGCTGTTCTATGTCTGTGCGTGTGCAAATGAATATATTCATATGTGCGTGTGTGTGTGTCTGTGTGTTTTTTTTCATGCATCTCTTGGGGTACCCCAGCTGAAGCCAGCTGTATATCACAGCGGTCTCCCATGTGTAACTTCAAAGTCGCAGCATGCTCGGTTCAGGCTATTTATGACACAGTCACAGGAAGGACACATGTGTTTATGCTGTGCTTTGTGTAACAAAACCTGGACATATATAAAAATACTGCTCACCTTCTTACTGTCTCCATGTTCTTCCTTCAAGGATATCGTGTCAGTAAGTTTTCTGAGTGACTTTTGGATCTAAGTGGACCGCAGAGAAATCTCTCTGCCCTGGAGAGCAGAAGCAAGCATCCATGACATATGTCCTCCACAAAAATAAAACTAAAATACCCATGGTTTGAATACTGCCTTGCCATGGAGAATTTGACTGCCTTAGGTTTAGAAAGTCTGTGTTGAGACTTTACTTTTCTGGTTCTGCATGAGAACTTCTGGATTGTCATGACTGGGGAGAGGATGAGATGAACAAAACAGAGGACAAAGAAAAAAGAACGAAAAAAATATATGGGAATAAAAAGATAAGAAGGAATTTCTTAAATAAACATAATGCAAAGTGTCTTGTGTCCCTTTAGACAAAAGAACACAGGAATAGTTTGGCTCCCAGTAGATCACAACAGGAGTGTTGGACCTTTGTTGCTTGTTTCTTCATCTTATGTGTTGTTTACATTGGTCGCACTGGGTTTCAAGACTTCACAACTCCCATGCGATGTTTCTCTCTGTCTTTCTTTCTTGTTTTTGTTTTTAACAAGTGAAGCAGTCCATCATGAGTACTGAGGTGTGGCCTCCAGTTACACATCAATATAGAGGCATTATCTACTCAGCTCAGGCCCTGTATTGACATTCTTTTGAATATATAGTAATTAATGTCAGATCCAGTTCAGGGTAAAGGGAGTGGAGAGGAACTATACACTCACTGGCCAGAGGGTAATGTGAGATACCTCAAGGAGAGTTTACCTCCCTGTTTCTTCAAGGATACAAGGGGAGCAGAGACAGCCCAGGGTACCCTGTGTCCTAAAAATTATATTCATAAACAGTGAAAGGCCAACAGCAAATAGGTAGGAGACATTCGCTGGCGGGCTTATGTTCATAAGTCATGTGTTTTTGAATGAAAGAAGCACTGCACTTATTATCAGCTGTGGAGTCTCCAGGAGGTGGATGGGATGGATGGTGACCATACAAAGGCTAAAATACATTCTTCTTGGATTTGGATTTTGTATGGTGAATCATTCTATAACATTTAATATACAAAGACAACTTCCAGGTTGCATAATTATAACAAGAAATATAATCCAAGTGCTCCACTGAAAGAATTCAGGCCCTGGAGATCTTTCAGTAGAGGTCTGAGCACAAATGCTAGGCATGCCCAGTAGATTGAAGTCCATATGTTAGAGGGACAACAAGTGTACAAAACAATTTCAATTGCTTACTATGCAAATGTAACTTTTAGGGTACATATTAAAGTTCTCTATAACACTATTCAGGTATCAATTTAATCTTAATGAAATTAAATTTTTTTGTGTTAGTCTGGTCGTATTGGGGTTTACCTGCAACCTGCACTCTATTTCAACTCGTTTCATAGGAGAGGTTGCGCCATAGACCTGCTGTCAGCCCTTGGGTCGATTAAATATTTGCAGGGAACAACATATCCTCAATATGATAATGGAAAATGTAATTTGGTAATAATTACGTTTCCTACAAAGCGTATTTTCTGTTGGAGTGTCATTATACATGGATTTTTAGGAAACAGGGTTGGGCAAACAGTTTGAATGTTGCAACCCTGCATCCACGAATTATTAATTTATCTTCTGAAATCATTGTTATTCTTGTTATGTTCTAAATCCTTGTAATATCCTGAGAGCAATCAAAACATACTAAATGTTCCCGTACATTGCTCCTCTAAAAAATGTGATAGCTTGTTTGTGCAAGCAGCTTATGATTCATGATAAATTATCGGCCTTTTCAGCAAAGGCACCAAACTGGAACATTCAACTGACAACCATAACCACGATGGTTCTATAACCTTAATCACATGTTTACTACTGTAATCATGACAACAAAGGTGGTGTAACCTTAATGAAGTACTTATTTCAACCCAATCCATGGTCTTTTAAGTTCACAGGATTGGTTGACACTTGTTGCAGTTTTTTAGATGAGTTGAAAGGGCTCAAGACATGTTTTTAGTTTGGACCACTAACTTATCCTAAGCAAATTACAGCAGTGCAAAATGGCATGTATCTATCCATTCTTTGATCAGAACAAACTGCATCAGACTATTATTTTAGTGAAATATTTTTTTGTTTTTTTTCTCATAAGCTGCAGAACAATGCTTATTAAAACATTTGTGAACACTTAAATCTTACTCACTACTCTCAAACTCTCACATCTCTCCCCCTCCCCCCCGTCTCTCCTTCTGTCTGTTCCTGTGTGACAGAGTCAGTAACACCACAGCAGGAGGTGAGAGAAGGAGAGCTGGAGGCAGGAAGAGAGAAGTGGAGGGAGGGAGAAGGTGCAAAAGTGCACCACAGAATCACGCTTGAAAGTGGAAGGGAGAAATGTAGAAACGTGTGACACCACAAAAAGGAGACGAAGGGAAATTTTCTTTTTGTCTGCTTGTCTGTATGCGTGAAAGGGTGTGAGTCAATCCGAATAACTGCATGCATGTGTGTAAGTCATTGTGTGAATATGTGTGTCTGTGATCATTTGTGTGTGTGTGCACACTGAGTTGGATGCCAGGCAGCAGCAGCTGGGAAGGCCTTCCTCTGTTCTCCTGTCATCAATAAATGATCAGAGTGGGCCATCTGGAGAGAGGGAACCACCAACCACCAGGACCTGGCACTGAACGAAAGACAGAGAGAAAGAGAGAGAATGGAGGATTGATGGAGGGAGAAGTAGGAGAAAGAGGGGATGGAAAATAAGGGGGAGAAAAGAAGAAAATTTAAGCAGATTGTTAGGAAACTTAAAAGAGGTGGTTATATATATATATATATATAAATATATATAGTTTAGGCCCGTTTAAAGTAAAAGCCTACAATAAGACAGAAACATGAGAGCCTTCAACTGCAAAAAGAAGAGAGGAAGACAGCAAAGGAGGACACAAGCAAGAGAGGATGTCGTGAGATGTCAGGAAGTGCTTTGGGCAGTCTCCTGATGTTGGACCTAAAGGCACACACACACACACAAACACACACATACACAAAAGACAATAGAGACATTTTGATTTGTCTCATTTCCTGAGCTAAAAGAAAACCTCAAAATATCAGACAGGTTGTGTAATCATTTAAATTATATATATAAACAAGAGTATATCATCTCCAGAGCTTTACTTATGTAATGGATTCATTTAGTTAGTACCTTAACACTACAACCACAATTGATTCCTTGTTCAAAGCATTGCACATTTCAGTAAGCTAAGTTGAAGACAGTTTCTTGGTTCATCTAATATTCCTCTGGTCTCAGAAAAATTAAATATGTAAATATTCAATTCTCACCAAAACCAAAGGGATTTTTATGAAGCTGTAGAATATCCATTTGATTTTTTTATACCCATAATTTTTTTATTCAGTCATATCATTCAGCCATTCATAAATTTTCCATACTCCCTTATTCCTATTCAGGGTCACCAGGAGGCTGTTGGCTATTCCAGAATACATTTATCAGAAAGCAGAGAAACAAATTCTTGCACATTCACCCCTGTATGTAATTTACAGCCCTCAGTTCACCTGCATTTTTGTGGTTGTAGGCAGATTTTTTTTTCTATGATTCCTTTACAATAAACAGAGAGAACATCTCAAATCTCAAATATAGTTCAGCTCCACAGAAAATGTTAACTTTATCATTCTTCTTTCACTTGATATGGAGAAGTTTGGGACTTTACTTTTTTACTGATCACATTTTCTAGGTCCTGTTTTTTTTCTGAGACGGTTCACATATCTTAAAGTGTCATTTTAATAACATGAGTCCTAAGAAATCATAAATACATATCATTATTGTTTGCAATGAGGACATCCAGTTGTGATGTGTAGAGGTATCTCTATATGACAATGAGGCCTTTGGACATGTTAATACATTGATGATGTATTTCTTTTTATGTCCAGCTTATTACAGTAAGTGATCCCTCTCTTAAGAAAGATCTAATGTAATGACAGCTCCTACGCTATAGACTAAACATGCTGTGGTGTGTGTGAATATGTGTAGCACACAAGTGTGGTTGCATTCTGCAGGCCGTCATGTGTGTGTGCATGTGAGTAAAGCTGTTTGTATGCATGCACCCTTGAGAGTGTCCTGGGAATATTAATGTACGTATGAGAGGAACATATTTCCGTTAGAGAATTTGCCATTTCATTAAAAGTAGATGTAGTTTCCCAGGTGGACTTACACATATATGACACACTACTATTTGTCATGTACCACGTAACATCCTAGGGCATGTTCTCTGTTTTTGTTTTTTTTTTTTTCAGTTCAGTTGCAGTAATCCTATTTTATTATGATGTCACTTACCTTACCCTCTTGTTTCAGATTCCCACTTGATGCGTTACACCTGTGCCTCCTTGGCTTCCCTCAATTAGTGCATTTTTTTCTCTGTGCTTCCTTTCTTCTGTGCCATTTTGTCTTCGATCTGCGTGAGAAGTGTTCAAGCCATTCCTCGTGTCTACCTCTCTTGTGTGATTTTTTTTCATGTTTTTTTGACCCTGCCTGTGTCTAGCCATTTTTTTCTTTGTTTGACTGACTGCTCACCTGTGTACCAAACCTTTTTGCCAAGTATAGAACTGATTGGATATCTGACTCTGCCTCAGAGTCGTGCATGTAAGTCCTTGCTTTCTGTGTCCAGACATTAAGCCATGGAATTTTTTTTCCGGGGACTGGTACCGTATAGATGCAAAGGGTCTGAATGAAGTTGGTATGAACTTCTTATATCCACTATCCTCGTATATGTAGTGACAGTAAGCAAGCCTTCATGAATGTTGTGTGATTCACCTTACATTATTATGTTTTACAGAATTTCAGTAAATATTTTTTTATCATATGTTAGCCAATTTTAATATTTCACCGTTTTTTTGACTACAGTTGTTACCATTCTCTCTGGGCCATTAATTTATTTGTAAATATACTACTTAACACCAACTATAAAGATGACAGGAATTTTGAACCTGCAACATCAAATTATATGATTTTTAGCTGTAGAGAAAATTATGAATTGAAGATTGGTGGGGGTTGGGGGTAGTTTAACATCTTTCAACTCCACCATAAATACTAAATACAGTAACCTGTGTCTAATGCAAGGACACCGGGTCGACTGCCATTCAGTGAAATGTTTTGACAGGTACCAGAGCATTCATTCTCCCAGCAAGGGCTTCATCTGGTCTCCATAGCAACTGAATCAGATTTATCATTGGGCTTACATTTTTTTGGGTTCTGTAGTTCAGTGTATAGTAGAAGAACATGACACATATTCAGCACACTGTAACTTAAACAGTAGATATAAATTAGAGTCACATGTCCCTCTCGTGCTATTCTCACATTTGCTATAGTTTGGATTGATACGGTAACATGCAGATTGTTGCATCATTTCATTCAGCAAAATGTCAGGAGACTACAATGTAGAGGAAAAACTACACACACGAGTATATTCCTGCAATCATGCCATGGTAAAAAAGAATTATTAGATGGTATTTCTAAGTCAGAATTAAATGTCCCATAATTATGACTTAGCAAGTCATTCTCTAATATCTACTGAACCACTTGTTTTTCCTTTTAAAGAATCTATATTTCTACTTGTGTAAAAAAGCATAATGATGACCCTTATTAATCTTGCGGAATTTCTGTAGCAACACTTGAATATTTAAATTTGTTGATCACATTATGTACATATGTTATGTGGCTATTTGATAATGTGAGGATTATTCTAACGTTATTATTTCCTTTACAAATGTAATGTAACTTGTAAGTCAATATTTATTTCACAGTCATAACATACACACATAACATACTGTTACATGTATTATATATATTTTTTATTTTCAAATTATTATGCTTTAAACTGAAATATGGATATTTGCTCTCATTGGGCTACCTCTCACCCTGGAGATAAAGCACTAAATTAGGAATTCGTATTAAACATCCCCCAGCTAGTCTTACCAACAAACTCCTCCTTCTGAATGTGTGTCTGTGTGCTTGTATGTGTACATGGATGCCTAAATGCAGCCCTAATTTGAATATGAATGGTCATTTCAGATTTAATTTGCCTCACCGTGTGACTAATTTGTGCTCCAATAAGTAGCATATGCCCCAGGACATATAACCTAGCCATCCTTAGATTCCAAATAAGGTCTTATCATTATTTGATTCTAAAAATGTGTGCGTGATTAGCTGTAGCTGTTTTAATTCAATTAACCTATTAAAGGTCAGTATGGAAAAACCAAGCATAGGTGAGCCACATAACATGCATTAAGCAGTTACTGCAAGATTCTAATTCTTCCCAATACATTAAATGAAGGCCGGACAGGGATGGGGGTAGCCAGCTTATTGCCTTCAACTTTCATCTTTACGTAGGCCTGACTTACCATTCAGAGTATCAGTCAGTCAATATGTTTTGCAACATAGGCTGCTGAAAAGCTGTAAATAGTGCATGCTGCGTTAGCAGTGTTTATATAAATTCTGCCTTCCTCTCAAACTACCTCAAGCAAATGGATGAAGGTCTGGAATCTTTTCAAGCTACTGTAACAAACAGAATTTGTCATGTTCCTTAATTGGAGCAAATAATCCAGATCTGTATAAAAAAGCAGGGTAGTGGCTGCGAAGGGATGAACCTGACCTGCAAAATACTTACATAGGCTTTGGTACTTTCGTACTTGAGGTTTAGAAAGTTCAGGCTTTGGCAGTGTTATGACCATATATAAGGACTTAGATATTATTCCATGCAGAAACTTTGATAACATTAATTGTGGCTGGTTCAGAAATAACCTGCAAAACAACTGTTATGTTTGAATTTGAAGGTGCATCGACACGTTCAGTCCTAGGTCCTGTCTTTATTTTGAATTTTACATTCAGGTCCAGAAACAGCTGGACACACGTTCTTACACGCTGCAATTTAGCTTTTTCTCAAAATTTTACTCTCTGGAAGGTTTTTAAATCAGATATGTATCTGCCTAGAAGGATTTCAGTATGCTAAAATATATTCGCGCTGTTTTATTAGTGAAAGTAACATCACTGAAGTTACAAATCAACTCAAACTGAACTGCTACTTTGTCAGTGAAAACAGAATATGCTTCACCGAACAAGACATTACTCCCAAATTTTGAATATAGTGATGTAATTTATATTCATACTTCAACCTAAAGCCACTAGACCCTTATTTCAAAATTTCATTTGTGAACTATACAACAGGTCACTGTAGTCCATACATAAATGACACATAAACTTCCCAGAAGTTTCCCAGAACTGATATAGGCTTTGTTCTTCACTTTTATCTTCTCATCAAGTTTCTTTAACATACAGAAATTCAAACAGTGTAATGCACCAGCCTTTTTTCAAACTGGTCAGATTCTGGTCATCACTGCTAAGTATGAAGATGATAAATGTTTCTCATTTCACCATTAACCCAGTCACCACTCGCTTCTTCATTTTAAATTTCATATTTAGTTAAGCTCTTTAAATAGAGCAATAATTTCCTGTCTCTCAACTAAAGCTACAGCTTTTCTCTCTCTCTCTCTCTCTCTCTCTCTCTTTTTTTCTCTCATGTCAAACACACATACACACACACACAAAATGCTTTTGTCACTCCCCATGTACTAGCAAAGACATGATGAATCGTCTTCATCCCTTAGTCTCCAGATTGGGTAATACAAAGACAGACGTCGATCCACTGGGGATGACCTTCATATAATTTAATCCTCTCTCACTACTTAACCTGTCATTGCTGCTTTCTACCATGTGGGTGGAACATTGTGAAGCCCTCTAACCTTGTTCTCAGGTATGAGAGTTCATCACAGAGAGGCTGTATGGCATGGTGTCTTCTAAATTTTTATCGAGATGCCATACTAGCAAAGGATCAAGCACACAGCAATGAATGTTAAGGGAAATGTGCCTAAAATCCAGAAATTCAACAGAGGGAAAAAATAATAGGGAGAACACATGCGAGAAGAATTGCTACTCCAGAAGTAATGCAGGATACTCGGTGGAATGATGGGCTCCATTTGGATAAGCAGCAACATCGAAAATATTTGCCTGTCAATCGGACTTTATACACATAACCTAACCCTTCTTTAAGTGTTAATATTTTCCAGGCAAAATAAAAACAATTTAGATTTGGAACACATGGTCAATTTATCCGAAAAATGTTTGTTTGGAAATTTGCGTATAAAGCGAGAATTAAAGCACAACAAATGCACAACAGCACAGCATGTTGAGGTGGATGGGAAACGACAGCAGAAGATCACGTTGGGTTTCACTCCTGTCAGCCAAGAGTGGAAATCCGAACAGTCGAAGACCAGAAAAACATAGCCTGATCTGATGAACCTGGATATTGCTGAGGGACACAGATGGTGGAGTCAGAATTTCATGGAGCACAATTCACAGTTGTAGTGGCTACCTCCAGGATGACACTGCGTCGTGTCACAAAGCAAGTCGTCTCACACTGGTTTCATGCACACGACAGTGAATTCAGTTACTTCAGTGGCCTCCCCCGTCACCACATCCGATTCAAGTAGAACACCTATAGGATATGGTAAATCCCCAACATGAATGTGCAACTGAAAAAACTGTAGAAAGTTTATGATGCAATGATGTCGACATAGACCAGATTCCCAAAGGAGCATTTCCAATATCTATCTGGATCCATGCCATGAGGAATTGTTGCTGTTTTGACATCAAAAAGGAGGAACTACCCAATATTGGTATAGTTTTTCTAATAAAGTGCTCAGTGAATATATTGTTTTTATGAAATGTGGTGATATAGCTGTACAATTAAGAACCCTAAAGTGGTGGGTGGGGGTTGTTTGCATCGCAGAAAACATTGTGGCAATTTCCAAAGAGTCATTGTTTATTAATCTACCACATATTTGAAATCAAAATTGTCCTGCCTGAAAAGAAAAAAAAAAAAATCAAAACTCAATCAAGGATGAAGTTGGGTTAAGAACGTAGAGTCTGATGGGCAGGTATGGGGATTTGTCACATTCCTAGATTTGGAGCAAATACCCCTTAAGGTTTTCAATCTTTCACTCCTATAAGTGTATTCCGCGTTTGTTGTGTTTGCCCAACAATTCCTCCAACTTAAATAAATATATATGTTGGTCATTTGTCCCTAACCTCTGATACAGCTCATAGAAGTGTATCAATGGCAGGTGCACTGGACTTTTGTCATCACAGCAACAAAGATAATCTGGAACATCACGGTTTGGTAACGTTTAGGCAAAAAAAACTACTTGGGTATATATGAAAAAGTACTTCCTTGAGGTTAGAGGGCCTTCGTCATCATCGTTACAGTAATAAACACAGAGTTAAGGTTGTGGAACGGTCATGGATAAAAGATATAATGATGACTTCTGGTGAAAGTCTTGTGTTTTGTCAAGCTATCTATCCCCCTGATGTGGACTTTGTTGCTCTATATACTATGACAACGAACTCCTGCCTTTACTCCCGTCGTATTTTATACAGCTGCTAGAGACAAAGAAATGTTGTTATGGGTTGTGCTACGTTGCTTGCACAGAAGACCTATGGGCTTCTGTACTGCACGAGGACAGTCTCTGTTTCCCTTAATGTTTGTGCTTTGACTCCTGCTTGTGCTTTGTTACCATATATAAAGGGCACAGGAATACAGCAGATATTTTTCATTATTAATTTGTCTTATACAAGATTGAATAATTCACTGAACATCATATTTCTTGGGGAGCCTGATTTTCTCACCTTGGATTTTACACTTTATGAAACTATATCCTGTGTTATTATGAAAGAGGCGGGCTTTTTAACAAATAATGTAATGTAAACAATGTAAACATCAAGATAATATGCAAAGTGTATTTAATTTAAGGTGAGACCACAGGAAAACCTATTCGGTTATGTTGTGGCTTGTAAGGAAAATTATGGTTGTTCCCACTATACAGCTCCCCTAACATCCATCTCTCTTTACATTCATCTCCCAATCCTCCTCTTCCATCTTTTTCTAAAAAAAACACACTTCAGAAACACCATATGCAGCAGCAGAAGCTCCTGCCATTGTGTATGCAGCCATAAATCTCCTCACAGCGGGAGGGCCAACTGTACTGTATGTTTATTAGTGAGTGCATCTCACCTCAGTGATAAATTCATTATTTACTTAAACCCAGTGCCTCAAAAACTATTTGTAGCTCCAACAGCATTGCCACTTGTAAGGTTTTGAGAAACTCTTTGAACAATTCTGTCGTGAAGGTATTGTTTTGGGGTTTTTTCTTTTTTATTTTAATTTTCCAAGGTGTTTTTTTCTCTCCTCTCACCTTGCAGGTTTTGCTCACTGACAGAAAGCGTCAGCTTTTGGGTATTCACATGTGCTGGTGACCGCCTGCAGAGACAGAGAGCTGCTGCCACCAGATTCACACAAACACACACACACACACACACACACACACACATCTTAGAATATCTGTGATGTAACCTCTATCCCTCCTTGTCGAGGAAAAGCATTTGATAGAAATGTTTATGCAGGACAGAGAGAGTTATAGCCACCTCCTCCTGTTTTCAATTCTCTTTCAACGCAAAACAAAATACAGGACATTTAGAGCAAATCAAATTGCTTCATTCTGCTTCAGATGTTTTTTTTAAATCCTCTCTGCTCTCGAGGGTATTAGGAGGCTTTCAAAATACAATTCATTATTAAATATGTTTAAAACATCTGATGAACATAAAGTATACAGCGCTTCCGTGGAAAAAAAAAGACTAAGTTTTGTCACAATCAGCTGTTCATGCTATTATAAAAAAATAGATTAACAAACAAATAAAAAAAAACCTACTTACTTTGGAAATCTCAACTTCATTCAGTGAAGTATTTTCTTGAAATCCAACTATGGAAGACACTGTGCACTGAACTTAAGGCTGGAAAGCAAGAATGCTGAAACTCACTCTGACAAGCAAATTGGCATATCAAGGTGGACTCTGTAATATTTTATCCTTAATAAGGGTATCTAGTGGTTTACTGGTGGAGCTTGTGTCATAGATATCCATCAAGGTGTTTTAAAGTTACACGTTGTCGCAAGGTTACAGTTACCTATGTTGCAATTCACTCAACCCATCAATCAGAGAGGTACCTATAGGCTGCGTGAGAAGTTCGTCCTGATAACTTTTTGCTTGGAATAAAACCATGAGCCCAACCATGTATCTCTATTAACATTACCACATGGTGTTCAACCTCTACCCAACATCTACCATAAGGACACAGTTAGACACAATTAGTGCCATTCTTTGTTGTTGTGATTTTACTTGACAGGAAAGGGCTCATGTGTATGACAACCAAAACATTTATTTGCTTGCAAGCCATAATACTACCATATTATTTCATGCACGCAATATTTATTAAAGAAATGTGGCCTGTGATTTAAATTAGGCAAAATAAATAAATGAATGAAAATAAAACATCCCTCTTTGCTATGGGCATATTTTTAATAAATAATCCTTAATTGCGTACAATACGTTTCATTCATTTTCTTGACATTTAGCTGCCCATCTCAAGCTTGATGGGGCATGAAGACACAGTAACAAGCACAATCATTTCCCTATTTTTCCTCTCCTTCCTCCCTCTCCCCGTCCTTTCTCTGTCTTCCTCATTCTTTATTTGCCACATACATTTTCACTGTTAAATGGAATTATGATCAAAGTGTTTGTGGCTGCGTATTGTGTGTCCTAACATTAGTCACACATCAGTGAGCTGAATTTTGATCTGCCTGGAGCAACACAGACAAAAAAGCAAGGCAGACGGAGGGAGCAGTGAGGAAGTGGAGGAGGAGGAGGGGGTAAGGAAAGCGATAATAGGAAACATGGCAAAGAGCGAAAACAATGTTCTCTGGTGCCAGGATCTTTTCTTTTTTTTTTTTGTATAACACTGCCTCTCTCTACCTCTTTCTCTCTCTCTCTTGCCATCGCTTTTTCTCTCTGTCTTCGTTGAAGCTTTTCAGTTAGAGCCTTGGCTGTCACCAAGGGAATTGGAGGATTGAGGATGTGTGTTAGGGGTGGAAGGAGGGTAGCAGACAAAGACAAAGTGAGATGAAGAGAAAGAGAGAGAGAAGAAGAGTCACGGATGGGTTGAATAATGAGGTAATGTAATAATGCTTGTCTTCTCTTTGTGATGACACTACTGAAACACGACTTCACACAAATGCTAAAATGTGCAAATTCCCTACTGTCACATCACTAAAAAATGTCATTTTGCCAACCTCAAAGAAAACCATATATATATATATATATATATATATATATATATATATATATATATATAAAATGTATTTAAATTCACTTATTTTCATTTGGCTTTTTATTTTTTCCAATCATCCACTTTATTTTTTATTCGTATGTGTAATCCTGCAAATCTGTTTTAACATAGTAAAAAGTTGGTCTTAGGCTACACTCCCTTAAGTTTTACATAATAACATCTCATCCAGCTCTCTTTGAGCACCAGGTATCTAAGAATTTCCTATTCATCGTTTCATAGTTACATAAAGATTACATTGCCTCCCACACTCTCATACTGTTTTACTTTAGAGATGATGACAAACCACAAATCTTTCTAATTGCACTAAATCTATAATTTCATTGAAGATATGAAGTTTCTGAGGGACAGTGATGATAATCAAATCAACAGTTTCGATATGTGCTCCATGAAAATAACATTCCATGGCATGCTTGTCTGTAGGCCCAAGTTACACTTTTAGTTGAGTCACAAATGATTCTATCACTGGCCCTTTTGGCCCTCAAGTCTAATTATTATTAGCCTTGCCTCTGATTTTGAAGCCTCAGTGCTGTTGCTCAGTGCTCATTTTGCAAAGTAGGGAAGATGTTGATATATTTTGTGTCTACTAAAATGTTCTGTGTTAATATATCTACTGTACTAAATACGAATTTATTGCTGTACATGGAGCCTTTTTGATACACTGTCGGTTTAGTGATTTGTTTCTCTTGACTTCATTCTTGACAACTTGCCTTACTCACTGAAACAGCAGATCCTCTGAAAGCTCAGCTCTGTTCAAACTGTTAGCTTTTGTCTTTTGAAGGATCCAAGTGCTTATATGTCAAATCAGCAAAATCAAGCTGTCAGAGAGCTACTGTTTATAAAATAAAGCCATGCTAAAATTGAGTTCTTTGCAGTAGCTGTGATGAGTATCAATAACAATGTGTTTTTCTATCAGATTATTGTCACCAATATATATACCATGCACAAATGTATGCAAGCATAAAAAGAGATACACAAACACCCACACACCCATACACATACCTACTACTTCATCTCTGTTTAACTCCTCTGACACTCTTTAGCCCCCCAGAGATTTAAATTTGAACCCCTTGTGAACTCATTAGTTTCCAAATGCCTGCACAGTATTCCACTGATTCTACAGTTATTTATGTGTGTGTGTGTGCGTGCGTGTGTGTGTGTGTGTGTGAGTGCGTGTGAACTTACACCTGTCAATGGGCATTTCACATGCAGACATAACTCTGCTGAGTGACAAAAAAGATATATGAAGGATGGGAACGATTACAGGCTGCATGTGCTTGTTTATGAGGGTGTCTGTGTGTTTTTGAATGGATTTATTTTTTGTTGTTGCTAAAATCTTGCATAGACCATGACCCTCCCCAGGACCATTCCTCTGTTCCTCTTCTGCAGAGGGTCTGGGGGTCACTGTCTGAGGAAGGTAATTGGGAGGCATAACACAGGCCGGCAAAGACAAAAATGCTATGGCAATCATCATATACCATGGCTCACAACGGTCATATATCACACCCAAATCTAACCCAACGCCAAATAAATACAAAACCATGGATGCATATAATTCTCTATCAATTCAAATAATTCAGAATGGCCAAATATAAGCGCAAATACTGTTAACACTCCAGTTATTTTTTTTTCCAAATGGTGCAAATAGCTGTGTGGAGTGCTCCCGCTATATTCACAGATGACCCATATGTAGCAGAAAAAGGTGACTGAAGGCATAACCGCATACAATGCTGTTTTTGTCATCCATGGCTGTCCGTACAAATCTTTTGAACAGCCTACCCTAGCCAGAAGCAGGCAGATATCCCTGCCTCATTGAAGCAGTACTGACCGGTCCAACCTTTGGTGACAAAACTACAGCACACATGGGATCAACAAGTTGGTCCTGGAAGAAAAGAGTTCAGGGGTCCTGGCTTGGGGAAAATAATTGGGCAACAGTTAGACAGCCCCCAGTCAAGCCAGGCCAAATTTATCCAAGAAGCAGACAGACAGACATAAACTAGACAGTTAGTGAGTCCAGTGAGGCCAGAGCATCACTGACCGGGCCAACCAGGATGTTGACATGTTTTCACATCTAGATCACACCAGGGGATATACAGGATCTGCTGTAAGGTATGGATGCGATACTGCTCCGAGGTTGTGTGTGTGGAGGGGCTTCCTGTCATTGGCCTTTCACTGGTTACTCTGTTACAAAGATCCTGTATGTCCAACAAGTACACTTTTAATGAAATAATTAAATTATAAAAAGTTTCCTACTACATGTTTGATAACTTAAATAACAACAATTCATTTGGTTTAAGGGCCATGAAATATTCTCTCCATGTAGAATATTATGACAGCCTCCAGTTCTGTTAAATAAACCATCAATAAAAAGGAAGCTTGCTCTTCTTCCCTGAGCATACTGAGTACACATTTTGGAAGGAAATACATTTTAAGTAGTCATACACTGGCCAGAGGACAGTCAACAGTGTTGTCATGGAAATAAGTGCAGTTTTATTTATGAAAAGCATAAAGAAACCCTTTAAAACTGGATTGTTTAACACAGCCAGACATTGAAATTTCAGACAGGTAATGTTTTGCCAAGGCAGAAAGTCTTTATTTCATATTTTGTGCACCAAACCAAGTTTTACTGCTTTTTTAGCAGAAAAGGGGAAATATATCTAAAAGTGCAACATGACTTAATGCCCTTAAAAAAAAAAGTAAAAAAAAAAAAAAAAAGGAAGCCACTATATTCATATATAGTATAGAGGATTAATTAACAGTCTGCTTATTTAGATTCTGTGGCCCGAAGTCAATGTGCAAGCATCCTGGCAAACACAATACTAACTGACCAGCCAGCCTGCCAGATGACATGCCCTCACCATGCCTTCATATCCACACACACACGGTCTCCTTAGGGACAGCTGGGGCAGACAAGGTGAGAACCTAAGTTCTCCGTGCTGAGAGAGATACAGTAATTGGCCGACAGGCCTAGTACTATAACTGTCAAAAAAGTCCCTCATCATTCATCTATTGCACTGCATCTATCCTGTATTGGACTTTAGAGACAAAATAGGAGCCCCTTATATAAAGAAAAAAAGCAGTGGCCAAAACCAATTCAGTTGCTCATTAAGTTGTAAACAGTAGAATTTTCACAAATAAACTGCTTTTATCTCTCCATCAAGATGCTTAAGCTGAAAAAGTTGACTGTGTGATCTATGTATGTGACTTTTTCTTTGTCAGTGTGGTTCAGTGTTATTCAATCAGTCAGTCAGTCAGTCCACACTGAAAAATCTCAACAATGGATGGATCCTACAGACTTTGCTGATCCCTTAACTTTTTCGTCAGTGTTTTCAGTTTACTTTTCTAAGTGCTGGGGCTTTATTTATATGAATTTTTCAGATTTTTTTATTCTTAATTTGAACCTCGTGCTCTGTTGCGAGAACATTTGACATTATTGCATATATTTCTTCCCAATTTCCTTTTAAAGATCATGCCAAAATATAGAAAAACTAAGTGGATTTGGGCCAGTTTTGAGACAGTTGATGTGCAAACGAGTGCATACATGAGTGTGAGTGCGTATGTTGGGTCCATGTATCTTTTAGTCATTCAAAACAAAATCTCCAGAAAACAGAAACAGAAAAAGGCCCGTTTTTTTCATATTCTGAGACAGGTGTTAGGCTCAGTTCTGCCTGCCTTCTGAGAACTGCAAGACCATCTCAGGAATGCACACAGCTAAAGAAGAAACTACCAGACAAAAAGGGAATGCAAATCTCAGCAGCAACAAAATCAACTCAGCTGAATAATCTACCCTCACAGGAATCAAATTCAGTACTGAGTACATGTTTTTGGCCATTTTAGCTTGAGTGAGAATTTCAAGTATCTAACACTCACTTGGTCTGAGGAAGGAAAGGATGTAATAATGGAAAATGTAACTCTATATTTAGAGGTGTAATCCAATGGTTAAATATATATATATATATATATATATATATATATATATATATATATATATATATATATATATATATATATATATATATATATATATATATAGGCCATTTTGTTTTGACAGTTCAAATCTAAATCTTTTGATTATGCCCTAATGGCCAAAACATTCCTTTACAGTTACAGTCAGCAGTGCAGCCATCCCTTACACTAAGAAAGGACACATTAAATAATATCGAGGGAGGAATCAACCAGCACTATCAGCACACTTTATTTCATCAATTTTGAATTTACTGAGTGAATTTGACAACAATTCAATAACTGCTGTCTGAAATGCTATGCCTTAAAACACGTTCAAGAACAGAAATTCGCTTTCAGAAATGTTCAGATGAAGTGTATCAAGACTGCAACTTCTCAGTCAAATAACTTTAAATGTTCATAAACTACTGAGTTCAGATAACTTATGAAAACTCAGATATACCTGAAAAAGAATATTACATCTTTTCGAATAATACTTTGACTTATAAATCATCACAACGTCTGGTTTTCTGCTTAAGCTCTGCAATTTCCTGCAAAGGGCATGCACTTCTTGACAGGGAGGCAGAACTCAGCATAACACCTGCTTCAGAATATGGGAAATCATGCTTTAAATTTCGCTTCTCTTTTTTTGACCATTAAAAGTGAAAAAAATGCCTTGTAATTCCATTTTAATTTTTGTATTATAAAATGAAAATTGAGTGTCCACTTGTTTTTTTTTTTTTTAATTTATTCATTTTTTTTATTACCCATTTCTGAGAGAAAAATTGAATGACCAAAAGATACATGGATAGTGTTGAGCTAGTGTATGTGTGTTGTTGGCTCCAGGGAGCCCAGCTCAGACCAAATTACCTGTCAGGGGTTGACATCACCTACCCCCTAGCCAAACATACACAGAGGACAACTGGGCCCTACTCTAGGGCTCCTGTGATCTGTCAGCTCAACCAGCCTCTCCCTCATACTCTCTCCATTGATCTGAATAGGTGTTCTTTCTTTCTTTCTTTTTTCTTCTTTTCTGTCTTTCTCTCTTTCTTTCAGTATATATCACAAAAGTCTCTCAAAAAGGTACCCTTTACTACTGAAGTCAGATGTGTCAGACTTTACTATTGCAGTCTGCTATTGACGCTACAACTTGTGCAAACGCATACAGAGAGTTGCGAGGCACATATAAATGCTGCTCTCTCTCTCTCTGACACACACACCTAAAGGCAGATGTGTCAAAGGTCTTAGTATCCTTAAGTCCCCGGGCCCCTGGCTGTCTCTCATCATGCCGTAATCAGCACTTATGAATGGATGCCCTCAACGCAAAGATACTCATTCAGACACTGAGACACATCACAAAGTATTCCCAGAGAAGTCAAAAAACATATAACTGAAAATGAATATTACCTATAAGCACAATACCCACACAGGATCATGCACAGTTTCCCCAACCACACACCTCTCTCTCTCTTTCCGCCTCTATCTCTCTCTCGCATGCACTCTATGACCCCCCCGACACACACAGTCAGCAGTGAGTGAGAAAATGGAGCCTGAACCAACATGTCTGATTTGCCTGCACTTGACAAAACAGCAGTAGGAGGCATGGACTGAACTTGAATGTTCTCAAGACTGTTCTCTGACGGTCACTTATTTTTTTAACTAGACTTCCTACAGGGTAAAGATTTAAGTGACTACACATACAAAATCTAATGTATATGATGAACTTTGAACATTAATGGCCAAAGCTAGATAGAGGTTTTTACTTGCAGATGCAACCCTGTGCCAGAGATGCCCAAAAGTTGCAAGTTCTCATATAAACCTCAAGCTACAGCAACTAATTTCACCCACCACTACGAAGCCAATGAGTGCATTAATGATTGCATTTAAGGTAAGCATAATTTTGTACTCCAAAGTTAACCACTAAACAAAATACTTTCACCTTTACTGAACTAACAAAAACTGTAGTTTTGATTATTACCAATATCAAAGGGTACAATTTTAATTCCCAATTTGACACATTTCTATTCAAAGTTACAATCAGAAAGAGGAAATAGTGCAAGTACTGGGTGCATTTAACTGTAGATGACTATTTCCAACACTTTATTACTGCAGTGAATGAATAAATTCATTGAATAAATTCAAGCCACAGAGACTTCTTTTTTTCTTAGTTTGTTAAAGAATGGTGGCTTGTTTTTTTTTTTTTTTTTTGGTTGTGAAAACTTACTGCCACTTATGTTACCTTAAAACTTAGGACCTTGTCCATCCTTATGGCCCAGTGGTCAATATGAAATTACAAGCTTCTGTTCAAAAATGGCTAGCTCAGATTACTCTTTACCCCTTTTTTTAATGTCATTGTCTAGTGTATGATGACAGAAAAATGCCCTAAATATCTTTAAAATGATTCTTTATAAAAACTTCTCACATTGCTTATTTTATATATGAATGGTGGAGAAGATTTTTTGATAATAATATATTCAAAAAGCCTTTTAGTTGATAAAAATTCTTAAAATAATGATGAGCTGTACAGAAACAAGTCTCGTTTAAGCGTGGTATCCGGCTGGACCGTGTTCGGTCAATGTGTGAAATTGAGGACGTTTTAAACAAACTGTTGTGGAACATCTTTAAATAACTGTTTTCTAAAATTTATCTGTTTGCTACTCTCCTATTCTCTGTGCTCAGTTGTACAGTCATTTATTTTAGCTGGATTTTTCAATAAAGACACAAAGTGCATTTACATCTTTTTCTTTTTCTGTCATCACACAATGGAACAATTTTAACAAGCCATCACTTTCAAGCCATTCCCAATTTGCTGGTCTATACTGCTAAAATCTTGATTTTATAACCATGATGTCTGACAAAATCACCACACACAAAAGTCATAGACAACAGCTGTACTTTGACTTTGGCCATATTTACCTGTAAAATGATCACTGAGGGAAAAACTTAGAAGTTCATTTAAATCTATGTCAGCTGCTATGCGATCAATTGAAGGAGACCAGAGAGAGGTGTGTTTGCTGAGGTAAAGCCTGACCTCACACTTGCAGGGCAATACTGGTGACTCTCTTCGATGGGAAGTGGCGAAGGTTTGTCAGAAAAGTCGCTAGATTTGTCACTATGTGCTTCTGTGCAAAAAAGTTGCTAAAAGGGTGTGAAAAGTCTAAATCTAGCAACAAAGGCGCAAAGTTGGCAACACTGCCACTGAACGCTCCCTGCTGAAGATAGAAACTGTTCACACAAGTCATTTTGAATGAGCAAAAGTCAATGAGTAAACCCCAACAACCTTGCCAGCCAACCAGTGGAACAACTTCATCACTTAGTCGGTCAGTGACTAACTGCCGTTGCAATCCAACCCAAACTATGAGAATGTAATTTTTGTCATTTCTACAGCTACTGAATTTATAACCTATACATTTAAATATAAAGCACAATGACGTGGTACTAGATGTTAGCTTGCAGCAAAAAAAAAAATAAAAATAAATAAATATATATATATATATATATATATATATATATATATATATCTTCCTGTATTAATTCATTTTTCTGTCTTTAGGTGGCAGCTTGAGCAGGAGATGCTACATAAAAATGTAGGTAGCAAGGTTTATATCAACACGGTCTGAGAGAAAAACTCAATCTAGCCTACAGGGAAGCACATAATAAGATACCTGCTAAAAATATTTTTATTAGCCTCTTTTATAGGATTTTTTAAAATTCTGCAAAAAGTTGCTGCATACGAATTTTTTTTTTTTTTTTTTTAATAAGAAACAGCCTAAAAATGAGGGGGATACTTTTTCAAGGCAATAGACCTAAGGATAACAAACACCTAAGCTTAATAGGGGATTTTTTTGCAACACCACAGATATTGCCTGATAAATCAGCTCCTGCATGTTCTCAGAAATGCATCATCTGATTTATCCAAGTACCGTGAAAGACTGAAATTGCTTTTTTCCTGTGTGACAACACTCCCAGTCAATGCTGAAGGGCTTCTTTTAAGACCTAGGAGCTACAGCCAGTTTTCGATGTGTCAGGATTTCTATTCGTTTGAATTCCAGACATGTAAAACCACAACAGGCTCACCGACATGTAAATACTCTCAGTACAAGTCGACGTAAACCCATTTCCAGTTGGGGACAGCTGGACTTAAAGTTATTTAGCGATCCTGTCAGATGATTTATTCCTACTTGGTCGCATTTACATGGAGCTTTCTCCGTTTTGAGCTATGCGGCTTCTTTGTTGAGATTGAATGTGTATGGGGAAGATCTGTCCTTTTAAGCAGACTTGAGTTTCAGCATTGAGTCTAAGATTGACTAGCTGTCACCAGATATTGATTTCCGCTTGCCTACTTAGTTCATAGCAATAAGCCAAGGGTAAATCCTAGGGGAACCACATAGTTCCTGCATGGACAGCCTGTGATTCACTAATGCAGTGTTTTGCTCCCACTTTTATCCTGCGATGTAAAACCCATGTACAGCAAGTCACTTTGAAATTTTGTCCAAGCATCATCATTAGCTTTATATCATTCTGTTAAATATTTTAGAAAGTTATAAGGATAAAACTATGTTAGAAAACAATGTTCTTGTGAACATGAGTCAGAGACATAAACAAGCTTTATGGCCCACAGCAGGTAATACATGATCAATTTTCTATTAAAATGCCACTGAGACAAACAAGGCATACAAGTTCCTGAATTATGATGTTGTGGAATTCATCAGCTGATTAGTGATCATGATTGTTATGATCTCAGTGGTTAATCAGCACTTTAAAAGAATAATGAGAGGATTCTTGTTAGCAAGCCAAACACCTGCAAAGGCAGACACTCCATCTGTGAGTGTGTGTGTAGGTGTGATGTTTGTACGGTTGGACGTGGTCCAAGTGGAGTATTAATACCTGCACTTGTTGCCACTCTAATAAGAAAATCTGGCACGGACACTGCTCCACTAATCACCCACAGCATACAGTAGAATGACATATCCCTGCTGCATATTGTTACTCCTCTTTTAAACACTATCATGTCTTCTCAAACTTTTTTTTACTCCGTGATTTGCAAGTCATTCATTCCGACGTTTTCTAAAGGTTCTTCTCTAAACCCCCAATAAAAAACATTAAAAAAAAAAAAAGAGTGTGATGACAAAACATAGTATTCTGCAGTAACTTGACCATCCCTGCTATTTACGAAGCTTTTTGTTTAACCTGCACATACAATGGAACTCAACAATACAACTGCCATGAAGTAAACCTTTATAAAGCTTCCTGTATTAAGTTTTTGTATTTGTCATTTAGTTTTTGATGTTGTATATTAAAAGGGCATTCTTGTATTTTATTCATTCACATTGACATAAAAAGGCTGGGAAAATATTTGAAATAACTTTTCTATATATAAATATCTTATCAGCAGCCCAAACTCCAAAACAGTAGGATCACATGCTGTAAGAACAGTAAGATAGATTGATACAGTTGATAGAGAGATATATTGCAAACAATGTTTTCACTGCTGTGGCAGCTCAGCAGGAGGGTAATGTTTTTTTTTCCCTGCTTGTGTGATCCCAGATAACTAATAAATACAGCTGTGTGTGGGTCTTTGTATGTGTGTGTATAGTTTGTGCATGTGCAGTAGGGGTTGGGTGGGACGGGTCTATTTGTGCATTTGTGTGTTTGTGTAGTGGGGAGATAGAAATGTATGCAGTACCACTAAGTCAGATCAAATAGATGTCCAACATCCTCCAGATCTTCTCTTCATGAGCTCAGGAGCCTCTATCTGAGGAGAGCAGCAGTAGCCCGTATGCATTGCCAAGGGAGGGACACACAAGTCACTGTTCACTTACAATCACATCTTGCCATCCAGGTTTCCCCAGATTTGTCACCACAGACAGTCCATCTCAGTTAACCTTTCTTGTTTCCATCTTTAAACCCTCACAAAGGTAGCACAGAACCCCCCCCCCAAAAAAAAATGCCAAAGTTAGCAAAAAATATATCAGATCAGGTATCAGATCTATCTTTTTAGAATAAGAAACATCATTAAGAAAAAATGAATAAATATATACCAGTATCACTGTCAAAGAAATCGTCCAGTTCTAAATGTTTTGTTTTCCTGATCCATGATAGAATAAAGTGTTTCAAACTGACCTTAAATGATCTATGAGAATATGATCTAACTTAAAAAAATCTAAAAAAGGGAAAAAAAAATCAGTCACATGTATAAAGACATCCAACCTCAAACCTCAGCCATGTTTTCAAGTGTTGGGCATTGGACTGGAGCATTGTTGACAAATAGTTTCCTAAGGAAAACTCCTTTTCTGCATTGTTTCCCAGAGAAGGTCAAATGAGATTAGGGGCAATGCAGTGGGACAGTGGAGGGTGAAGGGGTGCGTTTGATTTGCATCATGGGTCGAGGCATGCAGACCCCTGCTGGGTGGCCTCAGCTGTTGCAACCTTTAATTACAGCTACATTGAAAGGTTTGCAGATGGTCCAGTTGAAGAGCGATTAATGGCACAGGACAGTACACATCCGCTGTGAATCTACTCCTGGCTTTTTCTCTGTCTGTCTTTCTCTCTCCCTCTTTCTCCATGTTTTAGCCTTTACTTATTTTGCACTGACTCTTCTACCTCAAGCTCTAGGAGGGCTTCATGACCTGACATCCACAATTTCATGGGTCTAATTTTACAGCAATTATAAAATCTTAGTTTGTAACACACCTTGCTGCTTATACCTGCTACCCATCAAATAGCAGATTTTATTGTACATTATATTAGAGCTTGTAGCCTTATGTAAACCTACATTCTACATCTACAGTGATAATATGTAGTGTGATGGTAATACAGTATAGTAATTTAAGGGGTAAGCTGGCTTAGTGTTGCCTTCAACACTCCGATTGTGATTTTTCATCTTATCTCATAATTGCTGTTGAAATTAATAATATTTTACCAAGGCAATGACCATTCCCTAATTACGACAGAGATTTTTTTTGCCTAGACCTTATGCCCACAGTTCTTAAACTACCACTGCTTCACTTGATAAAATAATTGTTTTAAAATCATTTCCCTAGTGAAGAAACATATAGCTTAAATAAAGCACAAGGCATAAAATGGATGTATGGTTCTTTTTATTCTCTACATTATTTCTTTCCTCCTGTAATAATACATAGCCTTGCATTCTTGTTCCTGAAAGCACCTCTTTCCTCATTCATACAGACATTAGTTGTGCTTTTACTTCTGCGGGATGTTCTAAGGAAAATTTCTCAGTAATTGATGTCATTACCATGCATCACCTGTCATAGCCTTGCTAAATGCACAGGGTCAGAGATTCACCTAAATGGCACTGAATAACAGTTAGGCTCAGGGAAGGCGTAACTACACGATGGAGTGCACTTGGATAAAGGTATGCATTTTGCCTTTGAGTCACATACAGATGTGAATGAGGACAGAGAGAGAATGAAGTAAAGAGGGAAAAAAAGAGTAGAAAGACAGAAGAGAACTAGAGAGGAAACACTAATGAGAGAGAAGAGAACAATCATTTCTTCAAGTGATTGCATAGATGAGGGATAATTTATTATGAATGTGTGCCTAGCTTCCTTTGACTTAGATGCATTAGCTTTGCCCCACAACTGTTTCTCAATAGATTGCTGGAATCACAGTGTTATTATGCAAATAACACTGCTGGCCAGCTCCTAATTCATAGATTGAACTCAGTGGCCCCTCGCCGAACCATTGTCCCATAATTAATGACTCTTTCCAGGTCTTTCCTCCAGTAAGGTTATTGGTATTCACAGCTTAAACCTCAAAGGGGTAAAGAAAGAATACATACACAAGTAGTTTGACAAAGTCAGTAAAACATTCTTAGAGGAATTAAAACTCTCAAACATATGAATTATACATAATGTTAATGAAATGTAAATTAAAATAAATGTAACATACAATTTTCAGATAGTTATAGCAATTAGTATTTTGATAATGTTACCAATCAACTGCACATGATAACCCAGTGTAATAAACACTGCTTTAATTCAACAAAAATTAATTAACAGTTTGTGGAATGATGCATCTAATCAAATAGAATTATACCATCTGTGCTATATGTGAATTTAAGGCTCTAGAGACAGCTTAAATTACGTTAAACATGTAGCCTTTATGGTGGCTACACTATATCTGTAGTGCTTTGTATTTATCCATCTGAATACAATAACACATGGAAAAACACATACAACTCTGGCTTTAAATGATGAAAACATGAGGCATTTAGGAATTTATTTTCATGATGTGACTCGACTTTACCAACGTAAAAGCACGCTTGTCGTTTAGATTTAGCTATACTTTTACTGCACACCAACAGATTGGTTGGCATATTGTTGAAAGCATTTGCATATGCCACTTAGTGTGACGCGCTGATACAATTCTCCCTTTCTCCATCTTGAAGACAAGCTTTCACATTCTCTTTTTTTCCCCAAAACATGCCTACCATTCGTTAAGTACTGTAAGTGCATCAGGCCTGGGCCAAAAGCCACTGATGTCTCACATATTTGCAGGATGTCACAAAACAACATGGAGCCTACATTGGGAAATGGTCCAAACAGAAATCAAATCTGCCCCTCTGAATATCATCTTGCCATCTGAGGCAAATCCTTCCAAGATAACCTGTCTACTGAACACAGCTGCTTGGCACACCATCACACATATAACAAAAAGTTCTTGCCTATATAATCATGCAGACATTAACTGTACACAAACACATTCTCACACACACACACACACACACACATTCTCTCACACACACACTGAACACAAACACACACACATGCACACAACGCAGACCCAAGCTGGGTGAAAAATCAGCCTTGGACATGACGGGATTGCAGACAGACAGCCATGTGTAAAAATTCCTACTCATCCATCCATTCACCCATCCACTTATTCAACCATCCATTTGTTCATCTGTCCATCTGTCTGCCAATTCGTTTATCAGTTCATCGATCCCCCCATCCATCTGTCTGCTCATCCATCCATCAAACTTGGTTTTGAATTAGGGCCTTAGATAGCAGCTCCAGCCTGGAGGCCAAGATGAAATAGGAGGGTATTTGAAAGGATTTAAGAGATGTGAAAAAAGGTAAAAGTTTTGACAATTTCCCCTATGCCAGCATTGAGCTTAATTACAGTGGGAGAAGTTAAAGAAAGAGGAATGAAGGGAGATTACAAAAAAAATTATTTCTGGCAATGGTCGGGAGCCAAGTTTATACATGTATACACTTAAGAGTACTGTGGAGCCTCAGGTTACCCATTTGGAGACCTCAAGAAAACTGGGTTGGTGCACCTTCAAATATATTATTGCACCATACTTAACTATACAAAACCATAATTATATGAATCTTATCAGTTGCGTCTGGAACTGCATATGAGCAGCACGGAGTTGGAGTGAACTGCACTGGTGTTTTTTTTTTTCCCCACTTAGCAAACTATGTTCAGATGCAGTATGGAGTAAATTTCTGGCTTGTCTACTTTGTTTTGCAATCTGTATTTTCTGGCCACAAACACTCAATGGATGAATTCTCCAACTGAGGGTATGGCTGTATTAACAAGCAACAACTGCGTGTAGCAGCTCAGACAGACCGATTTCAAAACTTACCAGAAACGCCTCTTTCTCAAATTTTCATCTGAATCCAAATATCTGTCCCATTCATGTAGTAATACAACATAACATTACTACATATTTCTGCTCAATCTGGCACATGTTCAACCTCGAGCCGGAACTTTTCTCTCTCAGTCTGTGCCATCTAGAGCAGATTGGTTAGTTCTCTCTTTTTACATCTGAAAGAATAACAAAATCACTTGAGAACTCAAGTCATTTAGAATGACTACCTCAAGCACATTCACACTGTTAAAGCCTCCATTTGCAGTGGCAGGTAGCTGCTGTTGACATTACCTCAAAGAAAAAAAAGTCTGAATATTTTGTGTGTTTATGTTGTGTGTTTTTGTATGTGTGTATGTGTCAAGGTTAATTAAACAATGAAATGCAAAACCTTACCAATTCATATTCCTACAGGCCTCGTGTCTCGTCCAGTGTCTTAGGTCATGTTTTCTCCGTTTTGCATTTTTTTCTTTACTTCCTACTTATTTTTGTTACTCACTTTTCCTCTTGTTCAGATCCCCACTCCTTGCTCCCATGTATTTCCGTCTTCTGCTCTGCCCTGATGTATTTCACCTGTGTCCAATCATCACTGCCTCCCCTGTGTATTTAGTCTGTGTGATCCCAGCTCCCTGTGTCAGTTTGCCTTCATCCCCAATGTCAAGCATTCCAGCATTTTCTCAGTGTTTAGTATTCCCTGTTTTCTTGGTCTCTGCTTGTGTTTTTCGACCATGCCTCTGCCCAGCCCTAGGCCCCTTGGACTGTTTGCCTGACTGACAGCCTTCCTGAGTATCATTCCCTTTTTCCTGAGTAAAGACTTTTTGATCATACTAGTCAGCTGTCTCCAGAGTTGAGTCCCCATTCCTGTGTGCCAGTTTTGATAACAGACTAGTGACTAAAAACCCATTTATTTAAAGTCTAATAGGCTGAGAAACCTTTTGAAATAAGGATTAATACTGAAAGGAGTCAACTTACACTCTTGATTTGGGAAAGTATTTGTCTAGCAACTGCTGCAGTCAGTCCCCTTGGTAACCAACGGTGAATTTCTCTGTCAAACGTTATTGAATACAGGTTTTGAATGCAATACCTTGCTTGTAACCAATTATATTTTGAATGTGACCTCCCCAGTATGTTTCACTATGTTGACAGTTTAAAAAGGATTACAATTATACTGAGATTAATTACCTACATCTATTGTGCCTAGACCATTCATAGGCAGACCAGCATTAGCACCAATGACAGGAGCTATTAAAACTGGACAGGTGCAGCCTTGGCACACATAGACACACAAACACACTTCTACACACACACACACACACACACACACACACACACACACACACACACACACACACAAACACACACACACACACACACACACACACACAGACACACACACACACAGAAATGTATTTTGCACACATGGAATATGTACACAATTAGTGTATATTTATGCCTGCAATAAAATATGTACACTTAAACATCTTGTATACTCTTGCACACATATCAAACACACACACAAATCCATAAGAACTAACCTGCCCACAGCCAAGGTCAGAGGGCTGCAATATAGATGAGCGTGTTTGATCAAACTAAGAGAGGTTATGCAAATAGGATCCCTGCAATTAAACCAAATTCATGCATAATACATCAAGCCTCTGCACTGGTCTGTGTGTGATTTTGTGTGTGTGTGTGTGTGTGTGTGTGTGTGTTTATGTTTGTGTGTATAAATACAGTATCTGCCTGTCTGCAGCTTTACATCCCTGGGACAAAAAGGAGTGTGGCCACTTTTCATTCTTCCAAGAGTGGTAATGACACTTTAGATAAATCATTTGGAAGCTTGTGATGAACAACATGCAGAGTCTTGAAGATTCCAAATTCCAGCAAAGTCAAAGTACCCAAAAACCCACCTGTCACTCGTGCGAACAAAGTGTATGAATATTTCATGGCAAAAGATATACCAAAGTGGTGAGAGAGGCAGTTTATTTTGTACTTCAATTTTACATTGTAATATATCTTCTGCAAATAAACCAAAGACTTCCATTTTAAGCAAAAGGGATATTTTTGGTTGCATTGATTAGGGATATACCTGTGGAAAAACATATTGCAGAAGTATATTTCATACGTTTATCAATTTTGCTCCTTAAATTATTATTATTATTATTATTATTATTATTATTATTATTATTAGTAGTAGTAGTAGTAGTAGTAGTAGTAGTAGTAGTGATAGTAGTAGTGATAGTAATAGTAGACCTATTATTAGTAGTATTATTAGTAGGAGGATGAGGAGCTTCTTGGGCATGAACAGGTCAGTTGATGATTTGAAATGGAAAACTGTAAACGGTGACAGGCAATGGACAGGTTCAGAATAGCAGGTCTGGGAAGACCAGAAGTTGCATTCATTACTTCATCAGGTGAACTAGAAGCAGAAGATGGAGGATGGGGCAGCATTCAAGATGACAGAAATCAATAAAACAATATTTTGATGCATTTTCACACAATTCTGGATAATCTATGCAAAGTCTATTTCCTGTCTCCATACAGATACAGACAGGGATGAATTAGATCTGAAAAAAGGCAAGTGTAAATTCCATAGAGGTGATTTTAAGTATTTCATAGTTCAGGTGGATTTATAAAAACAGCAAAATATTCTTTTGTAAATGTATGTACATATAATATATGTATTGTTTATATAGTAAATATACATAAAAAGGTCCCACCTTATCCGCATACACTGTATATACTTTATCTTTGATCAATCACATTTACAAGACAGCATAGTGTGTCTAGAGTGTGTTTTTCTACTCTCTACTGTATACTCCTAATCACACAGACTGGTCTGACACACAGTGCTTATTTGCTCAGCAGAAATGTATCTACATATCAATTTGATAAATAATTATCATTATTTGATATACATACATTCATCAAAAATCTTACTTTGCTTAATCAGCTGAGAATCAATTTCACTAGAATGAAGATGAAAAGACTTCCTAGGTCTTTTGTGTGGTTGTCTTCTGAACAGACCATGCCAATAAAAGGCTAGATTATATGCATTCATGATGTGAAGTCACTCTGTAGTATGGTGCTGCTTATAACAAACAGCGTGATAAGCAAGCCTGCATGTACAATGCAGCAAATTTGCTGATATTCATGTCAGGTGATTGTAAACAGGACAGAGGATCATGCCTTCCAACAGATATGTTTTTAAATGATATGAGCCCAGTGAGAAATGTTGATGCCACATCAAAAAGCAGTAGCAAACCATTATTTTTAATATTTAATGAAAAAAGAAAGTCGGGTAATTTCTTTTATGAATGTATTTTGAATTACAGGTATAAATTATAGTGTTTGGTAATATTGTAAGATACTCTACTTGAGAAACAGTTTTTCAAAGGGTATAAAAGATGTTTCAGCACTTAAATTCTGACCAAAGTGTTTTTACAGTACTTTTCTGTCTGGAACACTTGAAAACCATACCATTCCCTGACTGTTTTTCTATCTCACTGTAATTATGCTTATCCTCTTTTGGGGTGACCCCCACCCTCCCAGCCCCATTTGCCCCTGAAATCTTTATGGCTTCTGAGCCGGTTGTCATGGAAACAAGGAGTATGCCAGGCACATGGTCCCCGCAATTAATATGCAGCTTGATTTATCCCTCTTTCTTAGGACGGGGTGCAGAAAGGGGTAGAATGGCTTGGGTGGGGGAGTGGGGTCTGGTAATTGGGGTAAGAGAAAAAGGAGGGGTAGGGAAAATGAAATTAGCATCTTTTTTAAATGCATCTGAATTTTGGGGTCGTGATGGTGTAAGGATGTGAGGAGGGTGGGTGGATAGATGGATTGAAGGGTAAGGATAAAATAGGATAAGGAAGTGGAATGAGATGGCTTTAAATCAATCTCTAGCTCTCTGCAAAACAGTTTTCCCCTTTTCATTTTGGAATTGTGACGGTTGTGACAATGTAAGGGTGGATGGGTCAATGGATGGGCGTAAGGATGGTGACATGACAGACTGAAAGAGGGGTGATGTGTTGTCATCCATCTGCATAGCTTCTTCAAAATGTGTCTTTTTAACCATATCTTAAAATTTGAAATGTGAAGCCACAGCAATAACCAGACTCATGCAAATCAAGGACAAAAAGCTTTGGTAAAAGTCATTTTTTCACAAAGACAAAGAGAAAATTACAAAGTATGTGCATCTCTGCTTTAGTGAGGGTGAATATGATGTAGGGCATACTTGATGTTTATGGTAAACGCAACCTTGAATTTACATCTTGTATTATGGGTATGTAAGTATACATTGATGTGTGTACATATTTCTATTTTTGTCATTCTCTTCTTACATTTTCTGTCCATCTATTCTGTCTCCTATCTATCAATTGCAATAGCACACATTATCCTATCTCATTAGACACAACATGAGAGTCCTTCAGCTGCAGCACAGGGCTTGATCTTACAAGGGGGGCATGACACATAGAGAATGGGAGAGGGGGGTTGTAGAAGAAAAAGAAAAAAAAAGAATGAGTGAAAAGGAAAGATAGGGAGAGAGAAGCTGGGAACGAGAGTCAGGTGACAGCCACACAGAAGCAGTCGGGTGGAAAGAGCCAAATGCTGGAGCCAATTAATTCCCTCCACATGTTTTGAGACAAAAGCCCATGCACTTGACCCTCCTGTGAGCTGAGGGAAAAGAAGGATGGGTGTAGGCATTGAGGCGGGTGGGGGTGACAACTGTAGACTGTGGAAGGAGTAAAAGGATCAAAGGGCTTGAAGAGAGGGATGGAAGGGGGAGACAATGGAAGAGAGAGCAAAGTGGAGACAGGATGCGTCTATGTATGTTTTGGTGGGGTTAAAGGGAGAAAACATGAGAATGGAGGAAGACGGAAGATAGAGATGGATAGAAAACAGGAAATAGAGCGAGAGACAGAGAAGGACAGCATTAGACAAAATGAGGAAATCTGGTGCAACTTGTGGTGGGATGAAATGTTTATGCTTGATGCAGCATTTAGCACACTTGTTCTTCTTCAGCCTGGGGGTCCCTCAATGGGATATCCAAGTAGGACAGTGTCAGAGAAGTTTACTGTTTGTATTGCAAGTTAATTAAAATGACCGAGTTACTTTCCAGCCGCTATACACCGGGCGCCTCCACCTCGGCTGACCTTCAGATGGAGAATGGAGACGCACCAGGATGTTTAAAGGGAGTAAATATAGTGATTCCAGTGGCTGTTTTTGAATTTGCTTGAATGAAATTATATTTTAAACAAATTGCAACAGTAAAATGAGCTTGGGTTGATACAGCACTGTTTTTGAAAGGGGATGGAGCCCATCTTCACACCAAGCAAGCTAGCAAGCAAGCACCGCAGTGAGAAAACTAATTTGCTATGGGCCAGTGTTACCAGAGGTATCAGTGAGAATGGCACAGCAGTTTAAACTCCCTTTCAAGCAGTGGTGTAGTGCAATCCTACTAAGTGGGTATACTGGCTTCAACCCAACCTAATGGACTCACACCAGCTGCACTTATTTAGGCTACTTAGCTTGCATAGTCTGAAATAAATGTAATGTGGCATGTTACTAAGTAGATTTACTCAAATATTGTACTTAGTGTCTGTACTGTACACTTATTTAAAAGGACTTGTACAGTATCTGTATTTACCAATTGTAACATGATTGGCTGTGTAAGGTTAATCATTGTTGCTGTTGACCATAGTCGTTGATTTTGAGCCATTAAATGCAAAGTCTGTGCTTACTTAATTACTGTGCACTGAGGTACGATGTTAGCTTTAGCATTGGTTTATGTTGTGGAGTTTGAAATTAGTTTTGAGTGAGAAATTAGTTTTCTGTTATGGCACACCAATGACAGGACATCATTTGTCTGTGACTTCAAAATCCATTACAAATCATCATTGAAAAAATAAATCCATTTTATGATACCTCTATGCTGTTGTAAGGGATTGATTAAATTTAGGCTAAGGGATATTTATGGGAAAGCATATGGTTTGGGTTAAAATAACTATGTGGTTAAGGTAAGAAAAAAAGAAAAAATGTCTTGGTTTGAGTTAAAGTTACTGCTTTGTTAGGGTTTCGAGACCTTTGTCAACATGGTTACAATAATAATCTATTGGTTAAGGTCAGAAAATGATTATGGTCATGGATTAAAACAGACCAAAGTTGACTGTCAGTTGGTAACTGGAGAAAAACTTCAGTCCGATGTGGTAACATCAGACTGCCATCCATCCCAACTCCCACCTACCAGCAGACAAGTGTCATAATTACTCCGGCTACTAGAGAGCTTTGATGCTTGAACATAAACAAATGTTGTTTTGAGGCGTTTCCTGAAATGACTGATGCTGTCTACTTTCTTGGGAGGACAGCTGCTGTGGGTGTAATACAAGCGTACTGCAGCAATACACGGCTTCATTTAGTTATAAGTAAAACGTGTGTCACCCGGTGTAAAAGCTGTGTAACCTAGCAACGGCTCAGGTGTTAGATGTAACCCTTTCAAAAATAATTTAAAACAAAATAGAAAAAACAAGTAAGTTTTGTGTGACAACAGATCAGGTCTGTAGATTGATTCGCCTAATTCAACCCACATGGTAAAGTTTTATAAAAACACCTTTTTTTTTTTTTACTTTTTCTTACATGGACCCTGCTCTCCTTAACTTAATCTGGGTAATGTACTTGTTATTGTCCTACGTGATTGAAAAGACACATGAGAAGAGAGGAATTTGAGGTGGTGCTTCAGATGAAAATATAAAAAATAAATATAAAAAAAGTAGGTAGACTAGAAATAAATCATGACATTCAGACCTGATAGTCTGCTTAAACTTATGCAGTGTTCAGTTTACCTCATTTCTCTTATATCCTCCTCTCCCAGCCATTTAGCCATATAATACAAATACTTTAGTTAGCTGAACCAGCAGCTTTGTTGGTTGTGGATAAGAGGAGGCAATGAGCATTGGTGTTTAGATTAGAAGAAAAAGAGAAATTAAAGACAAACAACCGGAAGATTATTTATCCAAAAATAGACACATGATCTTCATGGACCTGATAGGAAAAGACAGGAGGGGAAATTCGGTTTTTTGTTCTTTTTTAATCTCGATCCTTTCCATTGTCATTTTTGCACCAAAAGGCAGACAAGAGGATAGAGACATGCTATCAGAAGAGAAAATCCTATCATTTGATTGCCTGATATACTGCCTCCCTCCGCCTCCACATGCTCAACACCCAATGTTAGGAACATCTCTCTGGGACAATAGACTGAAACAAGTACTCTGGCGGGGGAAGCAATCTGGTGCTGGAGATGTCATTAGATGGGACCTAAGAGCAAGCGATTGAGCAGAGAGTGCTTCCCTGGAGAGACGGTAGAGTCTGTTCTTTCACTGAGATTCCCTCTTAACACCCCTCTTTATCCTCCCCTCTCTCCTATTTGCTTGCTTGTTTCAAATATGTGATGTCTTCACAGATTTATTAAATACATTTTAGCAGCATTAATGCAAACTGTACAGCTGTATCTTTTTGAAATCTTGGGCTCTTTTGCAGGACAGAAAATAATCTTTTCTGGCCTTTTGCCCTTTTCTCGCCTGTGTGTATATTCTTGCAGAATAAACAGACTTCACTTATATAATGACTGATAAGTATTGTTTGTTATTCATTCTTAATTTTTCTTTAAAAAGAATTCACACAGAGGGACAATGATGGATGGACAAGATGACAAACAAACAAACAAACAAACAAACAAACAAACACTGATTATGTAACCACTCACAAAAATTTAGATGCACCTTCTTGAACATGATGTTGGCTGTGTGCAATGCGATGATAAAATTAGAGTTTTGTGTTACTGACTGACAGTTTTTAACCATTGTTTAGGTCATGTTGTTATGAAAACAGTACAAAACAAGCCCTGAATCTTTTAGCTATAAATAAGGCTATCTGACAGACTGAATGAATTCAAAAATACAGAATAATTCCACAGAGTTCTGAATGGACACTATAAATGTCCATGAAGTTTCATTTCCAGCTACTGAAAACTTCATGATATGTTGAGGAGATATACTAGTTTATTCACTAAAATCACATTAAACTTATCTCTGTGTTTGCAATGCAATGCCTACAATTAGGCAATGACCTGCTCAAAGAAGATTTTATCACCCATGGGCCCTTACATTTCATGCCATTGTAAAGCCAGTAAAAGTACTAACACAGGGGAAAGCATGACAATGGTAAGTATTTTTGTGTTTGTGTTTGTTTGGTTTCAAAGGAACCAACTTACTACAAGATACTTTCCACCGCCTCAGGAACAGGAGCTTGCTGTTCATCATTTTTAACGTAGTGACCAAAGTTGGCATTAAAGGTAACATGATGTGCCTGAGAATAGATGTATCTTTTTCCACTGCACCATTACCAAAGAAACATGTTAAACAAAAACAAAAACATAATCACACATATTCAGATATGAATCACTGTGTTATTATATTTCTAGTCACTAGAGTAACTATAAATGTAAAGTTCGTATCAATGTATTCTTTTATGCTATTTGTGTGTGGGAAGTTGGCAAACTCAGTCAGAATAAATGAAGCTGAATTTCAGAGAAACAGTGAGCAGCACTGGAAAAAAATGGGGCACTATCTTGGAATATTGAATCTAGCTGCCGTAAAACATCCATGATTAATCTTCATCTGGTACAGAACAATTCTTTCATTCATTTTGGCACTGAGTTGCGACTGGATTTCAGCTAAGTGATACATGATCTTATTGCAAGCAACGGGCAATTTAAAATTGTATCCCCTTATTAACTGCACCGTTACTGTATGAATCATATTAATTACACAGTTAAGATATAAGATCTTTTGTACAATTAAGCTTTTTGTATCACCCATTTTTTTTCTAACTTGCCAGTCACATCAAATAAAAACGCTACATTCTACCTACAATCATACTCATCCTTATCCTAAGTTTAAAATACATGTACAAATATATACATCAGCATCAATTTCCAATACCATATTATAATTCCCGTGTAATAATGTTTCAAAATGATAGCTGAGCTTTTGAGCAGGGACCAGATGGTGTGTACATTAACCATATCACAGAATATTTTATCACTGATTACTGCTCCCCCCTCTAATAAGAGGTTAAATACTTAGAGGGAACAGGGCTCTGAATTATGTCCCTTATGGCAGACTGTCATGCAGTCTGTGGCCAGAACTATGTCGGGCTGATCTGACTGCTCTCTAGGAAGGTACAATGTCAATGTGTCACTTGTACACTGAGGTATTTATAGAGGCAGATACTCATGATATGAACAGATATTCTTTACCAGGCAAATACATTAGAGACAGAACAAACAAAAAGACAAACTTACAGATACCTCACTGATGACGCATCCCAGCTCATCCTTAGGATGTCTCTTTCACCGATTCTATCTGGTAACGCCAGTGACTACAAGGAACCAAGAACAGTTTGGTGACAATTGGAAAGACAGTTGACAGCCCGAACTGCAACTAAGGATCACCATTTGAATACATACCCCCGGGGGGGAAACCCCACAAGGATGGACCAAAGGATGGCGACTAACACAAAGGGAATCATTACTATAAAATGCATCTGCTGCAAGATCTACAAAAACCTCTCTGATATAAAAATACATCAAGATGAAGTGCTTGGAAAAGGAGCCCACAATGCAGTGCACAGGGTCTGACCCTGATGAGACACAGGAGGATCTGGCCGGGCGTCACCCCACAGAGTCCAGCACCTCCAAGCACCAGAAGCTCCATCACCAGGCAAAATAGTCCAAACGGCACAGGTGAGATGGCCCCGAGCCATCAAGCGGAAAAAGTGGCACCAATTTGGGGAGGACGTTACCCTATTACAATCAAACATGTGGATAGGGGGACGCTGACAGCCGTCTGCAAGCCATGTGTTTAGTCATTATGAGTTATGGAGCAAAGTGTTTTGGACAGGAGAAGGAGAAATTTGGTATAGCACCTTACATAATGAACTGAAGAGCGGCAAAGATATATCAGCTGCGACAAGAGCTCCCGGCCCTCATAAGGCAGCACAAGAGTGCAGAGGAAGAGGAGAAGCCACCACTTGTTGAATTCTGTAACATCGTAAGGAAGAAGCTCACGACACTGTAGAGGGTGGAGTGGCAAAAGAGACAGGTCAGGGGGAGAGCTGCTTTCATACCAAACCCTTTCAGTTTCACAAGGGAGTTGCTTGACAGCAAGCAAAGTTATCATCTCATATGTTCCAAGGAGGATGTAGAGCAGTTTCTCCATGCCACCCTCCAGGATCCCATGAGAGATTGGGAATTAGAACCCTAAAGAGCCGATCTTAAACCAACCAGCCCCAAAAGTCAGTTTTGAAATGAGGGACTGAGCCTGAAAAAAATCTAAAAGGTGGTGAAAGTAGCTACAGCCAGTTCAGCTCCTGGACCAAGTGAAATACATTACAAGGTATTAAAAGCGTGGCCCAGAGCTGCTCCAACTCCTCTGGAAACTCTTCTGTACTATCTGGCACAGAGGGGTCATTGGCAAGCAATGGAGATTTGCTGAGGGGTGATTCCCAAGGAGGCAAATTCCAAAAACCTTTAGCAATTCACATCGATCTCATTGCTCAGTGTGAAGGCAAGATTTTCATTACATCCCGGAAGCTGGAAGACTACCTGCTAAAGGACAACTCCAGTTCATAAGTATTTGGACAGTGATACAACTTTTGTAATTTTACCTCTATACACAACAACAATGGATTTGAATCAAACAAATCAAGATATGACTGAAGTGTAGTCTTTCAGCTTTAATTCAAGAGGTTTCCCAAAAATACCAAACTAACTGTTTGGGATTTACAGCCATTTTTATAGCTAGTCTCTCATTTTCAGGGGCTCAGAAGTAACTGGACAAGCCAACATAATTATAAATAAAAAGGATTATTTCTAATACTTGGATGAAATTCCTTTGAGGTCAATGGCTGACTGAAAATTCACATGAAAACACACAAATATACACACACAAACAGGAACAGACAGACCACATATAATGTAATGCAAAGAAGAGGGGTATAATGGGGGGGGGTCGTAAAAGTGGGCAGAATGAAAGATAGAGACAGGGAAACACAAAAACAGACAATAGGGTAAAAGAGGTTAAAACAGTAAAAGGGTATATGGGGGAGGTTTTATAGAGAGAACGAGAAGTGTAAAAGAATAGCGTGTAAAGACAGATGGGAGAAGGTGTTGATGTGACAGGAGAAGCAGCAGTTGGTAAGACAAGGGAGTTGGAGATGAGTAACCAGAAGAGTAGCTAAATGGAAAGGAAAGGAGAAAAATGATAGATAGATAGATAGATAGATAGATAGATAGATAGATAGATAGATAGATAGATAGATAGATAGATAGATAGATAGATAGATAGATAGATAGATAGATAGATAGGTAGATAGATAGATAGAGGTTGTGGAATGGCTAAAGAAGACCAGAGCTTTTGATAGACTTATACATGTGCTATGGTAATTTTTGGGATATTTTTCAACCCCTTTTCATTTTTGCATAACAAATATGAGAACAAACACAGTTAGGGCTCTATATTCCTGAAACAGGCTGCAGAGACAAACCCCAGCAAAATGTCCAGGCACACACACACAGCTTGGTAATGACAAAGTATAGTTATAATTACATAAAACATGTACATATATTGGTAATAATAATGAAAGTATCTCTGGTTAAGTTTTTGTAATCGGTCCTTATATGAGGGTTATATTATTATATTATGTTATTATCATTATTTTATTATTATATGAGTGGAAAGGATAAAGTTGGGTTCTACTCATGCATCAAAGATTAAAAAAATAATTCAGAAAAAGTGCTGGAACCTGGCATCTTGAGAGGCCAATAATTGCTATTATTCCCAGCAATAATGCTAAACATTGATTTATTTATTTAATGCATATAATATTTGATAGAAATCATTGTGTATTGGTGTTAAACCTTATTACAAATACAGAGTAAGGATTAAGGTATAAGTAATCATTGCCCATAATCCATTAATCTAGTACCAATAATAATTTTCTCTGACTAATTCAAATACAGAGCTGTTTGTACTTAAAGGCTAGGGTGTAGAGTTTGTAGGCTGATCCTTAAAATTCCTGATATTGATAAAATAAAGTTTCCAGCAGAAAAAAAGTTGCAATTCAACTGTTAATGAATGGTATATAAATATAGTGTGATCAATTTATACTGGTAATCACGAGATACTATTTTTTCCCAATTTTTGTGGGAAAGAGCACAGTAATGGTTAAATCAATGTTTATGTCATCACACTCACCCACACTCCCTTGTCATACATTCATAAAGCAATTACAAATCATATCATAAAGGATGCTGCGTATCATTTCAGATCTTGAGCTAACATGCCATACAGACACTTTCTTGTAAATAATCCAGGTGGATGTTGTATGTACAGCACAAACAGAGAGCACTAGTAGTGAAAATACAGGGGTATACTTATATTTAAGTTAGATACTCTGACATTCAATGATGCTCATCCTCAACAACTGTTCATCTGTTTTCACTCTACTGGCTGTTCAAGGTGGAAAAAAGCTTAACTGATGTTCCACAAGTGTTTTATTTTAACATCACGATCCAATATTGAAGTGTGGAACTGGAGATGGAGTAGGTGAAGTCAGGGGTCAACTCAAAATTGAATGTCAATAAACCAAAAGAGCTTTTCAAAATTTTTTCAAACATCTGGCTAAAAGATAAGCCCTCTTCTAAAATCCAAATAAAAATAATTTTGGCTGTACCACATCAGCAGGGTGAGCCGTACCAACTTGATTGTCTTTTGCTTCATTACTGACTTAGTGATAAATTTACAATTGGTTTGTTGGCTGAGTGTTGGATTTTCCCCATTGGGAGAAATGGCACAAAAAATTTTTAATTACATCATCAAGGGTATTTTCAGGCAGGGTTGCCAACTTAGTGCCTTTGTCACTAAACTTACTGACTTTTCAGACCCCTTTAGCAACTTTTTTTTTTTTTTAACGGCACATAACGGCAAATCCAGTGACGTTTTGGACAAATCTTCGCTACTTTCCCTAGAAGAGAGTCGGCAGATATACGCACAATTCAATAAATCATTCATTATATCAGTGTTCCATAAAAAGATAGTGAATATTATCTACAGGATGATGATTCCAACTGTGCTTTTCATCATGTTGATTCTTCTTAGTGCAATCAGATAACTGACAGGCTGCTTTTTGGTGGCTTTGGTTAATTCAATATATGTATTGCCTCTTTGAATTCCTCAAATTATCTTTAATAACAAATATTATAACTCTGTCCGGGTACTAATATTCCTAAAGATTGACGAGTAACTCAGTCTTCTCTGAATACAAATGGTGTCCCTCAAAGGGCCGTGACTGGAAATCCCTAAGTGACAAGTGCAATGCTAAAACCATTATCTAATTACAACTACTGGTGAGACCAATGCTCAGTGTTTTTTCAAGGCAACACGGTTTTACACACAAAAATGTTTTCTTACTTTTCCGTCAGATGCACTGTGATCTCATCTATCCCAGCTGGGACCATCAGAACCTTTCAGTTAAATGGAACAGCAGGCCATTATTAAACATTGTGATTCCTGGAATAAGAGAATTTCTGACACTGTGTGAGGTGGAAATATTTGGGATTGATTCCATTGAACATACCTGCAACTGAATCTGAAGTAATTCCTTACTCTCGTGCTGCTGTTCAGTTAATTTGAAGCTAACTGATGTATTTTTTGCCTCAATCCTTTTTAACCATGGTTAATAACTGGTATATTAAAGTTTAATTGTTGTCACATTGTATTGGGGGAAAAAAATGAATTTAAGGACTATTGCTGTTTCTCTTCTTAAATATGTTTCTTTTTTGTGACTTCTTTGTGACCCTACACAGCCTGTTAGTATATGTTATCAGTAATTTAAAAAAGGGCCTGGGGAGGCTGTTTTCTGTCTGAGGCAGAATGAGTGTACAGAAAGATTTAATGTATGTTGTAAACAGCCCCTCCTAAAAGTGTATAAAAGTGTGTCACACGTCCATGCTCTTTGCTGAATGCCAGAGAGACTATACTCTCTGTGTGCTTGAAGCCTATTTGCAAATGATTTAATGAATGACCACACATACAACTGTTGTTGTTGTTTTTGTTCTCTTCTGTTGACATAAGAATTTCCACCACACACATTAACATGTTTTAGATCAATCGTTGTTGTCGGTAAACAGTACCTTCAATTGAAAATAATTTGAGGGTTAACAACAGTCCTGTTTTTGCTTTTTAACAGATGTTTGAAGTCCCTTTACATCATAGTACAATGTGCCAATCAAGTTGTTTTTTTCTTCTTTTCTTTTTCCAGAATACGATAACTTATACGATTCCGTAAAATCAACCAATGGCATTTATAATGATGAAATGAATCTTTTTTTCTTTTTTTTCTTAAGAAAATAAACATTTGATAATTCCATAATATTTTTATCATCTTCATATAATTCATATAATTTCTGATTTAGAATGAAACACTGAACATGTTCTCAGGTTGGCCTACAAAAATACATCATCCCTGCAGCTCTTTATGAGACAATTCCCCTCTCTCTTTTCCTTTCTCCCTCTTACTCTATTAGTCATCTGCAACACTGTGTATCATGTGTTGCAATGCTCTTCTGGGAGAGGCAGCATAGCCAATGTACTGCATTGCCTGGTGAGCTCTGTCAGTAATGGATGAAATTTAGCTAAAACTTACAAAATGGGAATTTCCAAAAATCCCCTGTTGTTTGCTAAAGGCCTATACATTGTGGAAACATTCTGGCATTTTTGAGACAACAAATTTTTATTTCAGCTCAGCTCATTCAGCCAAAACAGTGGTTCTCTGACTCCAGTGCATGAGTCAAAACTGAATCACATGATATTTCTCCTTATACTCTGGAAAATACATCATATATTGGATTACTTACATTTTAGAAAAAGACTTGGTCAAAATATAGCATATGGCTTGACCACTCTGTATCATTTTGCCATTCTCTTACTCTAATAAAGCTGAATTTCCAATAAAGCTGTTCCCATTTACATGCTTTTTTCTGTTTCTGTTTTCCGACAATGGAACACAGTATGAAACAGTGACCGGAACATAGTCGATTGAGACTACACGTTAACCAGCAGTCACTTCTAAGCCATTTCCAAGCTGCTGCTTTACACTGCTAAAATCCTGATTTTATAACTACAATGTTGTCTGACAAAATCACCATACACATAAATTAAAAGCACTGGCTATGCTGTGATTGGAGCTGCAGTTACACAAGTTAGAAGCTTATTTGCAACTATGCAGCTGCCATGAATATAACTGAATGAGACACATAGAGTAGTGAGCCTGCTGAGGGAAAATACTGGTCTCTCCTATCTCCTATTTTCAAGTCATTGTATTATGTCAATTGACAGGAGGCTCTTTGCAAGAACCTAAACCATCTAAAATTGAGATTATACTCAATAATAACAATAAGGTACTGAAGAGAATCTCAAAGTTATATAAAAGCTTTCTGGAGGGATTACCAGCAGACACAGATGCTATATCAGCTGGGTTCAATAATGTCCTTTTTCTGTTCAAAAATTGATAACTTTTCCTACGATGTTAAGGCATAAAATTTATCAAATCATAACATTAGACAGTAGACACATACCAGATAACTTCCCAGAATGAACTCTGAGTGTTCTTTTTTATGTGGGCACTGTAAAAAGCAGGAGGGGAATTACATGTTGTAGTCTTGAGTGTATTAAAACCTTTTTGAAAGGAGCCTGTGATTAACATTATTTCTTTGTGTCTAAATTCTGAGATTCCAGTGTCAGTGTCACCTTGGTAAAAGCAAGTCAGACCCTTTTGATAATTTTTTAAAAAGAGATACAGTATATCGATCCTGAAAAAAATGTAGAACACTGAGCTGAAAATCTGAAAACTCACCTAAAATCTAAAATTGGATAAATAAAATGTCACGTTGACTTCTTCAGAATAGTCACATATGGAAATCATGGTCTCTAGAGCTACTAGTATGAATAGTGTCTGATTTGTGCTTTGCTGCTGGTGTTTAATATTGTTATACATACTGAATACACCTTAATTTATTTAATTATCTTCTTTTCTTCTTTCCTTTTTCATTATTTTCATTTTATGAAAAATAAAACAAAAAAAGAACTTACTAAAATATAGCCTAGGTCCTGGTCTCAAATTTCTGGCAGGTTCTGGTCAAGTCAGATTTGAAAGGCACAGGTACCGAGTTTGAGTCTCAGTTTAGGCCAAAAATAAATAATAGACTAATGCTCATGACTGCATGACCTACCTGTACTCCTCTCATCACAACCTTTAATTTTAGTGTGTTCTAGCAATCTCTACTCGTTCTTTTGCTGTCTCCCTACTGCCACAATACTCACTCAAAAGCTCTGCTACTACTTGCTGACACTGCTGCTGTTGTATGCAATGCAAAAGCCAACCACCGAAAGAAACTGCTTAGACTACTTATCATACGGTTGTATTTCCTTTAGTGGGAACCATTCTGCATCCTCAGCAGGTATCTTAATGTGGCCCATACAGTGGGTTTCTTATGCCATCTTCAGCAACTGGGCCTCTGCATGCCATCCTGCCTGCCTTTAGTAAATTCATAGCAGCTGCAAACAGGGAAACAGATATATTGTCTATCCATCCATTAATCAGTTTTTTTTTTTCCAGTCTCTGCTGCTTTGTGGTGAAACTTTCAACAGTGAAATGCATCTTCAGAATCCCCATGTGGAATATCATCAAGTTTACTATGTTGTATAGCACTTGATATTACTCTAGTGCCTGTTGGATTAACTGATGGGGCATGGTGGGAAAAGCCTTGGTGAGGTCCAGCCAGACTACTGATAGAAAGCTGTTGTTCTTTCTGGTTTCCTTTATCTGCTCACTTATCGTGCTGTGTGTTCTAGGTAAACAGAAAGTCAGAGAATTCCCCCTTTTTTAACACTGGGTTAGTTGAGTGTTTAAGATGTTTATCTTTTGGCAGTGATGGATCAAAATATTTTCCCTTCAACATTAAAGAGAGTGATTTCTATGAACTGATTGAGGGGTGCTGTACTCATTTCATTTGGGATGAAACAGCCCTCTGCCATTGTCCTGTTTCTTCCTCTGAAGCACCTGTAAGAGCTTGGCCAGCCTTCTCAGGATTAGTGGGGAGTTCTTATAAGTCTTATATGTTTTACTGGATTGGACCAGGAACTCATCCTGACTGGGTTTTTGGACCACAGGTCTCAGGTAAAGTCTAATATTTCAAAAGGTATTGAATGTTTCATTTGTAGAAGCAGGCGTGGGCCCTTCCCAAATGGATCCTTTCTGTAGGGGTCTCCATGTGCTGACTCAAGACATTCTTTCACTTATCCTTTTGAACATACCAGTACTTTTGTTTCCCCAGGAGGCTGGAAGCACAATTAAAAGGGTTCTCGATGAAAGCCTTCCTTTGTTGCCACCTTTTTTTCCCAGATTGCCTCTGCTTTGCAAAGCTGGTTCCACCTCTTCTTTAGGGCTCACTATTCCTTCTACAGTTCTTGTATTTGTTGCTGCCATCTACTAGAGCTTGCTGGTGAAATCCAAGCCTTAGTTTCTTTCATACCAATGGCCTCTTGGCATACTTTGTACACAACCTCCATCATGTTTTTTTTTTATCTTGATTGCATCTCCTTTGAATGGCTTTCTCTAAAACTAATTTTCCCCAGATGCATTCATCCCCTCTGGCAGTGTTCTGGACAACTTTGGTAGAAAGGTCCTGGGCTCTGTGATTTTCCCTCAGGCTTAGGACCTTTGACATCAAGCTTCTCTATACTCAGAGATTAATCATGAGTATGATTAGCCCTGTGCTGCTGAAACCGAATGTTACACTTTGTTTTTTTCTGTGGTGAATCTTCACTCTACGTTCATTTTTGTAGACACCTCCACAGCCACTGAAGCCGCCGCATCTATTTCCATTATTCCTCTCATATTTTGTGCTCACTGTCCGTGTGGTCCATCCTTAATGGCAAATTACCCCCCTCCCCCTCTTGGGCCTGCCTGAGGGTAGTTCTGACTTGCTAGCCTTGACACTGTATGCCTTCGTTCAGTGTTTTCAGCCATACTTTCATGGTTATCCCTGGCTCTCCCCCAGCAATCAATCTAATCTATTCCATGTGAGTGAGCTGACTGAACTCTGACAATTAGCATACTGATATGAGAGTGGTGACAATCTTCTTTTCTATTTCTCAGCAGGAAAGTAAATGCAGATGCTTGGTGGGAGGAGTGGGGTCATTTGGGAGAGTAAGATAACCTGTTCTAGCTGTAGGACTATAAAAGTGGCAGGCAGACAGGCTTCCTCTCTCGCCTGAATTAAGTTTGTCTTTACATTAATTTCCCTTTTGAATGTGAAATAAACATATTTTTAGTTACAACTCAATAACTTGTGTGGTCTCCCCTCATTTATTCAGCCAGGTTGTCACACGTTATACTAGCATGGTTAATGAGACAGTCATTTAGTTCTTCTCCTTTCTTTTTTCAACTTCAGGCTATGGTCGTGTGCACAAAACAGTTAACCAACATTAAAATATAAATAAAGAAATTAAAAGCTGACTTCTCCTCACCAAAATTTAATGGTCTTCCACTGTAACAATTAGCAGATTTACCTGCTGTTCTTGTATCTTCCTTTTGGCCATGTACAATATCACCCTCCCTCTATTGAACAGTGGGCTTTGGTTACTTCCTTGTAATTTCTTTGCACAAAAATATAAACACATAGCAACTATTCAACCATTTGGCAAGGCCCCCCATTTCCCTGTCTCCTAACCTCAGCAGACGTGAATTGAAATGGATTTCTAAGGAGGAAAATTCTTTTTATGCACTTACCTTTAAGATTCTTGTGTCCCTACTTTTTCTCATAATTTTTGTCTTTGTAATTCTTTTAAAAAAAATTTCTATTAGTCCTGTGTACTTTACTTCCCATAACTCCTTTGTCTGCCCCAAGTCTCAGTGCCCAGTTTAATCCATGTATTACTGTAGCACATCCATATTTCAGACCCATATTTCAGTCATGCAGGCAGCAATACACATAAACACATAAACACACACACACACACACGCACACACGCACACACGCAAACAAATACACACAAACAAATACACACACTTTTTTTTTTGTCTCCAGAGGTGTCTTTCTTTGCTGTATCATCTTTCTTCAGCATAGATTGAGGCTTGATTAGGGCCAAATAAATCAGCAAGTCAATGATGGGGAGGGATGGGCTGACAGCACTTCATTCATGGAGCTTCTGCTTCTTTAAAAGGTAGATGAATAGGCTGGTCTACAAGAAAACAAGGAAGTGCAACAGTGTTGTGTCTCTAGGAGAGAGTGAATTTCAAATTTACCAAGAGCTGTTTCTACAACTCTGGTGCAGACAAGGACAAATATTCGCTGCAACCAATTTCAACTGTGCTTCACTTAGCTTCACAGTTAACTAATTTGATAAAATTATTATGTATATTCAATAAAAAGGAACACAACACAAGTATGATGATGTTTTGATCTTTTAAAAATACCTTGTCCACTTTGGTCAGTTATTTTCTTACATAATATGGCTTTATTAGACACATTAACTGTGCCGTAGATCGACCATAAAATTAGTCAAGCCATTTAGACTGACAGCTGAATAGTAATCATGGATTAAGAGAATATTCCCTTCTTTGTTGATCGATTCAACAGCTTCCCCTGTTATTCAAGGGTCCTGTGCTGCTTTGTTTTATGTCCACATAGAGAGGGCTCTTCTTTTGTAACTATGTGCAGTGAGGATCAGGTAGGATTTGGGCTCCCTCTTTTCATCCCTAGCATGAAAAAAATATACTATAAGTCAAAAGGTTTTGAACTCCCCCATTATTCCAGTTTTTAATTAATTTTAGCAGTTCAAATTCAGGGAATAACCTTAAATGGCACAGAGGTAAGCGGTAAACCACTCAAGTTAAAGTTAGTTCACAAAAAAGAAATCTCAAATTTCATAGAAAACAGGCCTTTTCAGGGATTAAGCTGCTGTAGGATTAAGAGAAGCCTTAAAAGTCAATGCAAACAATTCCTACAGGTTCCCAAATTTTTTTGATTCCTTACAAACCCCCTGTCTGTACAAAGGTGGTGTTGGAACTTCTACTTTACCCTCTGATGCTTTATCTGATGGTACTGTACTCCAGGAAAATGGTACTGGATATTTTATCAGAATGGTGAGATAAAGGTAAGTAGCAGAGGAAGATAGACTGGTTGTTCAGTGGTTCATCCTACAGCAACATAATGACCTGAAACATTAGAAGAACAGTACCAGATAGTGAATTCACATAGTGGAGGACCAGCACAGTCTCTAGACCTACATCCCATGGAGCTGATTTGGGATGAACTGGACAATATTCTAATGTAGAGTAACTGGCTGTCAGTTCCTCATCAAGAAATGTATTTTCAGTTTTGAACTTCATTTCAGTGTTGATTTCGGTGTTCACTGTCAAACTGTCAGCATGTCAGTAAGCCACTACTGCTCAAAAGAGTTAGAATTAAACTGTTTGAAGTGTACAGAGTAATGTCAGATTTTGTTTTTTCACACTTGAAATTATTGTACTGGACACCACTTTGATTGACAACTAAATGTGGATAGAATGGCGGATTAATTAATCAAGTTTGCCACCTGGCTCGATGTACTCTGGGAAAAATCCTATACTTGAAAACAGGTTATGCTATATTTAACCAAATCACCATAACACCATAGGATAATCACTAACCTATGTAACTGCAACATGTATGGCCTTGCTTGGGATGACTGTAAGTTCACTACGTTAAAAAATTAATAGATAAACACTTACAGTAGACCCTTGCACGACTGTTAACATCTACCTCCATCCATCCATCCATTAGTTATACCACTTACCACTTAAGGGTCATAAGCCAAGGCAGTAGCATCTGCCACTGAGCAAGAGGCAAGGATACTGCCTGGACAAGTTGCTAGTATATCACAGAACTGACATATTGAGACAACCAACCCTTCAAACTCAGATTCACATGTACCAGCAATTTAGAGTTGCCAGTTGACATCAACTGCATGTCTTTCGACTATGGAAGGAAACCGTTGTGCCTGGGCACAGGTACAGGGAGAACATGCAAACTCCACACAGAAAGACATTCAGTCATTACCTGTACATTTGGTAATTACAGCCATCCATAGTTACCAGTTAGACCAGCTCTTGTGCCCTTTGCTGCCAATGCTGATTTCTAGATGGTGCTTCTCCTTTATAGAGTCAGCACCAACATTGGCATTGTAGTTGACAAAGACAGAGCAAAGATGCTTGCCGTAACCCTAACCCAACATAACATATCACAATATAGTAAGTAAAGTTAACTATATCATTTTAGAGCTCTTTTTTTTGTTATTTGTTGTTTTTTTTTTTAATTTCCATAGACATTTTGGTGCAGAGAGAAATCAATTTGTTAGACTCTGTCTCAAAAATAGTTTAAGCTCTTTCTTTCTCTTGCTAGTACCATAGATTCTCTCATATTTAAGAACTTTGAACAAACAGTAATTTTAAGGTATATCTTTCCTTTAATCTAAGTCCCTTTCTTCTTCCTCATGGAACAAGTACACATACTAGCTGCGTCTCCTCACAGCCCTCCCATGTAAAAGGTGGTACGTAGGTGGTGGGCTGACTTGTGCTGTATCTAGAACATGTTACATAGTATTTGGTTGATGTAACCTTCCATCACTTGTCTCCTTTTGATCCACTCCTTGAAGGGATGAGGCACCAGGGGAAATCTCCCATGTAACCATTAGTGCTTTGTGCTCCACCTAGCATTTAATGACACTTTGGAAGCTTGTACACCAACAAAGTACATGTCATTCTGTGCATGTCTCTTTGACTGGGCATGCTGGTGCATGGTTTTCTTGGATGTTTGAATCTATACTACTTTATTTATTTTTGATGTGGCCAGTATCTGAAAAAGCAAACTAACCTAGAATCATACACATGACCAAGTAGAGAAGGTAAGAAAATCACAGAGAGGAGGAGAGAAAATGCACATGCTTATAGGAATTTATGCTATTTTTTTCTCACATGAATTTGTAAACAAGTCTTGTGCTAAAGTTGACACACACACACACAAGCACCCAAACACATTTTCACTACACACAAAATGCACTGCAGAAACATGCCCTCCCACACACACACATTTACACACAAGGATACTGTACATCCACAAAGCCAGTGGAACAAGGTCAAGCCTGACAGTGGGTAGATGAAGAGCCACTTAGGGAAACCTGCCTCTTGTCTTTATCCCCGTGTCTCCCCTTTGAGAGCCCTACGCTCAAAGTGCCAATTGATAGGGAATAAACGATGAAGTCATAGATACTCTCAATGTCAGATAGAAGAGACATGAACGAAATAAATGTTAAGTTAGCATAGAAAAGTAGAACATAATTGTGTAACATTACAATTAATCAAAGAATTAATGGAGAATTAATCATGTTGGATGTCTTTGGGGGATACTGTCTAAGTCAAAAGTGTTACATATAAACCAGTCTGAAGAGTAACTCAAATATGATGACATATAATGACATCTAACGTCATACTGAGAGAATAGAAAATGGAGAGTAGAGGAGGAAATAACTTGAGATAACACAATAAATTGTATAATAAAGAATAAAATGCAAAAAAACCTAGCAAAACAGAGCACATATATCCATATTAGGTCTGATCTAGTGAATCAAACTGAGAAAAGAAAACAGAATAAATAATGTTTGACTGCAACATAAAACACTAAACCAACCTTCCAGCAGACCCAAGTTGCACAATGCCAGAACAAACTAGAGTCGGAAATGGATGCTTTATATCATCAGAGCTTAGAAGATGGATTGGAGATTCTGTAAGTGTTCGATATTGTTGATTCCGCTCCACAGAGTAGGCCTATCACCTCTAAAAACACTGGAGACCCACTGGTTCAGCGCAGATTATAAATATGCATTGAAATCAATACATATTTTGCAGTGGGGGAAAGAAAAATTGAGAAAAACACAGGAAGAGAACAGAGGCCCTAAAATGTTCATCTTCATTTATTACAGTCATTTATTTTCTTTCTCACTCTTTCCTCTGCTGCTCATGTGTACGCACTCACTTCCCTACCGATGCACGAAAACATACACACACACACACACACACACACACACACACACACACACACAAAAACAGACTCAGGCACAGACTCCCATATGCATGCACAGCAAGAGAAAGGGGGAGAAAGAATATGTCCTTATCAGCAAATTATCCATTCTTTTTCTCTCCGACCATCCCTTTTAGGCTGCTCAGTGTGAAACAGCGAGTACACCCTGCTGACGATTAGCAAGACTGTATATTTGTCATTTCAGGTCCACAAGGGAAGCCAGGCAGATTTCTGAGCCACAGGCTCATTCCTCCATTGACTTCTATCAAAGAGGTTATTGGCAAAATTCACCAATAACACAATTCAGATTATTTATCGAGTTAACATTATATAAGAATCTTAGTTATGAATGTTTTAATTGCAGTTTGTAGTCTTCAACCATAGTCTACTAACTGGTTCCATTTTCAATATGGAAAGTAATATTACACTATAAATATGAACGCATTTATATTTCTTCTTGCACAACTTGAGATGTGTATGTCTGCTGCATGAGTACACTCCTGTAAGTATATATTACTGTAAGACTGCAGAGTGTAAACAGCTCCTGGGAGCTACTGAAAATAGGCTTTAATTTGAAATATTGCAGTACTAGACTTGGCCCAAAAGGATACATCTTAGCTTCTGACTTTTGTTTTATGACTAATAATAATGATCCTACTTGTCTTGCGTCAGCGACTCTCCACCAGTCATTCAATGTGCACTTTGCTGTATTTCCGTCAATCAAATGCTGCAATACCGACTCGAAGTGTACCCAAATGACCTCTATGCAACATAAACATTTGACAACAGGCCATATAAATGTATGTCTGGGATATTACAACTTATCTTTGTTTAGTAATTGGTGACACTGGGTGGTTGTAATATAGCCCAGGGGGTCATTTGATACTGTAATGATAGCAGGTTGTCATAGAGGCTGGATCATTGTCAGTCCTACCTATAAGTCATTCCTTAATAGTGTGGAACAAAGTTCATTCGTTGATGGTCATGGTGGGGTGAATAGAACTTCAGTCCACCTGTACTTTGGAGGCGGATAATAAATGTATGTTTTTGTTTTTTGTTTTTTGTTTTTTTCAAATCAGAATGAACTATAATCTGGTTAATAATGAAGGGTGGCTTTAAGTAAGGAAAGGAATACCTAGTGATATGAATGTGAATATTCTGTTAATTCTGCTCCAAACTTGCTTCCTGGATATTAATATTTTGAACTGTTGCATTTCGAGTTTTATTGGTTAAGATAAGAGAAGAGATTTATGTGGTAGATAATCCTTCAAAAACCAGCTTTTTACTTCAAAGACTAAAAAACAGCAGTGATTGGGACATTTACTCACTTTGTATCCTGTTACTTTTATATAATGCTGCAACTAGTTGACAGGGAAAAGTTTTCTTTATGTATCTATGGCTGTAATGTCTTCTGGTCACTATGGGAGTTAGATGTTTCCCCTGGTTATGCTTCTTTATTGTTTCTATTGTGAACCCTGGTCTGTAAGGTACCGTAATTTATAGTAAACCCAACACAGCGTTCACTGAAATAATAATATATGCACTGTGGCATCTAAAGTATGCACATGTATCTGATTAATTTAGTGTGCTTTCTGGGAGCATTTGTGTTGCATTCCACTGACCTTCCCTTTTTATGTCTTCCATCAATGTTTTCCTCCTGGTGCTGTCTTCTCATGCTTTGTTCTTTGTTCTTTGTGCTTTTGGTTTTTTTTGTCTTTTCTCCTTTTCTTTCCCATCTCCCCCTATCCAACTCTCTTTCTTTCCTTCTCTGGCTTCTTAATAAGCTCTAATACATGCAAGCCATTGGCTTTTAACATGTACTCCATATAGACCAAACAGGTGCATCATTAATCTAAGCCCTTTTCTTTGCTAGCTGTGTGTAATGGTAACTGTTTCCTGTATGAGCCAGGGTTTCCATATCATCTACCCTTGCTCCCTGATAAATTACACCTGGATATGTGGCATTTCATCTTTATGTGCCTAAGCATTGTGTTACTGGACTTCCCCATTGAATGAATGAATATAATACAAGCATATTCTCGAATTAACCCTTCATCTCTTTAGTTAACATCCACACATACTCTCATTTCAGTCATTTCATCTGGTTACACATGTATAACAGACTTGATATAATGACTTAGACATTATGGAAAATGATGGTATTATAGCATTGTTCTAAGACTGTTACAATGTGATTCAACTTCAGAGCATTGTTGAGCAAACTTTAACATGTTGAACTAGACAGGCTTCTTTTCCAATATTTTTTGTGTGTTAAAAGAGCAAATCATTGTATTACTGTTACTGGTCTATTACTGTAAGACTGTAATACTGACTCCTCGGTAAAGGGATACTCAAACATTTAAGTAACTGCATGATCATTCATCAATCATCCTCATCTCTAGAGAAACAATCAACTGAATCTTTCATATCAGTTTCAGGAGTATCTTGCAGCTACACTGTTATCCACATCATACCAATATTTAAGATCATGAACCCAATAGTTAATAAATGCAGCAAGCTCCAGTGCTAGACCAAGTACCTTATAATAAATAAGGTATTCAAGTTGTTGATTGTCACATTTTCAGGTTGTAGCTTAAGACTTTATTGTCTCTGCCTTACCTGCCAAAAATAGTTCCTTACAGATCTTTGATATTGAACTGTCTTACTTCCAACTAAAGTTGAACCTAACAAGATTCATGAGGGGATTACAAAGGATTTGGGTTCTGTTGGATCTGATGTTGGCATTAATTTCAATAAAATGCTATCAAACCCTAAGTCTAAAATTTAACTTAAGTTGTGTCTTGTGTCTGTGGTTACTGTACCTCTGATGCATACATCAATTGCACCTCAATCTATAATGTCCAATTTTCTGTTAAAAGCACAAGACATTTGGAGTTGTTGAAAGGTACCTTTGATGAAGGATGGGACTGACTGACCTGTCTTGCAACTGACCACATAGAGATGAAATTGATATTCATTTCATATAACTCTCAAAAAGTCTTTTTCCCAAAATAGAATTCCTGTAAATGACATTGGGAAGGGCATCATGTTAAAACCTGCAGCACTATCTGGGATCCAAGTAGACTGTGAAATAAGCTCTTTAACCTTGCAATCTTTACAGCATTTCATTTGTCCCAGGGCATATCACCAAACCATCTAACCACATCACTCCCTAGAAATAAATAAAAATTTATAAAACACCATCTGGAAGAATTTGGTTCACAAAGTGACCCCACTGAAATGGGAAAAAAAAACCTTTTTACTTACGTCTGCCTTTCTATTTATTTTTATTTTTATTTTTATTTTTATTTTTATTTTTATTTTTCGTTCTTTCTTTCTTTCTTTCTTTCTTTCTTTCTTTCTTTGTCAAAGAAAATTTAGATTTGTTTTTCTCTTTTTCTATAACCAAATGGCACCCTGTGGTTTAATTTATGTGGGGTTTAGTAAAATATAGGATCTACATCCCCATGGTAGTGCCAAGATAGGGTTACCTCCAATTAATCATTGTCAAATGCACAGTTAGACATCTTTAGTAGATACACAGACACACACACAGACACATACACCTACACACACACACACACACACACACACACACACACACAGACACACACACACACACACACACAAACACACACACAAACAAACAAATACATTTCAACATTCAGACTTTCATACTTCCATAGACATAGCCACTGAACAGCTCAAATCAGTATATCATTTGGCTTCAGTTCTTGACAGAAAACAGGGAACGAATATAGATTAAGGCTTTAAATTAACCATTTTAAGAACCATTTTAAAGTCTTGATGTTTGGCTCATTGTGAACTAATTTTGAAGTTGACAGAGAGGCGGGGAAAACTTTGCAGAGCCACACATCCAGGTCTGATGTAAACCTAGTAAGCTATCAGAGTAATAACAGTATAATTCCCTTTCTGGGAAAAATTTTAACATCTCCTGATGAACATTTGAGCTGAATAATTTTTTTTAACATATTTATTTTTCCCTAACCCAAAAATCTTGGTACATTGTTCTTGTGCTCAGTGTCACAGAAGAGAACATTTGTAGCACAACATCAACTTAACAGCATTACTTAATACTATTTTATACAGTTACTGTATATTACACAAACCTGCTGTTGTCTGTCTGCCTCTGCAGCCCATTCACGATATACATGCAGAGAAGCATGCGCACACATATCACAATGATACAATTTGCTGTACTCAGCCCAAGTCCAGGGATAGCCTGAGGATGGGGAACAGTTGGCTGCCACATTTGGCTGGTTCCACACTGTTAGTCAGATATTGGCTCAAGTGTACAGGGGGAATAGTCTTAAATGATACCTACCCCACTCCCTGTGTCTGTGTGCTCACATTTTGGTGCTGTGTATGCACAAGTGCAAGAGATACACATACTTTACACTACTATGTTTATATATATTCATATTCATATGCATATGCGTATGTAAAGGATAGCATGTGTGCATGTTTGTGTGTGTGTGTGTGCACTTGCATTTGCTTGTGTCAATATTTGACAAGTTCTTCCCCAACATAAGCAAGCTGTGCTGTCCAACTGCTCCATTACGCCTGCTAGTAAAAATGTCTGTGTGTACTCATGCAGACTTAATTTCCTGATTTTCACATTTTCTTTCACGACATCTTTTTTGTAATAAATCTCTTAGGCATTTCAAAGAAAATGAAACTGTGTGTTAATGTTCACTGCTTCGCAACTACCACTATCATTAGTGAAATCTCTAATGTATTGTTAAAACATTCTTAGGCCCACAGCATGCTAACATCACTACATTATTACCTCATTTCATTTGAATATTTTGTTACTATGCACAGCCATCTTTGTTGGTGGTGCAGACTACAGTGTTTTTCTCTGCTTTTATTGTTTTTTCTTTGAACTTCTCACCCCTATCCATCCTCGGTCACTGTTTCAGCACAAATTTTCTGCTCACCCAGAATATAGCAAAAATAGATTTTCACTGTTGTGACATGAACAAACCATGCATTTTTTCCTTTGGTGTTACTTTACATGTGACCACTTACATAGACTTAAACATCTTAAAAGCATACTGCAATAAGGTCTCAATTTGGCTGGATTTAAGACTTTGTAGGTCCCTCAAAATTGGAGTACACACTATAATGCAAAGGCAGCAACCTGTCCATATATAGATATACAAATTCCTCACATGAAAATATCACTAGTGTAATATTTTCCTTAGTGAGTAAAATGTTTAAAACATTTCACTATTTTCTCTGTAAAGTGTAGATATCTATCCCGTCTCATTGTCAGGCTCTTTATTTTGCAATACTGTACAAGGAAGGCACTTAATTGTCCCATTTAGAAAGATTGACCTTGCTGGAATCTAATTAATTAGTGTGGTATGAAGGTTAATTAGTAATGAAGGATGTCCATGCATCATAAAGCCCCTTGTCTTAACCCACTGTGTCAGCTGGGCAGAAAAACAGTCATCAGTCATACCCTTGGTGAGAAACATCTGAAGTGATACTCACACATTTACATCAGAGTTCATTTCTGTCCACCTCTTGTTCATTGACCCCTTCTGCCATGAAAGGCAAAGGATCTACCAGGTGGGATTCTGTGTTTGAATAATCAATGAGTTAATAGGATGTCCCATTACATATAATGAATGAGGTTTCTGATGCAGAAGGTGGAAGTTGCAGCCATGTTCACTACATAAATCTACGCAAAAAAAGTACAATGTCACAGTAGAGGGTTTGACATTTCAGCATAATTAGAAAAAACAAACAACAAAAAGGAAAACAGTCTGTCATTTGAACTAAAACTGCATTTACCGAAGATTCATGGGAGAAAGAGTGCCAGCAAGACCCTGAACATGATTACTTTCCTAAAAAAGTTGTTTTTCCTGGGCAGGATAGCGAGTAAGTTTAATTGTGAAAATGTCAAATTGTTCTTTTAAGTATTTACACCGCAGAAAAGGTATAATGGCGGAATTGGGACAATGTGTTCATTGAGTTTTGTTGTTGTCATTCATTGTCACACATGCTCAAACTGTGCATAGCCTGTGAGTGAGAGGGCCTGCTGCAGCATCATACCAATGTAACTCTGATTGCTTTTAATAGGTGGTGTTGAGTTAGTAGGCTAATGGAAATCAGTTGGGGTTCTTTTAATATTCATAACCCGAACAACCAGAGTGGTACATCCCAAACATTTCTTGTTTTTTTTCTATTTGTCATGATGTGTAAATAAGCTTCTAACCTGAAAAAGGTTATTAAGACAAAAAGGGTAATTTCATGGCCAGCTACCCATTGATTTTAAATCATAAGTGAACTTCATGGGTGGTGGTGGTAGTGGTGGTGTCTATTAAGAACTGTGCTGATAAATGCTAACCGCACAGGTCTTTACATAAAGCTGTGACTGGTTGTCAAGTACTAAGGAAACAAATGTGTTATGGGCAGGGCCCCAACCTCTCTCTGTGAGATCAATGTCAGTTACGTTTTAATACACGGACTCACTACTAAAAAAGTAAATAAGGATAAACAAAACAATAGGAAAGTAATTGACATAGCAATTAATCCTTAGTTTAAGTTAGCCTTTTAGACAGTCATAGAGACAATGCTGGAATGGAAATATATTTTATGTGGGCAATAAAGTCCTAGTTATTTACAATGCCATTCTAAAGTGTACTGGGAACATTGTTTATAGGACAGGGAGATGCTCATCCATAAAGTACTGTTGTGCAGCAGACATGGCAGCAGGGATATTTAATGTTCCTAGTGCTCGATTTAGCATTTTAACATTTTTCAATGATACTACTAATACTAAAATACACTATTTCCATATTTCCTGCTTATTAAAGCTTCTTCACTAAGGAGAACACTTTTAAATCAATCTTTCTTAAAGTGACATAACTTCTTTTGTAGCAGGCACACACCTGTTGTTTTTGTGAAATTTTGAAATGGTTCTTTTCATTTGAAAAATATTGTGCTGGTTAAATTCCATTTTTAGTTTTGCCAATAGAAATACTTTTCCATTTTCACAGAATCCGCTGATCTCTCCCAGGGCTCTTCTAACTCCAGAGCCTTGTTATGTTTGGTAAGGACTTAAAGGCAGCCATTTGTATGCCCTTAAGTCCCACAGGGAACCATCCTCAAAAGTCATTACCTCAAGCTTTTCATATGATTTTGCAATCAAAACCTTGGGAAATGCTTGAACCGAGGTATCTCTGAAACTGCTGAGATGTGCAGTTTTCCATCCATCTGTGTATTGGTAATTGACAGGAAAGGTAGGTGAGAGGAAAACGGAAGGCAGAGAGCCTTTTATAATGGTCACAGGTGTAGGATTGCATGCCTTTCACTGAGTCTGCATAGTGGATCTGTGATTGGTGCAATCCAGCTAAGGGAATTGGAGATTCAAGGGAATGTGAATGGATTGCCTGTCTGTCATGGCATCTGTACTGTGCACAGTGGCTCTCTGATTGGGGGATTTCAAATAACACAAAGGATTTAGAGTGGTGCGACAAGGACAATATATCAAGTTGCAAACTGGCTTTACATTTGGTGCTTTTTGTGTCAATTGTACAATTTTCTGTCCCTGTTTTGTAGTAGAGAGCCTAAAATACCAAACACTCAGCACTACCTTTCTGCTATAGACATACTGCATACAACATTTCAACTAACTGAAGAGGCTTTTATGGTTGGTTTCAAAAACCAAGCCCTAGTTTAACAAATTCTTCATATCTGAGCTGTTCTTTTTTAGAGTAAATGCAACTTTTAGAGTAAAAAAAGTTTAGCGGTTTTAATGACTTTACAGATCTCTTAGTTGTTGCCATATAACTGAGGCATTACATGGAGCATTGCAAGCACATAGTTATGGTTTCTATGCATGGACAGAGCAATTGTTGTTATTGATTTATTCAGTCTGATAAAGTTGGGAACAAATTGGAGAATATTTTGTTTTCAAATGATGCCACATTCCTACATTCCTACATTATCATTATTATTCCCCTTGAGTATATTAAAATCACGCTTGTTGGCAATGCATATTTAGTTTCCAAAAAACACTCTTCTTCTCCTCCTCTAAAAAACATTATCCTTCTCTCTATCTGTTGAATAGTAGCTAAGGGAAAATGACTGTAATAAAAACTTTGAGGCTAGCAATTTAACTATTCATGTGAGAGTAAAAACAAGAAGTTGTGCCTTTTAATTATTATGGATCCCAATGCATGCTGTCTAATCTTCTTTACCAACATTTAAAATCAGACAAAGGGAAATAATCATTAATAAACTTTACAACATGACGAGTAGGTGGTCTGTTCATTAGGAATCCCAATAACACAAAACAGATATTTAAGAGGATTTGTGTTATTTTCTTGCTTCTCTTTCAAATCAACTGCAGGCAGAGGAAAAACAATAAATTAACAACTTCTGCACCTAACAAACAGACTGATTTAAACACAGTGAAATCGGGTTATCATGCAAGCTTTCAAAACCCACATTACACATTAAGGAATAGACAGTAAGTTCACTAATCTAGCAAAAATAGAGGCACCATGCAACCCAAAAATTATTCGAATTATATAGTTTATGATGAACACATACAGAACAAGTATTACCTTCCTGATGCATTGTGTTGGCCATGCATTGTAGGACAGGGTATAATGATGAGGATATGGAAAGCAAATCAAAAGAGAGGAACAACACCCACCACTTCCAACCAGGTTAGGATTAGAACTTTTGGAGATTAGTAGATTAGAGATAAGTACTCTACAGATAAGTGCACAGGTATACTGTAGATACAAACATGGGATTCAGACAGTGGATTTATTGCACAGCTACAGACAGGTGTTAAATGAGAGGAAAAACCTGAAAAATGAGTGGAAAAGCAGGATGACAATGCCTCCATCCATAGGAAAGACTGAATGTTCTGATAAGAATGAAATGATGTGACTCATATGCTGTGGCCTTTAGATCACCAGATCTAAATCCAGATGAACGCCTATGGGAGATTTAGGACCGATGTGTCAGACAGCTCTCTGTACCACCATCATCATAACACCAGATGAGAGAATATCTTTTAAGAGAATGGTATTCATCCATCAGTAGAGTCCAGAGACTTGTAGACTCAATGCCAAGGCACACTGAAGTTGTACTGGTGACTTGTGACGACCCAACTCCTTACTAAGAGAGTTTATGTTGGTATTACCTGTAATTGCTCACTGCCTGTAAATCAACTTTGAATTTAACTGTTTTAGCATGTTGTAGTGTAGAATATAGGAGTAGGTAACTATGTGTTCATTACTAGTAAACTTACCCAGATTCCTGTGTTTCTAATGGATTGTGGCTTCGCTAGTAGGTCATTATGTAACAACAACAACAACAACATTAATAATAATAATAATAATAATAATAATTTTCCAAACATAGTCACAAAGAGCTTTACAGTAAAAAAAAATATAACTGTAATCCAAATTGAGAATATCGAGTATAAAAAAATAGCTAAATAATAATAATAATAATAATAATATGACCAACCAACACCACCAGTTGAGAAAGGCCATAAGATAAAAGTGAGTCCTTTAAGAGATTTATAAGAGAATACTACGGAGGGTCCGAAATTAACACCAGCCAAATGCAGGTAGGTTTTCTGTTTGGTGAGTAAATCTCAGACAACTCTCCGCCACACTGGTGGGTAAATGTTTGTACCAAAATATTCATAAAACACTACCCTAAGAGTCTTTACTGCATTTTGTTACACAGGCACTATGCACACACCTACATGTGTGTTCAGTGAAGCCCCCCTCCTACTCTTCCTTTGCGAATGGCGGACAACCTAGGTAATGTTTCTGAGGTAATTCGCTTGCTGTCGGTTCACCTCCAGTTGATTGAGTGATAGAGAGATACAGAGAGAGAGAGAGACAGACAGAAAGAGAGAGAGAATGGTGAACACATAAAAAAATAGTATAGTATAGTAGACTTTAATCAAGATAAGTTCTCAGAAATCTTTCTGGTGCCACTCTGTCAAACACTGCTACTGATTCCGACTTTCAGGAGAGAGATTAACTAAATATATAGACAAGGTTAACCTAGGTAGCTAGCTAGCTAGTAATCATTTTTTTCATTAAAAGTGATTGCTTTGCTAATTTTTACAAATGTGCTGCCAGAAAAATGATGCAGGTACAATGTACAGCAGAGTAAACCTTTTAAATTATAAAATATGGTGTCTCCATACATTCAGATAATTCTGATAATCTGACAGTGTCATAAATCCTTGAAAACTTTACGTCCAATTTAAGGTAAAGGCTTTAACTTTATCAAAAATAGTAACAGTCATATTTGTTTTAATTAGAGTACCCAACCAAGTGTTCTACAATAAAGCTGACCTACTACAAGACGTAAACCAATGCTTGACATCACACTTACATTTCTTATTCCTATGTATGTGCCATAATGAGTCTTATGAGGCCTTGAAAAAGTAACAGTTTAATAAATAAACAGTATCCACATCACTCAGTATTTTTTTCATTGTGTTCAAAACATTTCTGAAGAGCACAGAATAGATCATGATTGTACCTACAGGTGTATATCTATGGATGTCTATCCATGTACCGTGTAAATACAATATATGTGCAAACATGTATGTGCACTTATATATATTTTTGCAGTGTTTTTTGTCTGAAATTGACCGTGTACCTGTTCATGTGCATGTGTGGGGTGTGTGTGAAAGAGAGGGAAAGGGGGAGAGAGAGTATGCGTTGTATGAGTAGGTGTAAAGCAGAGGTAAGCCAAGAAATTGCAGAGGACTTGGAAGTCTTGCATGGCAATGAGAACAGGGACACTAATTCTTTCATTTGATGTTCTGTAATTATGGTGTCCATGGCCCAGTCTGGCACACTGGCCAGATTTATGTCCTCCTTTGCTGTGTGTGTGTGTGTGTGTGTGTGTGTGTGTGTGTGTGTGTGTGTGTGTGTGTGTGTGCGTGTGTGCGTGCATGTGAGAGAAAGAAGGAGGAGATAAAGCAAGATAGAGAATAGAGAGCTAACAGGCAATGGGAGGAAGGGCTGGGAGGGACATGGAGCAAGAGCAAGAAATTTAAAGAGTGTTATAAAACAGTCTCCTGTCTTAAATCACAGACCTTGCCCCAGTGGAGATGGGCTGTGATTACTATGATATAAGGTGTTGGCTGAATACATTTACATGTTCTCAATGACAAATTCACCTTGTTGGGGCTAAAGCCATTGCAATTTTTCGTGTTAAGAGGAATTGTAGATACACTATATCTGTTTTCATTGTTTCACTGTCATTTTGTTCTCCTCTGGAACAAAACTCTTGGTTGCACTATGGCACATATCAGATAGGCTCAGATTCTGTGACTCAGAAAAGTTAACCAGTTATATCAAACCATTCACCTTAGTCCTTTTATATACAGTATAACCCCAAAAATGGTCACTCAGATGTTTTAACTGTCAAAGGGTTTTTTTTTTTGTTTTTCTTTTCAGTTTTGAAGGTCGTCAGCAAATCAAACCACATGAGATCTTGAACCAGTAATGTCACTTTTTTAAAGGCATTTTACAAAAAACAAAACAAATCAACAACAACAACATGGTAATCAGTTTGACGATGGTATTGGCCATCTTATTGGTATTGACAAAATCAGTGGGTTTTCTATGTAGACTGTACAATACACATGGCTTATTCTATATCAACATTTAAATGAAAAAGTAATTGGAACCTTGTAGGGGCACCATAAACACATATGCAAAGGCAAGAGATACAAGTATGAAACTGACAGAAATTACACAGAGTATAATTAAATAAATAGAAAAATAAAGGTATAAAAATTTAAAGACTGCATCCCTTTTGAGCCCCAACCTTAGTAGCCCTAACGGAGCTGTAGTCCCCAAAGGTTGTTTGGATAATGTAACTGACTTGACTGCCAGGGTCAGTATGATTCAGTGACCTGTGAACGTGTCTCTTTACACACAGTCCCTCACACACTGAGGACAGCAGCTTTCGGGTCTCTGCTGTGCTGCAGCTTACATGCTCAGCTAGCTACAGGTGTGTGGCCTCAAAACTGTCATTGCCTCATGTTCTCCCAGCATACACTGGTGGGAGTTGACAGGAGGGAATGACGAAGCACTCCTTTGGAACAATGGCCATTATTCTGATATATGTTCTTCAATATTCCTTATAACTGTCTTGATTTTTTTCTGCGCTGTAACTCTCATCTGATTCTTTTTAAGAAAATCTCCACAGAGGAAACAATTATGGAATAACTAACACTTCGGAAATGCTTTTTATAAATCAGGTAAAAACTGGTAAAATTGCCCAGCTTCATTCACTTACAATGCATGTGCTCAATGGCCTTTAGTCACCTGTATTTTGCTCTTGATTAATAACCTCCAACAATACATCACTTTTAAGTTTTTATACTTTAATGATTCCATAACCTCCTCTGTATTTCATTACATCCATTAAGCTCATTTTGGTTGTTACCATGGTAAAAAATAACAATCGTAAAAGCTGTCCTTTGGTGTCCTAATGACTGGTGGATATTGCACTCTGTTTGTTAATATTGTAGCCTACCTCCCTGATGACCTGTGAGACTTTTAACCCTTTTAAAGATGATTTATTGCAAATACACATTCTTTTTAATTATTTCTGCAGCTAGGTGTCCAATAGATTTGTAAAGCCATTACTGAAAATCAATACTCAGCTTTTAGGTGATGAATTAATTAATGAAGTGTGAAGTTTACCCTGAGTGAGGGCCCATTGATGAAAAGAGAAAGAGACACAAAGAAGGAGGAGGGGAAGGAAAATAAAGAGATGTGGTTGAGGTGAATCCTAATGATTCCATATCAGTTGGTTTGGAGCATTTTAGCACTCCGTTAATTGCACTTAATTTGTGTTTTGATTGAAATAATTTGAGGCCAGGGCTGGGAAACAAACATTTCTCCGCTGGAGACGGGTGAGTAATTTCCCCCTCATGCTTTTGGCAGCCAATCTTCCAGACTGGCTAAATGGATCATTATTCTAGGACCAATTTAACTGAAGATTTTAGTCTTTGGAGCTCGACTGTTTTTTTTTTTCCACTCTTTGTTTCCTTCATTTCGATCTATGTTTTTTGCTGGTGCTATTTCCTCATACCTTAAGCCCAGATGTTAGCAGTTTTATGACAATTTGAGATCGAAAATCATCTTTTTTGTGCATGGCTGCTCATGGTTGCTGAGCTCTAACAATGATTTGCAATTGTGATTCATTCATTCAAAGAGCTTTGCCACTGTAGGGTGATACGGAAAACAAAAGAGTTCACATGGTAATTGGCACAAAAGATGAACTCTTTAGGTCACGTTATAACAAATGATGCCATTACTGTGAAACAAAAGCTTTATTTTGCATTATATTGTATAAGGATGTGTGTTTGAGCAGGAAAGATTAGAGAAAAACAGGTGAAACAGAGCAAGTGTTTACCACCTGCAGGTTGTTTTTCATTAATTAAATATATATTTTTTAACATATGCAAAACAGTTTACAAAATGTCTCAATCAATCCCATGTCTAAATTAAACAGCCCTGTGGCTGAAATGAGTACTTTTCTCAGAATGCACTACCTTGTAACTAATAGTCCCCATTATTCATAGCCCTACAGCAGAGGTCACTGCCATAGGGTTTACTTTTTTTTTTTTACCTCTCTAAATTGGAAGTCAAGAGAAAATGAATGGAGACACCCACACATGGAATGAGCTATAGGTTTGACTTTGACTCGTCCTCAAACTGCAAAGTGAAAAAATAGTTTCATATATGTCTTGTAGACTGTTGAAGATTGTGCTGGAGGTCAGTCTGAGTGTTGATGTCACAATGAATTTGGGTTGAAATATTAGGAGGTTGTGATTTTTTTTTTATTATTCCCACTTGTTTTCTTTTAGCTTTTCACTGAGTCTTCTTTTCTACCTGAATTGAATATTTAACATCATAGATTTAATTTCAATAGAAACAACCATCCCTTGTGCCTCATGGTGATTCTCTGGGCTAGACATTAATATAAATATTAAATACACTACTGTGTCGCTCTGTGCCCTCTGGTATCGGATCAGTTTTGATAGGTATAACACATCTGGGTAATGTTCATTTACATGGATACTAATCAGGAGCTACTTAACCATAAAATGGTATTTGAAGGCAGATATTCAGAGTATCTCCATCATGGAATTATCAGTTTTGACTGTAATACCCTTTGAGTGATTAGCAGCAACCAATACAAAATTAAATTGAATTGGTTAGAAAAGAAATTTCAAATATTTAATTTAAAAGTTTTGCTGGACCAGCATAATTTCAATCATATTTAAGATAAAAAAAAGGTTGTTCGAGGTTGTTAATGGTTCAGCACTCTCAAAATGTAAAGCTGATCATCAGATAAGAAATGCTCACTTGGTCTTAAAATCTGATATTTCTGATGTCCCCTGGAAAAACGTTATGAAGAAATTATTCACCTAAAGCAATATACTGACCATCAAATCCAGAGCGAGTCTTCAATTTTCCACAACTGCCAAGAGCAAGTTATTTCTGATAACACAGACATCTGATAAATTGACAATTTGAATGACCAGCGGTTGAATTAAGGTGATGGGTTGAAGCCTGGAATTGTTTGTCACCTTGCAAGTTCAAGGTCTGGCTTCTGAAAATTGAGACATTTTGCCATAAGATTGAAAAATCATCCTTAGCTGATGTACACTTTGTTGAGCTTGACCTTTTCATCTTCCAGGCAGGAAAATTGTGTTATCACAGAGCAGGATGGAATCTTTTGGCTGACTCTCTAGTGCATGTAAACATAATTGAAAGATTATGGCTTTCATGAACAAGTGCAGTTAGATTTCTGTATTATGATTTCTATATGTGTAATATTTGGAATATTTTAAAACTGTGTATAATCTGGACAATAATAATCTAAACAAAAATATCAGATAGATCTGGTCAATTGCTCACTTGAAATAACAGGTTTTATTTATTTATTTTTTTTTAATTTATTTATTTATTTACTTCAAATCAAAATTAGGAAGGTTAAAAGGCAAATACTCTCACTCCATAGCATTTTGAAACTTTCAAAACCAAAGAGTCCGTCACCTTGTATTCATTCTTTACATAAACAGACATTGATACACCAATACACAAACAACTATGATACATAAATATGCCATCCGTTTGTAAAAGTCAGACAGATTCCCTCACATGAAAAATGTATTGCTCATTCCAAACTATCTAGCATCAATTAGAATCCGATCCACATTTTCTGCCCTCAATATAATGCACATTTCGCCTGTTTCATTATTTTTCTAATTACAGGCAAATGGAGCAGTCTGATAGGATTTTATGTCTTTCACTAGCTCCATTGTCTGTCAGGCAAGATGGATTCCCCCTTGGGGTGAGCAATATATCAGCTTTGCAAGTCCATATATTGTTTTAAGCATGAGGTAATGTAGCACTGATCCATTCAGGTACTCTCTAATATCAGCATGTTAATTTATGGGGCCTTCTGGAATTTCAACAAGGTATTTCCTGTTTATAGGCCTCTCGCCCACTCAGTATTTTATGTTTCCTTTTTCCTTCATGGAGCTAAGAATTCAGATGATTTCACCTCATTGTAAATATTTTATTTGTGGGTTTGTTGTCGTACGTACCTTTGCTTAGGATGTAAATTTATTTCCTAAGAACCATTACATACAAAATAAGGTAAACATTACGCATTAAAATATAAATTTAAGTCATTAATGTAATCAGCAATTTGTTTTTCAATTTGGAGACAAGAGACTGAGATTTTGAAAAATGAATTGTTCCATTTCCAATGTTATAGGCCCAGATGTGAAAAGACCTCTTTTTTTTAGGTTCAACTACTGCGCATTTCACGCTTATATACTTCTTTTCACAGTACCTTGATTTGACAATATCCTGCCACTGCTCAGCACAGAGGGATTTAAAGACTTGAATGAATAAGTTAAGGAAGAGAATGTGCTCTCAAATAAAATCTGTCACAAATCAAATTAGAAAGATTAATGCTGAGTGGTGTGAAGTGTACCATAAAATTTCTGAGAGTGAAATACCATTCAAAGTGGGGTGTCTTTCACTGGAATACATCTTTTCTGGATTTTGCTGAGAGATACTGTAATTTCAAGGTACTGTAAGTCAGCAGAGGTAAGGGGGCTATTAAACTTCCTGAAGCAAAGGTTCACTGACCTTGGGGTTTAATTGTTCAGTTTCAAACCAGTAAAATCTTTAGAATTCTTTCCTTAAACATGCTGGGATTTTTAAATTTGCAAAGTGTGTATGATAGCAAAAGAGAGAGATAAAGAGAGAGGTCGAGAGAGAGACAGAACAAGAAAGGGCTTCCTATTGTCAATAATGGTAGGTCTATCGAGCTTGGTTCATCTTAAAAACTCACTCACTTAGTGTGGAACAAGTAAAACAGAAATGTAAATATATGATATTATCATCTGCTTATTTTGTGTGTGTGTCTTTAGACTGAGTTTACTTACAGTTCTCAAACAGTTCTCTAAACCAAAATCTAGCTCAGCACAACAGTTGATTTCACATCCAAAATTAGCTAATGCAACTGAAAGACTTGCTACACATCTCTGGATCAACTCAACAACAATTGTCTCCCAGCCATAACATTTCACAAATTACAGAATGACCCAAAAAAACTCCACTGACAATTGAAAGGATTAAAATATGTAACCCTTTTGTCTTTGTAGTCTATTTTATTTATGTATTTATAAGATACTTACAATATTAATAACAACAAAAAAGAATTCACTTCTCTTCTTATATGTAATAGATATTAATCATCATGTTTCAGTAGGCTTTATTTATTTATTTACACTAAAATAATTAAACCGAAACTCTCTAAACTGGATTTAAGTTTTGTCTGAATCCCATTTTACATTTGAAAAACGTTTTCTCCACTTTTTATTTTTTTACCATACCTATATGAACAATGTTGTATATTAAAATGTGTTTTTTCCTGCCCAACCGACCTTTTAAAACAGATAGATAGATAGATAGATAGATAGATAGATAGATAGATAGATAGATAGATAGATAGATAGATAGATGAGGGGAAACAGACAAAGAAGCAGATAAGGTAGAAGGAAGAAGGAGGTGAAAGGATGAGACCAGATCAAACTGATCAAGTGAGATCATTCCCTGGGTTATTCCCTACTTTAATATCAGCTCTGATTCTAATATATATTTATGAAGCTCTCCTCTGCACACTGACATCCTAGCTACTGCAGCAGCAGGTGTTCGGTCGATGTAGTATGCAGCGGTCTCAGACAAACACACAATGGAACATTGGGATAAAGCCTAGCATTTTACTTCAGGACACACACACACACAAACACACACACACATTCACAGAGACATACTTGTTTCTCAAGCCTTTATTTCCTAGAGGTTGACAAGCTTCACTTTTGGTGTTTCCAAGGTCGAAAACAACTCTATGTCCCATTACAATCTACAGGTGCTTGTGGAATACCAGTGCCAGAATATGTATGTGTGTTTGTCTGTGCATATTTGTTATGGGCAGTTTGTGAGTATGTTTTGTGTGTATATCTTTATGTGTGTGAGCCTGAATGGAAATGAGTCCTCTGAGTATGGCTAAAGGGCTCTCATCCTCTCTCAAAAGGTAGATAGGATCTTAACAAGCATGAGAGCAGAATGGAAGTGAGCGAGTCTGTGTGTGTTTGTCCTCTGGCTACAACACTTTTCTGGCTTCTATTGTATCAAATCACAAAGGTGATTCCCTTGATTTTCTGACTTGTGGCATGGCTGGTGGTGAGCAGAGAGAGCTACTCGATTGAATATTTACCAGTAATATCTAGGCTCACATCACAGCTCCTCTTATTTATATTTTTGGCAAAAGGAAAATTGCGCATTCCACAGACAGTGTGACATTTGAAGGATAACACCGTCAGTTGTTTTTTTGGGGTTTTTTTTGTATGTATAACCCCCCTCTCACCCACCATGGGGGGTATCTCACTTGTTCCTACGACTGTGTTCTCCTGGACAGAGACCTTTATTCCTCACGTCGTTTCTAGCTCCTCTTTCAGCCCTTGGTATTTTTCAAGCTTCTCATGTTCCTTTTTCCTGATGTTGCAGTCTCTTGGGATTTCTACGTCATTCACCACTGCCTTTTCCTGCTGTTTGTTGATCAATACAATGTCCAGCTGGTTAGCCATCGCCAGTTTGTCAGTCTGAATTTGGAAATCCCACAGGATCTTAGCGCGGTCATTGTTAACCCAGTAGGGGCTGCCTTCCATTCTGACCTTGGGACTTTCAAGCCAATATTCAATGCAGATGTTCCTGTACATTATCCTGGCCATTTGTTTTTATAAATATATATAGTGAGAAATAGATGGGCTGTATGCAGTACAATATTATATCATTGTATTTTTTTATATCTTTATATCATATCATATTTTGATGGTGGCATTAAGTAGGATAACACAATAGATTTAGGGAGCAACTGATAACGTGCCATGGGTGAAATTTTTGTTCCACAGTTCTATGTAAAATGCTGTTTCTTCTAAGTTTAGAATGTTGAACATTAAACCAGAAAAAGAAAAAAAGAAATTAAACAAATCCAGCCGGCGCATCTATGGATTTAAAATGGAACTGCACAACAGGATAGTAATCCCACATTCAACTGTGTCTACTAAAGTGAATTTGCAAGAGGGATAGAGCCAAAACAACTGAGTGCACCCTGATGTTCACTGAAGTGGCACAATACGGTGTGGATGGATGAAATGATTGGGGGGGTTCAGCGGAAAAGGACAGGAGAGCTAATACCCAGGATGTATTCACCCTTCATTTAACAAGCAAACACTCACCACCTTACAAGAAAATATGAACATATTATATGATTTGACTTACATGAAGTGATTTCTACATACACAGAAAACGAGGCCAGTATTTTCGGTATTCTGTCTGCTCCAGAAATGTCTTGCTACACTGCTTGTTGAAATTGTGTTTTATTTCCCTCGTGCATTAGCTCCATTTCGCATTTTTCAGAATTCTGCTCAGTGTGTATGTGAGAGAAAATCCTTGCTAGTGTTGAAGTTTGGTGTGATGGCATAACATTGGTGGTTCATTGCACAGTGAAATAGCAGGACAAAATGACAGCCTGGATTCCAGTTGGGTGGGAATGTGCTGCTGCTGACGTATTCTCACAATCTATTGCAGATGTATGGCCTTTCACTTCCAGGGACTAGCTCCTTGGGTCTGGGATTTTGTTTTTGCTCTTTTAAGTGTGATACATATAATGTACATGAAGTACAAGTATACATGCAGAAGATTAGGGGATATTTTATTTGCTTGAAACATTTCACATAATACAGAGTTGTTATGCCTACTTTGCAGTTAATACAGTTTTATTTCAGTTTTCTTTCAGTACAAAGAGCTCAACTTTTCAAGCACTTTCACTAAATTAGAACGTTTACTCTCTTGCTCATAAACATACACATACATGTGCTAACACACAAAACCCAAAATTATAACTATGCCCCCTAGAGCTGTGTGGCCAGCCAGAAGATGGTCAACATTAATATCAACATCGCACTGGTGTAGTTTATATGTGTATATTCCATAAATCTGTGTGTTTTGTATACAGTGATGTGTGTATAGGATGTGTTTGTATGTGTAACTCAGTATTTGTGGAACTGCTACTTTAGGTCTATGTACCTGCACATGTTGATGCCCAGTCAGTAGTGTGCTGGAAAACCATTCATTTTTTCCACCTGAGAGAGCATGGGATTGGTTAGCGGCATGTTTTCTACCAGAGAACCTGTTGTTGTATCTGCCAGTGTAAGGTCAGAAAGTACAATGCTATAGTGATGGGCAGAGATTGCATAGATTGCACATGATTTAGTAGAAATTATATATTCATTTGTAGGTTTGTTTGACAACTTTATAATGACTTTTCCTGGGACTCCCCGCAGAAGTAAGAAAGCCGAAATGGCAAAACCTCTTTAATCTTACAACTGTCCAGTGAAAGGGTTTAATTAAACAACTTTTTTAAAAGTAAATTATTGAAATACTATTGTTGAATTACTTTCTTTATTCTCTTTCATTTATTTGTTTCTGGAGAAAGTATAGGAGTATGTTGTTGGAAACAGTATAGTTCAACTAGAAGCTTTATAGCCTTAACAACAGATCTTTTATTTATATGCAATACATTTGATTAGCTCTATACAGCTAAATCATTATGTGAGTCTTTTTTCATTATTCTAATAACCTTAACCAACTCTTTCAAACTGTCAAAGTTATCATTTACAGCATCCCTGTGAAAAATATGGAGATTTGTCTTTTATTTCCTTATAATTTCTTCAGCATCACTGACTCTACAGCATCAATGCTTCGTTTTTCAGAAAGTCTAATGATCTACTGTAAAAGCTCCAAAAAAATCTCAATAGATGTGAAAGATGTACAATCTTCACAGACTCCCCGTCTCTCTGTCCTCCTCTGTCTTATCTTTTCTCTCTGAAAAACACTCATCAGGAATTACAGTACTTATTCCTATTTTCAATTATTCTGGCTGAGGGCAATATGTTTTAATGATGAGCTGATTCTCTGAGTGCAGTCTCCGGCTTTGCCAGCCCGAGCAGTAATGCCTTTTCCACATGTCAGGGTCGGGGCCTAGTTGTAATCTGAGGCTCATTACAGCTGGTGAGGCCAAGAGCAGAAACGGAACACAACTTCTCCCTGCAGCGCTGAATTACTTTTCCACCACCGGGTTCCCCTCTCCCTCGTTCAGTGTTTCTCTCCTTGTCTCAGCTGCTTCACTGTTTGTCTTTGATCTATCTCTTTCCTGTGTTATTCTCTCCCTCCCTGCTTCTCTCAATCTCAATATCTTGTTATCCCCCCATCTGATTCTCCATTTATTTCTTGGAGTCTGTTTTCTTGCCGTCTCTCTTTCTCTCTACCTCTTTTCCTTCGTTCTGTCTCCACACTCCTCGGGGGACCTTGCAGAGTGCAGTGGGTTTGGAGTTAGAGGCTAGTTTTATTGAGTTTGCTCAGGGTCCTGGAAAGGCCTATTTACCAATAAGGTCATGATGAGGTGCATCAAGTCTATGAGCAAATCCTCAAATCCCTCTCAAACCAGCATATATGTGGTTATGTGTGCATTTGTCTCTTGTATGTTCTCTCTTTTTGCCAGTGCTGGATATTAGATTCCTAGATCCTTCATAGATGAGGGCTTATCTTGCATATTGAGAGGTAAATGTAGTATTGACAGAACTGTGAATAACCTTGTTAAATGGATCTGCCTCTGCATCTAAAGTACTTTCAACCCTTTTCATACATAAATTGAAAGCATAAATAATTCACTGTGTAGCTTCTTCTGCAGATTTCTTGCAGGAAGCTCTCTTTTACATAAATTGTGGTGGACTTATCTTAATGGCTCAAATTTTGTGCACCTGATGTTTGTATTATCACCTAGTGCAGTTATGCTAAAGGTAAACTTAATAATATTAGCTGATAATTAATTAGTTTGCTGTAGAATGCAGAAAATTTATTTTTCTTCATTTGAATTAGACTTTAATGGAAAAAAATCAAGTTCACCTGCAGTCGAGGGTTACAGAAAATAAGACATACTCACTCAAATTATGCAATTCCCTGATTAAATTACCCTCTAGTTTAAGTTACCTTTGCTAAAAATGCAAATAACCAACAGTTTGTCTCCCATCAGGATCTTTATTGAAGTTGAAATTTGTCTGAGCAGATGAGAGGTACTAGGCGCTGATAAAAGCAGGTCTGTGAAGCTCTTTTCAGACATAGTTGCATTCCGAGAAAAATGATGATTTTTTAGCAAGTATATTGTTTAACATGGTCACCATCTCAGTTAAGCATCCTAGCATGTGAACATTTTAGCCCATAATGAATAAAATTCATTTAAATGTATCCTCTGGGCACCATGTACTGTATCTGTTTACCTAATTTCATGTCAGTCCATCAATAAATGTCAAGATATTTTGCTATGGAACAAAAAAAGTCAACCACATGGTACACAGTGCTAGATTGAAATTAAGAGGATCACCCGTAAGATTCATCTTGCGTGGACCAGGAATGTTTATACAAAGTTTTCTGGTAATCAGTCTGGTAGTTGTTGAAATATTTCAGTCTATACCAACAGTGGTGGATCATCAGACAGGCAAAAATTGTTAGAGCCAAGCTGCTAGCATGGGTAACTAAAATTACTGCCTTGCGGTTGTATACCTCTGCCAACCGATCAAGTTGTAGTTTACATCCATATCTGACCAAACTCATGTAGTATACAGTACGTAGTAAGGACTTTGTAGGAAAATGATATAATGTATCAGGCATATTAAGTAGATATTATCATATAAATTGTCAAGTTATAGTAAAAACATTTTTTTTGAGGTTACTTTGACCCTTTGACTTCTGAACACCAAAATACTAATCAGTTCATCCTTGAGTCCAAGTGAATGCATGTACCAAATTTGCACAAATTTCCTCAAGGTTCTCCAGAGATATCAAGTTCATGAGAATGGGAGGGATGGACAACCAAACCCAAAAACATAAGCCAAAACTGTCACCAGTACATAGACACTACTCGTGTGTGAACTATAGAAAATAGTGGCCGATTGCAGATACTGTTGCTTAACATTGAAAATGAATTTACATTTTTCAAATAGCACAGCTGTAAGGAGACAAAACCAAAATAGAATATCTCTTGTCCATTCAATGTATTTTGAGTATGATACAGTAATAATATTCATATCAAAAATCTTTATTTTAAAATGTAATATTAATCCTTAATTTAGAATTTAAATTAATTTCGGATGAATAGTTGTTCTTGTATCCATAGGCCAGTAGTGATAGTCTATCAGCGTATGATAATGTACGTGTTGCTTGTTCAAGTCTGAATTCCTTCAGCAAACATCTCATATAAAATAACACAATGAGACATTATCCAGATAACAAAGTCCTTTGAATGTAGTAAGGGGAATAATAGTACTTGCATAAGGTTCAATAAGTATAGGGTCAGAGTTAGACAGATACAGTAAGTGGAAGCACTCCCTAATGAAGCCCATGATACTTAGCCTGGGCCCATTACATCATTTGACTTTATCATTTAAGATTAATTTTACAGATTACACTCAGAAACAGTGAATTTTCCCTTACACTGCCTTTTTTAAATGTACTGACCATAAAAGCAAACAAAAAAGATGACTTAGATTTCTTGCAAATTTGTTTAAAACAAAATTTCAAATATAAGGAGGATAAGCCTACAAAATGTCTTCTTCTGAATAGCTGTATTTAAGAGGTCTATCCTTTCTCCTCCATTTGCCACAATGGATATTTAAGGAAACCTTTCCTCTATGTCTGACAGATAGAAATGTGGGATTATGTTAAAGAGAGGAAACTTTTCTTGGGACTCCTTAGGGTATATACGGATAATTTATCTTTTACAGGGATTTGTGTCTATCCAACAAGAGTGAAATGTTATATAAGAAAAGTATATCTGGGAGGAATTTATTCAGCTGTAACTGATCCGTTCCCTTTCTCAGTCACTTTTTGATGTTCTTTGATATAATAGAAGAGTTGAGGAATTGACTGGTGTGGACGGTTTTTGAATGTTTGAATGCATGAACCACTATGTCAGAATAAAGATAGTAGACTTTGTTCAATATTCACTGACTTGATGGACTTGAGACATGATGGATTATTTGGAAAAAAAGCTATTTTTATGATGGAAGAAAAGTTCTTTGTTTCCTGAGAGGAGAGCTCATATATTCCTAAAAATGGGACTGTACTCTTTTCTGCAGACATTACAAAGATTTTCTTTACTCTTGGATTATACTGTCAGTTTTCAAACCTCTTCTTTTTTTCCTATTTTCGTGAAGTAAGATGTCCTAAAGTCAATGAATAAAATAAAATACAATTTAATATTTGAATGACTTATATATCCTAATAGATAGTAATAAATACAGGACCTTTAACTGTGGAACTGTGTATTTTATTCTCTGTCACACTGTGCCATAGTTTGATGCAATAAGCTGAGTAACTCATTCAGCATCATCTCCCTCCTCTCAGTGTAACCGAATATCAAATTACAGTTTTCTCTAAATAACCTCACCTTCCAAACATAATCAATATTCATTCATCTTGTAGAGTGTTTTGAGCATGTTGCCCTCGGACAACTGGTCTGTAGAGGTGAGTGGAATTGTTGTCATGGCCACTCTATGATATACATGTGGCCTGGACTTCATCAAGGTTATGGTCAATTTGTGAGATGCAAGTCTGAATCATAGCTAGAAAAATGGAAACACAGATATCATAAAGGAAGACCTTTGAGGACCATGAGCCCAGAGGGTCTAAATGAGACATGTAGGAGAGGGAAGGCAAGGGGATAATGAAAGAAAAACAGAGCAAGGGACAATCAAATAAGGGAGCAACTACAAGTGTCTAGTAAGAGAGGGCTTTTCCTGAAGAGTAAAGTGATGGCACCATTCTCCCACATAATATATTTTAATGATTGCTCATCTGACAGTTATGTGTCTTGACAGGGGATACTGAGACATAATTAAAAGAGAAGAAAAGAAAGACCAGCAGTGAAGTTACAGGATAGTAATGAAGGTATCAACACAAACAACAATAATTTGTAGCACTGTCCCAAATTGATTGAGCAAAAGACTGGTGTCAGGCCTGATTCAGCCTTAATCGAATAGATTTGTATCAATTTAAATGGGCCCAATTATTTGCAAGTCCTTTCTTTACTGTACTCTACTGCATATTGTCAGTCTTAACTGGCTAGTGTTGTAAAGCTGCTCTCCTTAATAACAGCCAGGCTCTACTGCATTATAATGTCACAAATGTGAAAAATTATGCAGGTGAACCGGAGCAAGCGATTCTGACTTCTGACACCCTAATTGGTAAAGTAGACAGATTTTCTTTTTTCTTTCGAATCAGTACAAACAGAGAAACAAAATATTGCAGTGGTAGCTTCATAGCTTTAGCTACACCTGTTATTTCAGCGTGCCAGATACATATTTGAACAACACTGCATACACTGCAGTATGTTCTGTTACTAAAGTATGAACAAAGTTATTTTTGCTTTGCGTACTGTGCGTACCAGTATCAAAGGATTTTGATTTAGGGCAAGAAAATTGGGACATCCATGACATTCACATCATGGATGGGACATCCATGTTTTGCTGCAAACATTGCAGGCAAACTCTGAAATCTTCCTGTATATAAGTATATTTACACAGTACATTCAGTATACAATATACTGAATTACTGTATGTGCCACAGATTTTCTTTCCTAACACACCCTCAACCTTTAACCCCATCTCTCCAGGTCTATATCATTAATGCTGAGTTGCCGGTTTGTCCAAAAACTGTCCTCATCTGACACTCAAATTGACAACTCCATAGCCCTGTTGGCACATAGGATTCATGGAGGCAGTGCAGTGCTATAAGTCAACTCAACAATAATGGTTTTATTATACAATGCTGTCCAAGTCCAAAAGACAAGACAAGGCATATATAGCAGTAAGACTACTGGAGAGATGGGAAGCCTGCCTGTATGATGTATTTTGTGGTGTTGTGTTGATGACATGCTTTCAGTTTCACTGTGGATCTATTATGCAACCCTATTGCAAGCAGATATAAAGACTGGAGACAAGAAAACATTGGATTCTCTAAGGCTTGGAGTAATACTGAATATTAACAGAGGGGTGGGAACAAAATGAAAAATACAGATAAAACTCAGCAGAGAAGAGCAAGTCCTCTGTGTATGTGAGTACAGCTTTCAGGATATACAATGATTGTATATTAGTGTGTGTATTTAAGCGAGACTTTGAGGCTTTTTTTATTAAAGAAAGAGTAGGGATATGACAATTGACCACTTGGCTCAAACTCTGCTGAATATATTTTTTTCCTCAATATTCAAAAAGTCATATTTTGATTTTTATTTAATTACCAGACTCTATGTTTTTTTCACTCCTGCTGGCTCCATTAGCTGATCTCTATTGTTTTTGTCTACCCAGTGAAGATTCACATCATATCTTAACCTAAAGGTGCCGTTACTCCTCTGCATGTTGTGCTGTAATTACATCTTCATTGAAATATACAACATCTGAACCATCTGTAAATTGCAGGAATAGAACAGTTGCAAAACTTTGGGAAGCAAAAAGTAAAAGTAAGATAGCAGTTATGCAATATAATAGTAGCTGTATTAAACTGCCCCAAACTTGCTGAGAGAGAGTCTCTTCCTCATCAGCATTCACAATCAAAATGTCTAACTGCATTCAGTTGCAATTCATTGTGTTACAATGGCTTATAAATACATTTGACCATTTTTGACGTCAGAATTTTAGACTTTACAAAAATATTTCTGTCTTACATTAATTTTTTTTCAAAGATTCCTCCTGAGTTAGAATTCAAAGGGAACTTTGGCACAATTTAATTTAATTGCCCTCCAAAGCATCCTATTAAAAACATAGTGAATTCACACTGAACATTGAATCAGTGACCAAAAGGAGAGATTCAAATACAGGACACTACCCTATATGGTCATAGGAGAATATAATGTCAAATTGTCTGGGTCACTTTAGAGGAGAAACATGACACTTGTCTACACCATATGTTCTCACTTTGTACATAAACCCTGTTGTGTTCATGGACGTGTGTGTGTACGTGTGTGTGTGTGTGAGAGAGAGAGACAGAGAGAGACAGAGAGAGAGAGAAAGAGAAACAGTGAGAGAGCAGACCTTTTGGCTGGTGTGCAGAAGTGAACATTTATGTCTCTGTATGTATGTGCATGTGAAAAAATATGTGATAAAAAGAGAAATGACTACAAATATATAATATATTGTATAAACACGCATTCCATATACATAAGTTTGTTTTTATTGGAGAGAACATTGTGTATACTATTCATGCTTAGGATTTCTTTAATTTTATCACTTGTGTTTCATTTGCTAGGAGGACATCCATGATAAATCCCTTGCCTAAATTACAATTCCTGTGCAAGACTACCTAGTTTATGTATTTGATGTCATGAAAATATTTTTATCATGCCATTTTTAATTATATATTACATGATACAGGATTATAGTACACTGGGTTATAGTACTTAGAATTATATATAATGATACACTATATTATATACAATCAAATAAATTTCCAACCAGTTGTATCTACACTACCTGTTTTTATTAAAGCCCCTAAGAGTTACCCACATTCCATATATAGTAAGTATTTATGGAGAATTGTTGATTTGCATTAAGCCTTAAAGGGTTACAAAGCAATTTCAAAAGAGTTTAGATACTCATCAGTCAACTGTCCATTTATACAGTTAGTGTATACGAGGCGATTTATGATTGTGGCTACTCATTCTAGAAGTGTGTGTCCAGCTAGGATGACTATACACCATATACAATTCATGGTGAATGGCTGCATTGAGGATGGTGTCCATGGCAGGACACCAGGGAGCAAGCCACAACTCATCACTGCAGACCTGAAGTTTGCCAAAGAGCAACTTCACACTCCACAGTGCTACTGGGAAAATGATTATTGAAGTGATGAATCCAAGGCTGAATTGTTTTGGAAGAGTACACAGCACTTCCCCAACAGGAAAACATCATCCCAAAGGGGAAGTATGGCAGAGGGAGCATCATGATTGGGGATATTTTTCTGCCTCTGGGCCTTGACAGCTCACCATCATCAAGGCAGAAATGAATTCCGAAATTTATCAGTGTATCATACAGGATTATGTCAAGGTAGCTCTCTGTCATCTGAAGTTCAGCAGGAGTTGGGTGATGCAGTAGGACCATGACCCTAAACGTCAAAGTAAATCTACAACAGAATAGCATCAGACTAAGAATATCCACATTTTGTAGCAGCCCAGACAGAGCCCATACTTTAATGCTAGAGATGCTGTGGAATGACCTTCAGAGAGCTGTTCACAGCAGGTATCCTAAGAATATGCATGGACTAAAGCAGTTCTGTAGGATGAATGGTCTAAAATTCCATTAATCTGATCAGCTACTTGTTTGAGGTTATTGTTGCCTAGGGAGGTTTGACCAAATATATCCAAGGGTTCACTTACTTTTACCACTAGTGCTGTCAATGTTTAAAGGATGTGTTTAATAAAGAAACAAAATTTGATAATTGTTCTAGCTTAAGTACATTGTGTTTTTCTATACTTGTGAATAAAATGACAATTAGATCACTTTTTATGACTCATTAATGCAAAAAACAATGTATTCCCAAAGGGTTTGCATACTTTTTCTTGCCACTGTATTATAGCATATGCTGGTCTCCACTTCTGTCTCTCCTTCTCTCCATCCCTCTAGAACTCACTCCCTGTTGCTTGGAGAAATTAACAAATCAAATTACCTATTCTTCCATGCTGTTACTGTCATTAGATTTTGAGGGACAATCACATAATACATCACGGTCATAGCCATACCTCCAAAAATAATAGACATTGCTGTAATTGTTTCTATAATGCAGGTTTGTAGCTTCATTTGTAGCTCATTCTTTATATGGCTACATGAATAAAAAAAAATGAGGAACTTTGCTGCAGGCTTTTTCCACCCTGTTTCTCTATTCATTAAACTGTTGGATGAAAACATGAAGTCAATTTGTTTCAATTATTTTTTTTTACCTCCTGTGAAAATATCCATGTAATAATCTTTGGTCATCTCCAAAAACACCTCCTAGGAGGTGTATATATGGAAGGTTGCATTTTATAGGTGTGTTGCTGCAGGGCCCAGCAGAGTGATGTCAAATGTGTGTCACCACTGAACCCTAACACAGGGCACGCTCCAGTCACGTTTCTCAGTCATCCGTTCCAAGGATCAAATATGCTTCACTTTTAATCAACACAACTGTCTACACTGGCTGAATAACAGCTGAATGTGTTAACGTGCAGAACAGTGACCTTAAGCATTATTGTATGCTTCAAATCACCAACTTATGCCTACAAGTACACATTTTGTATATTTGGCTGGGAGCAGTCTCAAAAGCACAGGGAAAATAAATGGACTAGCAGCCAAAGACAATCATTGACTGTTTTTGCACTAACATGAAATTAGAAGTCTCTAATCAACATTTTTATATTAGCAGTGATAACATAGTGAGCGTATGTAAGCCAGCATTTGCTTACATGCTCGCCAACTCATCAACTTCATAACAATTATTCTTCAGTGTTTTGTTTGTTTTGGTTTGCATAGCATCCAAGTGGCAAAAAATAAAGAATGCAGCTTTAAGTAAGGCTTACATTTTCCTTATACCATCTATGTGTTATCATTTATTTTTATTATTCATTTATTACTTTTTTTGTCTTTGTTGTTGTTGCTTTTTGCTAGGAGTTGGTTTGCACCCCCAATCTGTCTCGTAGAATTTTATTTAGTCTCAAATTTCATTAAGTTTTAGTCAATCTCTGTCTCATTAATGTGGTACTTTTACAATGTTTATCTACTCAAATGTGTTTAAATGAAATCTATTAAATAATAAATGTCACCTTTTAATATAATTGAGTCTTAATGAATTAAAGTGAAACCATCCAATACCACATATACTACTGTACGCAACACAAAAAAAAATCATCGAAAACAAGGTTGTTGGTATTTTCCTCACACCTCTACAATAAGAAAGGCCACTTTATGCTCTATTTCAGGTGGACCACTCCCTCTGTGGCAGAGAATGGACCAGAACAAAACAGTTGTCTGGTGCTTTGAGCTCCCACCCTGTTCCTCCACAAGCCCATATTCCACACAGCGGGCTGTGAAATCATTTTTGGTCTCCCTCGGACGAGAGCCCCCCATGCAGAAATCCATAAATTCATGAGCATCCACCATCCACACATGAAAAGAAAGGATGTGGTGAAAACAGAGTGTGATAGAATGCAGAGGGAGAAAGAGAATGAGAGACCAGAAGAAATGAAGAGGAAAAGTAGGGGCAGTTAACAGAGAGACAGACATGTGGCAAAAGAGGGTAGAGAGAGTAAGAGAAACTGGACAGACAGTAGGAGAGGGGAGGAGACAAATGAATGCCCGAACAGAAGTGTGAGCGCTTGGAGGGACCCAGCATGAGACTGGTCTGAACCCCCAACCGATTTAGCGCCGGAAGACACAGACATAGGAATATCAAAATGCTTTGGTTGCTCGCAGACACACACGCACACACATGCCCAAACACGCGCGCACACACGCACACACACACACACACACACACACACACACACACACACACACACAAACTCACACACACAAATATACAGATAGACAGAAAGCACGCTACTGTAACACACACTTATGCATAAACACATTAATGAATGCACACTAATGCATGCACTCTGCTTTTGATGCTCACGCATGTTCTGATCTTCACACATACTCATGTACAGGCATGTGCATACACAACACACACACACACACACACACACGCACACACGCACACACACACACACACACAGCTGCTCCATTCCTTCATTCTACTCAGCCCAGCTTCTCACTCTCCCTTTACTCCCTGGGAGATCTGAAGCTTCCTGGCCTTGTTGCAGTGCTCCCATCTCTCTGCACCTCCTAACTTCTTCTCTGCTCATCTTCTCCCACTTTTCAAACCCAGGATGTAGCATTGCCCTGGCACAGTATATCCAGATTGAGTGCAGCAAGAAGGATAGTGTACCCCAAGCATTGTTCATTGATTCTTACATAATATGTTACAAAGTGGATTGCCCAAAGCTATATCTTTGATGATGAAAGCTATTCACTGTTTCTGCAGCCTATAGGCACAATTTAAATTACTATATGATGATAGTGTTTCATTACAACATAAGGTATTTTGTGATATTGGAAGTTACATCAGCAGAGGGTTTGAAAAGCATTTATTTGAAGATTTTTCCTATTATTTGTGTTGACCTGTTAATAAAATTTTGGGCAGCTTCAGAAATACCTTTATATTTGATAAGATACTTGAAATGAAACGTTTCTAGTATTTGACTGGATTTCTTTTGTAACAAATTAAATTCACTTGACTGGATATGATTTAGACAAGTGCTGTCTAAATACAGTTTCATAGTTTACAGTCCACCAGCCCCTAAAAATCTGTAGCGCTTTATCAGTCTGGCTTTTGTAGTGTGGTAGCACACTACTAGGCATATGACAGTACTCATAGAGTTTGCAAAGTGGCCAATGAAAATGACCAAAGCCACCGATCACACTAAAAACTGAAGTCTTTGGTCTGATCTGGTAGCATTTAGGTCTGATGCTGACAGCATCTAGGTACCGGCCAATCATGGGGATGTAAGGACTGGGAGATGGATCAAGGATGGATTGAACAATGAACAAAGCCAGCTACAGAATTGTCTTTAAAAACTTTCTGTGATCAGAAGACCAACTCATGCTGACAAAATGAGCCAAAAAAAAGAAAGAAAACATTTCCAGGAGGAGAAGCACAGGCCTTATACAATGCTGGAGTGACTTCAGCACGATGCTCTGTCCTTCAGTGACCCAGAAAATGCCTGGACTTGTACCAAAGTGGAATTGTCTGAAGAGACTTAAAGATTGAGAGTTGAAAAATGGTCAACATCCAGTCTGACAGGGCTTCGGAGAATTGGCTTGAAGGAACTGGAGAATCTGGCCAAAATCCAGGTATATAAAGCTGGTAGAGCCATTGACAAAAAGACGCTAAGGCATGATTAGTGATAGTGGTGACTCTACAAAGTGTAGAGTGTATATACATAGGGTATCTATATATACATGTGTATATCCATGCATGATATCATTGCATTATCATTGCATTTTAAATATTGATAAACTATTTTCTAACAACATATTTCTAGGTTTTATCAGTATGAGGAATCCCACATAGATTTACATCTGGAATATGCCATATTCAATACATATGTTAATTATCCATCCCAGGTTTCTATTTGTGATCAACATAAAATCATATTGTTTATTTATTGGTGTTTTGTGTATGATCACGACAAAGAGGTTACAAGACATATATGATTAGACAACAGTAGTATAAACTTACATGAACATAGAGTACATATACTGTGTGTTACAAGCTTGTTATCACCTTAGGGTTTGTGGTTGTTCTCATGCTGATCTCTCTGTATGTTTTGCGCTGTTTATAACTTTAATTAAGACTGGGGTTCCGCAACTAAGTAGATGCTCTGTAAACACCACTGTGACACACAGAGACACACACAACCATGTCATTGCCTAGAATGTAGGCACACATGCAGGAGGTTAACAGTTCTATACAGGTGCACAGGGAAGTGTGATCGCCACAATTTCTCTGCCACAGGAAAACTTATTGGCCACTGAGGAGAATCACATGATATCTCCTGACAGGCTTCGACATTTCATTGGTTTATATGGTTTACATTATGACAAGAAGAATACAGATCAAGAAATACATTTAGGGAAACAAAGAAAATGTGTGTGTTTGTGTGGTGATGATGGAGGTTGTTGGGGAATTGTGGCTTGAGGGGTGGAGAGAGCTACCATTCTATATCATTAACTATTTGAGGAATAAAGGTAAAGCATAACACAGGGGGTTATTGAGGACATTTAGGTGATTGACACCTAGGTAGCTAAAAGCCCACAGAGTAACACTGTGAATGAGAATAAGATAAATGTATCAAAGAATAATAAGATAACGTTAACCGAAATATGTACATGTGGGTTCAATGACTTAAAATAGAGAAAATGAGAACAAATGATTAAGTGATTAATGAAATGTGCTGACTAAACCATTTAGATTCCTTGTGAAAAAGGAAAAAGGAAGGATTAAGTCTTTAATTAACAAGACTGTGCATCGGTTCATAGCGTTTGGGCGGCACTTATGGAGACACTATGAGAAAAAGAGATAATGAAAAAAACATTAGTAAGGATATGAACTAATTGAAAAAGAACATGAGTAGCTGTCAATGAGAATGGTGATTCTTTAAAACATTTCATTTTTGCATGTTCAATAAAAGGGCTAAACATAACCCTGAATTATATAACATGACGGTTAAAATGAATGTTTTCCTGAACGATTGATAGAAATCAAATGGATGGATTTCTGGTGTATTTACTTGTCAAGGCAGAAGAGAAGGGAATGGTATAAATTAAACTTCTTCTGCATCCCACATAAAAGTGCTGAAATGATTCTTTTAGAGTATCCCTCCTTCCATGGCTCTTGTCTGCCCCCCAAAGGCTGTCAAACAAATAACACACATATAAAGTTATGGAGTCAATCAGTTTGTGCCTCATCTCCACCATGATGTCTCGTCTACTAAGCAGGCACTGGGGATATTATTAAATAATTTGTCTGTTAAGATGCTGTGGTCATTCTTCCTCGGGCTATTGTTGTAAGTCATTGTAAGTTAGCTGTACCATAGCTTTTGGAACTGAAAGATACCTTTAAGCACATCCCATTTTACCTCACATCTTACCTTCACTTTTTTAGAAATTTTTAGAAAGAACATTAGGGGCATATTACAGTAAAGAAATATTTACTGTGACATAATTCAACTTCATAGATGGATAATAGTTGGTAAGATATGAAGTTAAATACCAAAATATGTTTTAGTTGGTTTTCTTGGTACTACTCAGCTTAATGTTTTGTTAAACATTCTTGTTTTGGGCCATGGTTTTCCCTTTAGAGGTCTGATATCTTTGTAATCTCTCTTTAATTCACCTATTTTGTGAAAATATTAACATGTGATTTGTAGGGAAATGAGAAGGAGAGAAGTCCACCTGTTTTATATTAACTGAGTAGTTATTCGGTTTTTCATTCAGATGCTACATTTCCTTTCAGATCAGAGATCAGATGCTATCTGTGGCGTTGTACACAAAAGGACAGCAAATCAGTGGACACAGCAATCCTAACATTGTATGGAAATTTCCAAAAAACTACTCTTCTCTCCTGTAGCCTTTTGGTTTTTATAAACATTGCAGTCATTTTCTCAATAATGACGTGCATTTAAACACATTCCTTTGCTATAAACAATCATAATTAGGTCAGATACAAAACTCACTGAGAATTGACATAAAATGAATAGTCACACAACTCTTCTTGCTGCCAAGCTAAATGTCCTTTTGCTGAAAAAGTGCCTGCAAAGTAATGTAAAAGTTATCATAGATTTATAGTCTTTGCCCTGACTAAAACCCAGGGGCATAAAGAAATATCAGGAAAAAATGCTTGCTAATGGGAAGGGAATGGAAAATTATGCAAATTAGCCTCTGAGCCATTAATGGACATTGTATTTTTTATAAATTGTGGGGTATCTTTCTTTTCCTCTTCTTTCTTATTAAGACCATTTGGCATGGACCTCAAATCTATAGGGGAGGCGTGTTTAAGTTAATTGCTCCTCTCTCTCTCTCTCTCTCTTGTTATTGTGGCCTGTTTTGGCCCTAATGAGAGATACATTATCGCAAACTTCTTGGAATGATATTAGCATTTAATAGGGGACAATAAAGTACATTGGGGAGATAGTATCTGATGTGACAGAGCAATTAAGACTATGTTTTATGAGTGTCTTGCTGTTTTGAAGTGTGGCCTACACTGTGGAGATTTGCTAATTTGGTACAGGGCTAAAACGTCCTGGGCTGTATCTTGGGTGGTGGGGCTCTTGAGAATTGTATATGAATTGCTGCCAGGGTTCTTTTGTTGCTTCACCTTTAAATTTTTTTTTTAACATATTAGAACAAGAGAAGAATCCTGGCAAAAGTAATGTAGGAGAATGATGTTCAATTGACTGTTGCTGACCTGCTGTGCTTAAGCTTTCTTTTTTATGTAATTTCGCTTTGAGTCTCTTTGCACCAATACACAATAAAATTGTCAGCAAACTGTTATGTCGACTATTTGTGTTTAAAATTGGCTGTCAAGACTAAACTGTTCTGAAAGTGCACGTCTATAACTGCTTTCTGAAGATTGTTATATAACTTAGTTTGGAAAACACTGCAAGAAGAAATCCAATTTTAAAAGAAAATGTTTTTGGATGCCTTCTAACTTCACTGCTAACATGTTATGTATGCATGTTATATCTTAAATGCCAGCAACCAACATGGTAGAGCTGTTACCATATTTATAAAAGATGTGTTATGTTGGGAACTAATCAAAACGATTTTTATTATTCATATCCTATTGACTGGCAGTTACACTGAATTAAATGTTGGATGGATGAATGTTGCTTGACAGAATCACTACACATTTCCAAGGATAGCTGCATGACAATAAAATCTCTGTTTCAACTTTGTAAAAATTCAACATTCATAACAGTATCACAAATCAAATAGTTTTCATTCTATTTTCATTGGTACTATATATATATATATATATATATATATATATATATATATATATATATATACTATATATACTATATATATTCCCTTGAAAATGTGTGTTTTCCTACCTGTGAAGTGAGGTCTGTGACAATATTGGACAGTACAGTATATGATTATTGTGTGTGTGTGTGTGTGTGTGTGTGTGTGTGTGTGTGTGTGTGTGTGTGTGTGTGTGTGTGTGTGTGTGTGTGTGTGTGTGCATGCCCTCAATTGTAAAAGGTTCGTTAGTAAATACACTTCTTCTTAAGATGCTTAAAGGCTGTGTGTCTAAATTGGTTTATACATATTCATTTCTTTACAAAAATGTCAATATGCTTATGATTTTGTGCTGTGTGAACACACGTGTGTGCATCCTTGCATGTGTTCTGCTTACCCAATCACATCTTCTGCCTGCTTAGGTGTCACTTGGGTTCTCCTAACACAGGAAAACTGTTAATACATGATGCATTGAGGTTTAGGTCCATAATCTAGCCATGAGAGAACAAACCCCATTGGACAGTGGGAGGCTGACCACAGGAATCTGTAATCCTCCACCCAATAGACGATCAATCCTTCCATTGGCCCTTGGATGACTCCACAGAGTGCCCCCACTCACCTCTTGTGTGAGAGGATTTGTTGAAATTTGCATCTGTGTTTCTGGTGCATGTCTTCTAAGATGTGAAGGGCATTCTAAGAATTAAGGGGAGATTGCTCGGTTATTTTTCTAAAATGTATCTGAGTGCAATTATATGTTTTTTGTATATTTTTTTGTGTGTCTGCATATTTTTTAAAAGAAGAACATGCCAAGATAGTATCCTGTTGCGAATAGATTCACTTTACTCACCTTTAACAGTTCAGTGAGGCTGAAATTTGATCTATGAATTAATAAGACTTGCTAATATGTTCATTTTGACAGTTGGGATAGGATTGAGAATATGGATGGTACAATGTCTGGCAAAAATGAACAGGTTTTTTTTTTTTTTTTGGTTTTTGTCAACCAGTCCTATAAATCATGAATTTGTAAAGCGCTGGTGATAGTTGGCAAACCACAAACTACAATAACTCAAGTCATTCCTGGAAAGAAGACTGTCAAACAAGAGTATTGATCTCAGGGGAAATTTCAGATCAAATGAAGGTCAAAATTTACACTAAGGAGTTGCCAGTAAATTTCACCCTGACCTTTCTGGTCTAACTGCAACTTCAGATGCTATTCTGTTCGCACAGTATGGTTTGTGTGATTCAAATCTCCGGGTGTTTTGAATAATCAACAAATAGCCTGCTTAATAACTTTGAAGCATGTCCATAATCATGTGTAAAGGTGTTTGGTGTATTGGTAATCTCAGGTGTACACAACCCACATGGTCCCTCCATTGTCATTTCTCATAATCCTGTCCGCTTTGAAACCTTCATACAAGCTGCTGATAGGTGTTGTTGGCAAGAACATCTGGTGGGTCTGCCTGTTCACAAACTGATAGGAGTAGGGAAAGAGTTGCTCTGCTAGAACTCATAGTCTGAACAAGGTATTAGGAGTCTATTTAATGAGAGTACCACTTGAAGGACAGGCAGAAGTCACACCGAGGCAGCACTGAATCACATTGAGCCAAATGTGATTTTTAAGTTCGGTTATGAAACAGCATGCTAACTCAATCCTTATAGATGGAATATCAAAACGTGATTTGTTTACGTAATTTAATAGTTCAAACAAGTTGCTAATGACAGATCGCAGGACAGATACTCGCCCGTGATCAGTGGTCAGATCACATTAGCTGAGGATGATCGCCAAAGGGACACTAAGTTCTCACAGTTTATTTCAAAGATGGATGTGTACCATTGACTCTGTCTCATAACTGTCTGATAACCATTGCTCTCTTGTGGAACATTTAAGGCTCTCGACAGGGGAGGGCTAAATGAAAGGGAATGTAGAAACACAGCTGATAAGCTACAGTAGCTTCCTCCACTTTGGTGTCTCGTGCTTTCTGGTCCCTCAAAGATCGGCATTGTCAAGATGGCCTACTGTTGGTCAAAGGTCATGGGTCCAGCTTAACTTGCTGTGAAAAAAGTGTTCATATTTACTTCTCCATGAGCAAATGCATTAATCGCAGTGATTCTAGTTTAATAAATTAAATCACATGAAATTCTCAGAGTTTTTAGTGCTGGTACAATCTTTTCCATTGCTAACTTTTCAGTTGCTTGTTAACCTATATATTTAAAACTGTTTTTGTATGTTAGGGTTGCTACATCTCTCAGAGTTGCATCCCATTTTCTTTTTTTCTGGAATGGTGATACTGTCACTTGCAGATAGATAGAAGTGATGTAAAAAGTCTAAGAGAAGAAGCAGAAACTTGCTTTGCTTGCTCTCTCTACAGTATATGCTTTTCTATTGATTTCTTCCACCCTGGGCAAAGTCAATGCTACACTGTGAAATTAGTAATGCATGTCGTCATGCATCCCTCACAATCATCAAGAGATTTGGATACGTGTTGGCTGTACCTCGGAGCAAAACGCATTTGCATGAGCCCTCATGTGAGTTTAATAAAAGGCAAACTGTAAGATGAACTACTCTGGAGTAATGTATTGTGCAATTTGGAAGATGCCTTCAAAAAATCTGTGATGTACTGTACAAAGCTTTGTAACCTAGGCATTGTCATGAGATGGAGTTTTTGTTTTGTTTTGTTTTGATATCCTTGGGGATTGTTAAGCATGTCTATACTCTTCCTTCTGTGCCCACACTTGCTATGAAAAGCTGCAACAATGTGCAGGTTATAAATCCTTTTCTTGCAGTTCCACTGCACAGAAAACAACCATTATGAACAACAAAGTGCCAACCTGGAAGGCTCACAGAAATTAGCCTGTCAGACATGTGATTATGTCTGTGCAATCTTCACAGGTCCTTAAACCAACACCGAATGACTCAACCTCATTAGATGTGTGGATGTGTTTAAGATTTTCATGGTGAGGCTTTTATAGCAATGAGAAAATAATTGGCATTTCAGTTATGATCAGGCTTGGGGCTTACAGCAGGAAGATGGCTTACAGTTTGATTTACACTTCAAGAAAAGTGCTCAGACAGAAGGAAAAAAAAAACACCATGTCTCTGTCTTTGATCTGGCTCATTGACAAGGCTCTGGGAGGGCAATTCCCAGAGACAGACAGGACCGACATTCCACTATATACTGTAGATTTATTCCAAATCAAGCAAAAGCTAATCAAAGAATAAAGATATTACATTTTGTAAGGACACTGTACCCACTAACATACCAACAGAATATATTGCGCGTTACCCAAAATATGCATATAATAGTTAAAACAGTAAAATAGAGTATATATTCATATATATATATATATATATATATATATAAAATGCACATAGGAAAATGAGACACACCATGAGACGCAAAACATGCAAATACATAATCGGAGAGTGCAGACAAAATAATCATCATATAATGGATATAATGAAAATGAAATCCTGTCATTATTCAAATAATCCACATATCAGAATGAAAAGGCTTGTTTAGGATTCTTACGGCAGCTATAAATAACAACTCCAAATGTTCAAGCAATCAAGTGTTCTGTCCAAATGAAGTAAGCATTTTCCTCAATCAATGGAGCATGAACAAACTCAAACAGATGCTGTTGTTATTCACAGTCCATCATTGTATAATTACTTATTTTCCCTTTGATCAAATTAGGCTAAGCACTAATTGACTGTAAGTGAAATGAGTTGACCACTGTTTTCATAAGCCGCCATTGCTGTATGCCCCCAATCTCACTGTCTTTATGCTGATGTCTAATTGTTGGTCTGATTGCTTGGCCTTCCAGTGCTGTGGTTTCCATGCTAATAAGCTAATTATTGAACAACAATGTATTCTAAGATAATTCAATCACCGTAGACACTAATGAACACAGGGTCCAATAACAAAGTGCTTGATATTTTAATTCTACTTGCTTCTGTTCTTGACAGTTAGGGCCTGTGTTCACTGCTCAGTTTGCTGTAAATGTGATTTTATGGCAACCGGTGAGGTTAGAGCAACATGCCCTGCAGTCACGTATAACATGCATTCATTATTTCACATGAACGAAGCCTTGAAAAAGATCTTGGCTTTTATCTTATATTACATTGCATGCATATAGTATATTGTTATATAGTACATAGGGACTGCTCTAAACTACCCAAATTCAGTGCAGAGCAAAAAAAGTTAAACCAGGCTCAATTTTTTGCCATGACACAAGACTATCTGGCAAAGTGCTGACTTGGCCAATCAACTACATTAGAGTGTATATGCTGGCTTACGTGAAGGTCTAATTTTTACTGTTGAACTCTTGAAAATAATAAGTGTTGATGATAAAATTGTCACTGTCATGATTGTGAAATCTTATGTGTGAGCATTACAAATCATGGCACAGTGTCTGGTTGTCTGATAGACTTAGACTAATTTGTTACTCTAAGTGGACTTCCACCATCATATTATGTTGTCTCACTGGTACCTGAAACAACATGCCCTCAGCAACATAGCCTCCCAACTTGTTTTAGCACAGGACTGTTTCCAGTATGAATACCTGTGTTGGGTTACAATTCATAGTTATTTTTCCCTTATGAACAATCTCACCTTAGATGATGGTCGGGAAGTCTTAAAATGTGACCAACCACATATTTGGTATTAATCACTGATGTATTAGATGTAATTGATGTAATGTAGATATTTTGTTAATTTCATATTTCCAGTGCTTACACTCTAAAACCTCCCACATCTGCCATATAATAAAGAGGAGGGGTGAGAGTAGTTTAAGAGGGATAAAGATTCAGGCCTTATTAAAAAAGGAATACTTCCTCTGATTCTACAAAGCAGAACTCTGCAAAGTGGACAAAAAAGAGGAATCTGGGATGTGGGGATGCAATATAAAAGCTCCTGTTAATATTAAATAAATTTAGGTTCAATTTCCCGCCACAGAGGGATTTGGTGTCAAAGCTGCTCATTTCATTGGCCTTTTGACATGACTAAATCAAATACTGAGGAATCCATTTTACTATTTTTTGATGGGCAGACAGGATTTGCAGGGCTGGGAGCTGCTGGGAATGGCCAGCTAAAGCTTTATCCTTTATTTAATGTCTGCCAGTTGATACTAGACATAGAGAGAGAAAGAAAGAAAGAAAGAAAGAAAAAGAAAAAAGTAAGGAAGTTTGAAACCAGAGAGTGAGAAAGAACTTTTGCAAGGAAAGAAGCCAAACGCAAGAACAAGACAGATAGCATGAATATTTATAATGAAAGCAAGGGAAAAGCGAGTAGAAGAGAATCTCTTTCCTTAGATGATGCCCCACCTCACTGCTGGAAGCCAAATGAACATTCAGATTTTTTAAGCCATAAAGTGGACGATTCTAAAGCTTTAACTCTGACACAGGGAGAATTAAGCTGGTTTGACTGGGCTTAGGCTGAGTTATCACATCCCACAGCCGGACACTACACACACAGGCTGAGCCCAACAGAGAGAACAGAGGAAGAGGACTTGAAAGCAGGTGCGGGACTCCTATGGCAAAAGGTTGACTTGAAAAAGACTAGCTGTCTGTGCTTTAAACTTTATTGGCCTACGTCATACAAAGCACAGCCAGAGGCAGTGTATCAGAGGTGGAAGGTGGGGTGGGGATGGGGGGTGTGGTAGCAGTACTTACTGTAAGATAGTCTGGAAATTCTTAGTTGGAATCCATGATCCTGCCTAAACTACAGGTTTTATTTCCTCCATTTCATCAGTCTCTTTCAAACATTACCTTGTCATATGCCTGTCATATCAACTGTCACCTTTTCTAATTTCAATTTTTTTTAGAAATATATTTTGGTATTTTTCCTTATAACATTACTCACGACCATTTCCTGCTAAGTATACTATACAATATTTTAAACCTTTCACATGTAGAAATGGATTATTGTTTATTAACTCTTTCACCAAATGAAAAAATAACTGAGGCTCACAATTGCAATTCCCATTGATTAAATTGCTCTATTAGTGGCTCTTCTGGGTCTCAGAGCTAAGGTCCAAGCTTTTAACCAGAGGCCAAACAATATCTCTTTGTAGGCAACATGTCAATTTCTTTCATTTCTAAGTTCATTCATTTTTGTCTGCCATTGGGGTGAATGGTTTCTGCATGTAAGCATCCATACTTATACATACTGCAGACACACGCATGCATGCATATACACATATATATGAGTAAACAAACAAACACACTCACGAACATGTATGCAGACACACACACACACACACACACATATACACACACACACACATATATGCAAGCACACACACACACACACACACAAACAGTGTGCTCCGTGAGACAGAAGCCATAAACATAATCCATTTAAGTACAAAACCTCTGCTTCTTGCTTTTATCTCCACAGTGCTGGGGCTTGATCCAAGATGAAATTTTCTAAACTGTAACACCCACATCTCTGTGCTCTGTGCTTCATAAATCAAGCCCTCTATCATTCTCACCGACCCAACACATTTTTCCTTGGAAATGAAGACATAGTAGAATCATTTAGGTTTGATGGACTTGACACTGCTGTGGTCTTTCATGTGCCATGCAGTTTAGATTCTGTTTTTGCTGTGAGAGCAAAAAGGAAAGTTTATTATCACTGGAGTGTTCCGTAATGTAATATTTGAAGAGACCCAGTACTCCTATGAATGCCTGTTTCACAGCGGCCAATGTCTCCAACCATCAAATTTACACACATCAAAAATAGCTCAGTGAAATGTTTGGGAATAGAGTGCACTTTAAATTTCTATTTGGATCAATTTACCTTTCCCCTTCCTCTCCCTCTGATAATCTTATGATTGTGTTTTGTGTGTAGAAAAAGCTCCTTCACTCAAAGACAAGTAGATTTATGTCCTGTGGGAGAACTGTGGAAAAATACCACTGTATACCTTCCCCTTAGGCCTCCTGATTCACAGTGATGGAAAGATCTATTGACCATTGAATATAAAAACCATACCTGCAACGGATATTGTCACTGCATTTTGTTGATAGCTGCAGAGCTTAGGCAAGTAAATGAAGTGTCATAAACAATCTAAAACAACCGTTAAGGTCTAAAAGTTCCTAATGTGCCCATGCACACATCGTTTCATCTGCACATGAATGTATGGGGAACCCCTTATGTGCACATACAGTATGTGCTGCACTGATGTCCCCGCCTTTTCAGTGAGTTGCTCGAATAATCTACAAGATGAATTCTTATTGTCATTTTCACTTTCTTTGACTTGTTTGACTCTTCCTTTCCCTTCTAATTCTAGCATCATGGGAAAAGATACTGGTCTTTACCAAAACCTTTTGCAGGAGGGTTATAGAAACAAATTACATTGATTTTTTTTTTTTTTTTTTGCAGTCAGACATAGACTAGTTATATCAGCTCACCAGTTTAAGATTAAAATGGTTATTAACTAGGTGTGGTTGCATGCCAGTCAACTGGGATAAATGGTCATTGTGCAGAATATTAAAGTAGCATGAAAAAAGATATTGCAAGCTGTTTCACTTTACAGCATTATCACATTAGCATGTTTGCATTTTAGAGATGACGTCATCTTTTCACTATTCTTGCCTAGTCTCTCCTAAATTATCTGATGAGTTACAGACTAGCTTCAAAGCCACAGTCACATTATTCATGTGCAAACCAGAAATTATGATTCCAAGTGTATGTCTCTCTAATATCATGCACTGGGGAAATTATGAATTTTTATTGCAACCACAGCCATATATTTGATTAGGTCATAAACATTACCTCTTTCTGCTTCTAGGTCTAAAAATGATTCACTTCCATTGGAGGGGCATTAATCATATAATTAACACAGTAAAAAATTATTACAGAACAACAAGAAGAAAGGGTCAGCAACTAAAGAAATATATGTAGTGTGTTATATACAGTAATCTGTTGTGAATTTAAATTTTTTTTTCCAGCGATCTAAATGAGCTGAATCTAAATCTCAGTCCAAAGCTATTTGTTAGAATATAGAACAAGGAAATATTTCATAGTTGTGTCAGACAGATTAAATGTGTGATTTATTCACTGTCTTGTAAAAGAAAAGAAAAGAGCAGAAGATAACACAGTTTACTGATTAGTACCTTAACATACTTAGAAAAGTTAAAAATTGATATACCAAGAATAGTAAAACAGGAATAGAATAACCATTGAGGCTTAAAGGCTGTAATTTTGGGGCATCTAAATAATATTAACCAGGTCATGACTATGGCAAATCTCGGCAGCTCATCCCTGCAAATTCTCAGCATTTACCACTTTCACTCTTTTCCATACATCTAAACACACAGAATGATTAATATCATGCCAACTGAGATAGTCTAGAGCATGAATTAAAGTGTCCTACTAGATCACTCCATAGAGATCTATCTAATCACTGATTACCTCTTATTCAAAGAGGCCAGATAATACCTCAACATGCAAGGGTGGCCTATACTTAAAGATTGTCATTCATAGAACCCTGCCTTTACTTAACCCCAGAGAGCAAGAGATATATTAGAAAATGGAAGGTGGTTTGACAGAGTGAGGGACAGAGAAAGAGATCCTGAGAGATAGAATTGCATAGAAAAAGACAGCAAAAGCACAAAAAAAGCCAATGAGAAAGGAGAAAAGACAGAAAAGCAGCATATCAGAAACCACAGAGAGAGATCAAGAGATAAATACCAGATGGGGAGGAAAAGAGAAAGGAAGAGAAAGAGAGAGAGCACCACACACATGACAGAAATACTTGGATGAAGAGCTTCCAGCCAAATCCATCATGATGAAACTCTTCCTTGCACCAGGAGGCCTCTACTTCTTTAAGGTCTACAAGCTTTGAAGCCTATCATTTTAAAGGTCTAAACAGCTTACTCGCAAAACATGTGTAAAAATGGGAATTGGATTTTTCAGAGTTTTGATGTTGAGAAATTGAAGACATTAATAAAGAGTGAACATGATGAAATTCCTTGGATGTGAGATATTGTCAGAATTTAATACATTAATGGTTAATGCTTCTTTTAATGACTCATCTCCACATTTTGACTAAATGTGTCCTTTTGGAAAATTCTAAATGGTTTTTATGATTGCTTTTTTAAACTTTCCGCTAAAAGTTGTCACAGAAAACCCTCAGGTGTTAAAAAAGGAATCTCTTGGAACTGGTTTAATAATAATGATTCTTGTTTGGTCCTGTGCAAATGTAGCCCTGACAGAAAGAAGGGAAAGTACTGACTGATTAAAACAAGATCAAACAAGAATCTAAAAAGGACAAAATGTGCTGTCAACGTGAAAATTTCCCACTTTGATTAGTTGCTCAGTGTGATCTTATTTCATGGATAAGCATAGACAGTCCTGTTGGTCTGAACTAAGGAAAATGGTGGACCAGGATTTTGAAAAGATTCAAGCAAGTCTCAATAGATTCATTTATAATGCACAATATACAAGTGATGAAAAAAAGAACATTCTCATTTAACATTGAAAAACTTAAAAATAAATAAATAAATATATAAATAAATGAATACATTTGTTGATATTCATTTATTGAATTGAAAAAAAGGTAAATCAACACATTTTCGGGTCATATTCCTTAACTTAATATTTTATATATTAATTTCTTTTTTTTGTCCTTCACATTATGTCCACACTTGTTTTCAGTAGGAATCAGGATGTTTCTAGAGATGATTCCTCAGACTAGGTCAAGTTCAATACTGTATCTCCACCACTTCTTCACCCGACCTTGACCTCTGACCATTAGGAAGACTGCCATGGGTGAAGTAAAAGCAGAAATGTCTTATGAGAATCACTGAAGTATTGGACATCCGCACAAGTGTCTAAGCAATTGTGAGTACGAGTGTTTTAAAGAGAGGGTGAGAGGGAAAAGAGAGACTGTATGACTCCATATAAGCCTGGAAATTGTGTTATTTATGGGGTTATTCCAAGCTATCACATCATCCACACATATACAGTATTAGGTACTTCGCAGTCATCTTCATACATACACTTACATGCACTCAGAAATATGCACACACACACACATCTGTTATGGTGCCATTGAAGCCAAATGCCATTATTCTAATTCAAGACTCAAGCAGTTCTGGACCACAAGAGGCAGTTTTTGGATAGCCATACTCTTAAAAGCAGTGACGCACAGTCTGTCTCACACATACACACACAAACACACACACACACATGTGCCCACATGCATATACACCCATTCTCATCCCATCTCCTCACCTTGCCCCCAAAACACCCTGAAACAAAATTTATTCATTCATTTATTCATTCATCCAATCATTTTGGCCTCTTCACTGTGTGAGAGGAGGTGAATAGGCCCATTGTGCTGCAACCTGTGTACCTCAACCCCTCAAGCACTCTGGCCAATTTTTGCTCCCATGCTGTCCCCTTAAGAGGAAAGAGCTGAAATGAAAAGCCTTGTCCTTCTTTCTCCCTCCTGTGCCCCCCCCCCCGCCATCATCCTCCCATCCTCCTCTTCTCTCCAAAAACAACCCATAATGGGGGACTGGAGGCTGTCTATCTATTTTTCTGCCAAAAGAGGGGAGAGAGAACGAGAGAGGAACAGAGAGAAAGAGAGAGAGAGAGAGACCAGCAGTGAGCTCATCATCCTTGATTAGGCCTGTCACCACCAGGTAGGAGGCAGCAATTAGCCTTGGCCAGGCCTGTTCCACTGAGACACACACATGCACACATGCCCACACATGCTCCCTCGCACACACATGCATAATTACACAGACACAACAGACACTCATTCAGGCACACACCCATACACTTGGGAGACTAACTGAATGAGTGTGGCATCTGTTAGAGAGTGATTTGGCTGGTGAAGTGAAAGAGAGGATGGATGAATATGTGGAGAGGAGCAGTGGCACACTGGCATAGAAGGATGGAGAACAGGAAGAGAAGTCATGGTGAAGGACAGATGAGGGAAAGGAGGGAGGGAGGAAAAGTGTTTAAAAAGGTAGGAGACAGGGGAGTGGAGGGTTGTGAGAGGACAATTGGTGGAAGAGAGGATGGAGAAAAGAAAAAGTAAGGATGCATGGATGTGTAAAAATCCTAAAACGGGTAGAGGAACGGCATGAGATGAAGATGGGGACAGGAGTAATGGAAGTACTGAGGAAAGGAAAGGAGAAGAGGAATCAAGAAATGAAAGGGGGATTAAACGAAGTGCATGGCTTCTTAGACTGAAGGTTTGTGTTGGGACAAAAGCGGGAAGGATGGGGCAAGGCGTGGGGGGAGGTGGAGAAATAGTGCAAGTGAACTAAAAAAGGAGGGATGGAGGGAGAGGAGGGGGGACAGATGGAGTGAGGAGAGGGAAAGGAAAGTAGGCATGGAGCAAAAGACAGGAGGGGATGAGTGGTGGTGAGAGAGGGGAAGGAGGAGTGGGGTGCTGAGATGGACGGGGAAGAGGAGATTGGCTGTTTGGTTTTGATAGCATGTGCCAAATCGATTGTGGCTGACTAATCTAGTTAGTTATGGCAGAGGCATGCAGAAGAGGCGCTTATAGGGGTGTTAGGTTATAGTGTAAGGGTGTTTGTGTGTATGTGTGAGAGTGTGCTGGCCTGACTGCAACTGTGTATCTGGTGTATGTTTCCTGCCCTGTCTGTGTGTATGTGCGTTTGTGTGAAGCATGTCCAAAGCAGACATGAGGAAAAGCCACTGACTTGCTGTGTGACTATGCTCTTAAAGAAAAAACAACACACATTGGTCAGTATTCACTCATACATGCACAGGATAAGCAGTCAAACATTAGGCTAAATCAGATTGCTTTGACCAGTAATTACAGGATGATTGTGATAATGGCAAGAGATACTAACTTTAATATGCTGCCTAGATTCTTTCCGCTAAATACTGTATTAATTAGGCTCTTTTAAGAACAAATTTTGAAGCCAGCACAGATGAGGACAGATGGAGTGTGCTGGCAAATATAAGCAGTTCTGAAGGGTTGTCTTCAGTTGAAAGTGGAGCTATTCGTATTTTCACCCTCTCTACTAGCCATTTCCATAAAACATCTAAGATATATGGTAAAGAATAAAAATTTCCTTTGTCACATTACATTAAAGACATTGTCAAAAATTATTGCTATGGCCACAGTCATAATAGAAGCCCTGCTATAGGGTGCTTAGCATGCTTTGCCCCCTTAGCCTGGTCTTTACAATGAACCACTTATGTAGAAAAGGAACGCTGGCATGTTAAATCACTTCATCTATAATTGCCTGCATTTACTTCTCCTTAGAGGGCCAAACATAAGAAATTCTCCCAGGCCCAATAAATGCTGCAGCTGACCGTATTTCTGATTAGGGGCTGGGGGCGGAAGAAAGGATTTGACGCTCATTTTTCACAAACAATTTTTCCATTTTTCTTCACAGGCAGACAGTTGGCATTAGATTAGGGCAGGCCTAACAGAGGCAGGGCCGCTAGCAAATTGTGCGGCTTGAAGGGCAAATGCCCCTCTGAATTTATCAACTTATGGCTCCAGTGAGCTGCAAGGGATGGTGATGACCTTAAGATACCCTCCTAAGGATGCCTTTTACCATCACTCCATGCTACACACAGAGGCGCTTTACTGGACCATAGGCTACTAGTCTCAATGAGCACTGTGATTTCTTTTTAAGTTAATTTTTAATAAATCTGTATGTAAATTGACTAAACATAGCTGTGTTCTAAAATGATGCCTATTTGCACTAGTATACCAGTGCATTTAGTATAGTATGCATTTAGTGTGTGTCTATATATATATATATATATATATATATATGTATATATATATATATATATATATATATATATATATATATATATATATATATATATATATATACTGTATATATTTATATATGACAGATTTGAAGTTATTTATTGTTGAGATGCAGAGTGTGACGAAGACTAGTGTCTGTACACACTAAATGCATACAGTCGTGTGTGTGCTCTCAAGTATAAAGCAGAAGTGTGTTTTGCCCAAGCACCATCAGTCACTTTCTGTGACAACTCCATACAAAGAACTGTTGTTCCATCAGGGTTGTAATTCAACTGGAAGGACAGTTATAGTGGAAACACACCCGTTTCAAAGCAGTTCAAAAATAGAGTATACTATACTGCACTGCTGTCTTTAGTGTAAGAACTTATTGTATGGTTGAATGAGATGCAGTTGAATGAATACGTTGTGCCTTTAAACATCCAGTGTATTTAAATCTGGCCTGTGGCCATGAGAGCAGACACACACACACACAGTAACACACATTCAAACAAGCAGACAGAGGATCATTAAAGTAAGCATGGAAAATGTTTCCTGTAATTCTGTGAAACTTTAGCGCAGGTTGACCTAAATGCACCTGATCGCTTAGCATACTGCAAGTGACACACTCAACCTCATACTCATACAACAAGGGTAAATCTTCAGGTCTCACTGACTATATATCCTATTTACCTCGTTGTGGTCATTAGTGGCCAGTTATCTCACACCAAAGAAATAAGATCTTTCTTCTGTATTCTGTAAAATAGAAATGTAGTAAATATTTTGTGTCAAGTCACTGAATTTGATTACTGGGTTGCTGGCACATTTGTAACTAATCTTCCCTGCATGACCACATCATCACAGTCAACACATTAACACTAAAGGAACACCATGACTGCTAATGGCATTATGGGAATAATACATGGATTACCCATGGACATATTACAAGGGTATGATTTAATGCTCTTGCAGAGTCATTTATTCTTACTGTAATTATCATGCAATCTAGATAATCAAAATGCCCGTTAGTAGTTTAGAGTGAAAGGTCACCCTTACTAATGCCTATTAAATGAAAAATGAGGTGTTTCGATATATGCTAATGTCATAAACAGCAGCAGCCAGCCAGCCAGCAGTGTGAGGCACTGACCATGACCCATTTCATCAGATGATCTTCACTCTAGAAAGAGGCTCTGGAGTAGAGGCTGACTTGCATGTTGTTTTCACATGCAGCGTTAGAGCTCACTAAAGATATGGATGTAATCAGGCTGACACTGTGTATAATCTTCTATATAGTCTGAATCCATAGACAAACATCTTCCCAAACAATGTAAAGCTGCAGACAGGGACCAAGTAACATAATGCAGAAACAGGTTTACCTCATTATAGCATTTGCTGCTTATTTTTGATAGAATAGTGTAATGGCTTCGGACCGGTGGAGAAACCGGATGATTACTGATGAAATTGGCTAAGTCTGTGTGTGTGTGTGTTTTTTTCTTTCCAAGAGTTAATTCTATCTATTCCCAGGCTCAATTTCTTGAAGAGGGACTGACTTAAAGTATGAGGGAGGGCCTCAATCAGAATAGGAAAGGGATTGCTCCAACCAGCACTGCACTGTAGTGATTACATTGTCAATCACTTCTACTACTGATAATTCAGGCCTTCATAATTTTCTCAAAGGCGTGCACCGATGTAACTGTATACAGTCTGGCATTAGCATTTGGGTGTGACATTGTGAAATCAGATTGTCACCTTCTTTTTCGTAGTGGCAGATAGCTTTTTTTTCTTTTTAGATTAGAATGGGTGTGATTGACATTGACTTCTGGCAAAATCAAATTGAGACTTCTAGGATCTCTTACAATGCTGCACATATTGAATAGCAGGCGTTTCTGATTAATATGGCATAGTGATTAAGTCTCTAATCAGAATCTGATGGTTTATAATCTATTCCTAATATCTGATACTTTTCATTGATTAGAATCAAACAAATTTGACATTGTGCCAATAAAAATATATTAGCCAGAAATAGCCTTGGATTCTGAGTAACTGATTCCAGCTATTTTTGTGTAAATCAAGAGGCAATATTCATTTCTAATCAAACATTATTTTCATTTATCGGCCGATGTCTCCTTGCATAACTTACATGTAGGCGGTGATCTTCCAGCACCAGCATTTACAGATAATGAAAATTCTCCTCCCTCTTTTAATGTTGTTTGTAATAATATCCTTAGGAATCAGCTTAACCATTCATTTATGCATACCATTCATACAAAGCATACCCTGAAGTATCTCTTAAAATGTGTGATCAGATTGATCCATTAGATCCTTTGTTGCCTTTGGCAGGCTGTACTATTTTAGAAATTGATGAATGAAAACCTGTCACACATATGAATGTGCAAAATGCAGTCATGCATGTTAGGAATCTCACTTTATGCGGAAAATGGACACTAATGGAATTTCACTTTGTTTAATATTAGCTTTATTTAAGCCTGGGCCATCAATCAATAGGTTTGGACATATTAAATACTGGAGATATTTTGATATCTTGATTATAACTATAAAGCGCTTAAATGTATGAATAAATGTTTGAATGAGTATGTGAATGAAGAAATTCCTAAATATTCCAGTGTTGCTGTATTTCAGCCTCTTATTATTGGTTTTCTATCTTGTTTAAAGTAAGGCATTGGTCTGTCAGTCAAACTCTTCAGCTGTAATATCACCAGTAATATGGTAAAAAAGTTACTGACTGCCTTTAACTTTGATTTGTTTGTAATGAATATGCATGTGCCATGACTAAAGATGTTTGGCATTTCTCAATGATTTTATTGTTGAAAGCGAGTATGCTGTTTAATATTGGGAGAAAGAGGTGACAGGATGTGGGTCCAGCACTTGATTAAAATCGGGTCTTTATGATTTTAAGGTACTGTATGTGCCTTACTAGCCTTATACATCCCTTAGCTCTTCCCTGGAAATCCTGCGGTTTACTACACTATTCCACAGATGCGTGTATCATCTGTCCAGTGTTTTCTGGCTGTGCCCTGAGGCTTTCTTTTGGTTGTAATAGTTTGGAATTTTGATCAGCATACCTCCACAGGTTGTATCAGGGAGCTATACTGATCAAATGATTCAGCTTATCTCTTTCAGTGAGGAGATTTTATATGTCTACTTTGAACTCCTCCTGAACATCGGAACTCCTCGACCTATCCTGGAGGGTGAGCCCACCAAGCCAACCTGCATTTTGACCACTGCCATACTGTATGTGATCTGCATTTTTCCACACAGGATCACTACCGAAAGTTTATGATTATATATTTGATTAGAGGTTGGGAGGTGGTGAAACCCAAAGTAAATTAATCAACCATTTACATATATTCACAATAGACAATCATGCCAAAGACAGACGTGCAATAAAAAAAAGCACAAGATGTAGGATGTTCTTGTCAATCATTCACCTCCAATTTTTTCCACTTTCTTGATGTCAGTGTGAGCACTGAGAGCTATCTGTAGAATTAATGTAAAAGAGTCCAGAGATGGACTCTTTAACTAAGACCCCCGCAACACACATTAGCATTGAGGTCACCTTCTCACACTGCACAAACTCCAACACCTAGAGCTCGGCTAGGGGCTTGTGAGTATCCTCACCACCTGCTCATTGCCACCCACCCTGAACACCTCCAGAAAAAGGAGCGAGTCCAACCTAAAGCCAGAGGTTGAGCTCAATTGCCATACCACTATTGTACCATAGATATTACATATCAAAAGCCTTAAATTGCTGAACATTGGCTATTAAGACTTGAGCAAGAGGGTATGAACATGCAAACAAAAATTTGGTTTGCTTTTACCGAGGATAGAGAGGCAAAAAGAAGATTGTAGATAGGAAGAAAATCTAATTTATCTAATCTCAATCTGTCCCAAAAAAACAAAGTTTTTTTCTGAATTATAACACTTGGTATTCACATATATTACATATATAAATTGGTATTTAAGCCTATCAGCCATCGCATTTAAAGTTACCAGTTTAATTGCCATGGATGATCAGTGCATTTTTTTTTAAATCTGCACAGATAGTATAAATAGTCGTAAAAATGTTTTGACTGAGAAATAACGCAAATTAAAGAACTAAAGTTTACGAAAAAAAATAGTAAAAGAAATATAAGCTATCAGTTGCAGTGTAAATTCCAGATCACAGACTGTTGTGTAATGTGCAATAATGACACGTGTCTGGTCCGATCTTTGTTCTTAAATGTATTGAATCACATAAAAGCTACTCAGAAGTAATAAAGAAACTATGATCTTTTGGAAATCAATGCAATTACTGTAATCAAGAAAATCACACTATTGCCATGGGCCTCTGGGAATTGAACAAGCCAAACATATGAGTTCAAACTACATGATTGCCTTTGCTTTTGCCATTCAAGCTGTTATAGCTGCATTAAATTATGAACTCTCTTTCATAACCGCAGGTATTGCAGAGCTTAGCAAAACTATGGCTGATTCAATTCACTACATATAAAAACCTGAGACAGGGGCTTGTAATCAATGGATAATTTCCACGTTACATGTCCTGTGGACTTCTGTGGTGTGAAATGCAATCAAAAGTGTCAAAACCTGTAAAACTTCCTCTCACACTGTGTGTATGTGCGAGTGCGTTTGTGTGTACAAAGGTTGTGTGCGTGTTGACTTATCTTGCCACTCAATATCTGCACTATCGTTCACTGCTCTTTGAACAACAAATGGAACTAATCACTGTGGTGTGAATCCAATTTTCAACACCCAGCAGGTGTCATTGTGTGCCTTATGTCAATCTTTCTACTATGCACAGTTCACTTACGTTCACTTACGTCATTATGATATTAAAGCATTACTTTCACCTAAAGTAATCATACCTAGTATCAAAAAGCAGAGTGTTTCATCTGTGCTCGAGACTTATTTGATCATCGTCCATGTATATATGTGTTCCTTTCAAAAAGGGACATCTAATCTCATTATAATAGTAACAAAATATTTCTTACTGCTGCAGAGCATTTGTTTATATCATTCTAGCAGACAGAGCTCTGTATCAAATTCAATATATCATTTACACATAACTTCTCTGTGATTTATTATGTTAAAGCCTCTGAGAAAGTAGTCTGCCATTGATTTATAGCAGACTCAGTGATTTTACAGTTCACTTAGAACAACTATGCATGTTCAATACATACAGTACGCAAATCAGACAAAAGAATTCAAAGTTATTTAATGACCAATTCTAATACTAGGAATAGGGAAACATCACAGCTAGTTACAAAGTGTATCTTAACCACTCTACTCTCTTGAGAATAAGAGAAATGATTAAATTTCTCTCCTTTTTTTGTGCTTGCTAATGGCATTACATCTCTTTGTTATGTCTCGCTGGTGCAGACAGCAGTCTCTCAGTAATTAAGTACAAATGCTAGAGAGAGGAAGAGATCGAGAGAGGGAGAGAAAGGGAAAGAGGCAGGCTCAGCTGGTTCCCTGAACATAAAAACAGGTCTAATTAACAGCGTTGACTTCACACATGAGATTGACTCAAAGGGGAGTGAATTGCAGGCAATTACTCATACATCATTTATTCATTTTGAAACTTCTGCTGGTTAATTCCTTTTAGTGCAGAGCAAATTCAAGACAACTCAAAGTTTAAATGTTTTACTTTTTTTTAATCGCTCAGGTATAATAATATTTACATTTATATTGATGATATTTCCTCTCGGATCATGTCAAGATCAGATTGACATGATTTGTTCTCAGAACAGAAAAGTTGTCATATTATGTGATTTTTAAAATGTGTTAGAAATTAAACTAAATCTTTAGTAATTTAGATTTTAAATACTCTATACATCATCCAAATTCACACTAATCCCTCTCGTAACCAAATGTACCTTCTGTTATGAGGACAAAGGAATACATTTATTTTGCCTAAAATGTAGGCCAATCACCCCCCCTAGTTTGGCTTCCAATTCCACAATGGGGAAGTTACCTGGTTTGTGGATAGTGCTTTGTCATCAGGTTTGTCTGACAGGAGATGGAAAAAACCCTCCACCATCTTTCTCACTCCTTCTTTTCTTTTCACTGTGAGGCGTGATAAATGGCTAGACAGCATCCCACCAGAAAATAATATAACTCTAGCATTTACTGTCTGTCCATGCCTCGTGTATCTACCCCTGCCAGTATTTCTTCCTTCTTCTATCTTTTCCTTTTTTTTTTTTTTTTTTTTACTTGCCGTCTCCGTCAGACCCTCCACACCTCAACCCTCAACACACACAGCTCCCACCCTTTCCCAGCCATCTTAACCCTATCTCTCTTTTCGGTTTGGAACACTCTCTTTTCCCTCATACCTCTTCTTTCCCTCTCTCTCCATCATCTCCCCTCCCCCTCCTCCCCCACAGAATAGAGAGAGAAGCCAACATTATTCTAGCAGAGGAGCAGGTGAGGGTTAAAAGGCGACCGCGGCCTAGTCTTCCAGGAATTAAAGGAAAAGAGCTCGGGGAAGCAGGGGATAAAGACAGGGCCTGTTTAAAATTCTGACACCTCTTCGCTATAAAGTAGGATTTCTGAGCCACTTGGGGCACAGGGAGGAGGAAAAGAGACTTAAGCAGATGCAGAGGGTAAATGCAGGGCTTTGTTATTTCTGACAAGCCCACAGAATGGAAATGTCATTAACTGACTGTAAATATTCAAACTCCATCTTTCTCCCTCTCACTCTCTGATGGAGGTTTTTACAATGTTGTTTTGTCTTTAGGCGTATGCATAGATAATCCATGTTATGCATGGAGAAGAAATTCTCTGAGACTTATATCAATAATTCAGGCAAATAGTTAAGGAAAAAAGAAAAGCATACGTAAGGCTTCCTGCATAGAATTATTCATTTCCATGTATTTTGTAAAAGAGAACCTTTTGGATTTATAAAACTTTGAGAGGGAAATGATGTCTTGCATACTATAGAAGGTGACGTTTATGAAAATGATAGATTTTATATTTGTAGGCAGCTGTTTTACATTATGCTGAATCGATTCATAAGAATTTCAATTCATTTCTGTGGCACACTTTGACTGGAAGTCTTTCCTGGAGTGTATTTTGTAGCCTTTGACTACACAGTATGTATTCAATTGTATATTTGCAGGTAAAATTCTATAACTGCAGCACTGCAGTAGATTTAAGTCATTAGCTACAAATATTTGTTTACATTTGGGGAACTTAGTGGACAATCTTATAAAGAAATGTGTATGTACTTGTCTACCTGCTTATTCATTTACTGTACTAGCCAATGTTATAGAAAGACTAGAGGTACCCCAAGTAGAGAAAAAAGAAAGACAGAAAGACAGGGAGGCTTACAGATGGCAGGGAAGACAGACGGTCTCATAGAGACTTAAAGTTAGACACACAAGTTCAAGTCCAAGAGAAGAAAGATTTAGAGTACGTAACTGTTAGCACAAACTAGGCACAAAAGACAACCCAAGCAGATGACAACATTTTCAGCCAGCATCTTCAAGGACAAATGGAATAGTGCTGGCAGCCACAGAGCACCTCAGGGCAGCCAGCAGAATCACTCTCCACCACCAACAACATATATTTGTCATTTAGCCCTTGGCAATTCAGTCCCCTCGAGTCATTTGGAATGCCTCATCAAATGATACCGATGTTCCCTTTCGCTGGTTTTGTGTTGTGTGCCCAAAAGCTGCAAGGCACATTCATCTTTGGAATAACCCAATCCTTTTCTTTCTTTCTCCCCTTGTAGCTATGTTGAGAGCCTTGCTGATGTGGGTTATTTGTCCCCTCATGCTGAACACATGGAGTAAGTATATTTGAGTTGATGTTGTTGCAATATGCTCTACACTATGCAAAAGACTGGAAGACTTACAACCAAAAAGAAAAGCTAGGTTTCTCTATGCTGCTTGGTAATGTTTTTAGACAAGCTAATGGCACGGTGTTAGGAATAAAAATGTCAGTCAGTTGGCCAGTCCATTTTTTAGTACACATTGAAATATCTAAAACAGGAACATAGTGGATTGCCAGTAATTCTTTTAGAGACATTCATGGTCTCCATAACTTGAATCCTACCATTCGACCAGCTTAGCATCAGCAATTTTAGCTTAAAGCACTGCTCGTAGAGCCACTAACATGACTGTAGACTCTTGGTCTTGTTAGGATTTCACAGAACTTTGCAACCATACCTGAATTTTATAACTGTATCAAGTAATAATGGTATTAGGGAGCTAATAGAATGATAAAATACAAATTAATACTGTGGGTATAAAGACATAAAGCTGAAAAGAAGATCCTACCTGTATAGACATACCAGATACACACAAACAAAAATCCAATCAATAGATGTAGAAAAATGTTGAGGTTGACCCAGGATAATGTTTATACCTTCAAAAACAGAGATTGTTGCAATATCTTACCAAGTCAAGTGACTGCAAATCTGAAAAAAACAAGGGTTAACATAATCCTCTATCTATAGCAGACAGACACACAAATGTAATGGAATAGTCATGCACATTATCTGTCCATTTAAAGTCAGAGATATCCATTCTACACACCACAGTTCTGTGCAGACAGCTCGTTATGAAGAATGGAAAGGTACTGAACATCAATAGCATGCATGACTTCTTTTATGAGCCTTGCACACAGTTAAATTGGTGACATTTGGCCTTTAATGGGCTGGCTGAAAACCCATATCCCTTCTAACTACTGAATGAGGACTTCTAATGAACACTGAACCAGCTAAGAGAGTTAGTGGCCAGTAATCACTGAACTGAGAAACCAGGGAAGGCAATTATCAAGGTTCCCAAACAGTGCTGATCGAGGTTTGCTGCTCAGAGCAATGTTTTTAACCTTGATTTTAGAATCCTGGTTTTACTGCGGCAGCCTGCAGCAGTCTTCATTATTACACAAATGCCATTACAATCTTGTTTGGGATATACTTGGCTAAATATCATCCTTCAAAACAACTGAAGGATCAGAGGTAAAAATGGAAGACTCAAAAAAACAGTTTCAAATATAGGCTTATCCAAAGTTCACATGCAAGCAGTTTTGAGTCCTTAATCACAGCCTTAGCAACCAAACCTCTAGATCAGCTCCTTCTTGATGATCTGAAAAGCCACACAGCACCAACGCACTGAACCTGCCAGCTGTAAACTTGCTGAGGGGGAACATATACCACATGTTTTATACTTCAGCATCACTTTTCATGCCTTCATTTTTAGCACGGGACTGCGCTATTGATCTACGAGCAATGTGATTGGACATTGCGATTAATGACCTAAGATGAAAGAAGTATTCCTCTGAGGTCCATTCCCTGAAATGCCACTAGATTACCTTCCACCTTCCACCAGAGCTTTATCATCAGCGTGAGTGATACAGGGGCAGGATGACCGAACAAATGACGGCCCTGAGTCACAAGAGAACTGTGTAAGTGTAGAGCTAAGGTAATTTTTGTAAAGACCAGAGTCTCCATCTCTCTATTTCTGTCATTTATTTATTCTCTCACTCTTCCTCTTCCTCTTCTCCCTGTCCAGCATCCTCAATTCTTCTCTTAACTCACCCCTCCCTTTGCTCTAGCTCAAGTCCTCAATTATTTTCAGACTGCCAGGCAAGGCACTGTGGGGGCACAAGGGACCATTTGGACTTAGTACATTAAAGAATTCATGATTTGAAACCACCACAGCCCACCCTGACGACTCTATGATATGACTTTTCAGTGCCTGAAGCTCCTTCCTTCTTTCCTTCTTTTTCCACTAGACTGGCTTTCATTTCCCCCTGACGACTGACATTGATCTATCCTTGAGTCTTTTAGCTCCAGGACTCCCATACCTTAAACTTCTGACTCCTGACCATTAAAAGAAACAGAACAGCTGATATTTATGAATCTGTCCGTAATGATTTCCTTGTCTGTTTCTCGTGTCGCCATCTGTAAATTGGCCTGTTGGTATCAGGCACATATAGCGACAGACATGACAGCAGATTGCTGAAAAAGAGATGAAATGTCTCAGTGTAACACATGAAATCAATCTATAAAGAAAGTGGGGGTGGTGTTATAGAGAATAGGGGACAAGGGTACAATGCAAGGTATGTGTTGTTAAGAAAAACAAAACAATATATGGTAATATCTAAGTTAATATAGAGTGTGCTCTGCAAATAGCGCTCTTTCAAAAAGTCAGCTTTTTTAAAATTAGGAATGTTATGCCTGTTGGGTTTTGATATTCTATAAATGTTAAGTAAAGTTTATTTAGATAGACCAGTATCATTTATGTTTTCTCTTATGGTGTTTATGTCATCAAAGAAAGAAGGAAAAAGCAAGTCACGGTTCCAAATGTCGTCCAGTATCGACATATTGAATTCCGTGCAATCCAGTTTATTTATATAGTTTAGGGTCATCAGCAAAACACAGAATAAATGATCATCAAAATGCTGGATAAGAGATGTGGTTCCTTCAGGCTACTGATGTGCACTCATCAGCAAAATTATGGTTAATTACTGCCCCCACAAGTAAAGAAACCTCTGGCTGAAGTGTTATGAGTAAAAGGTAAGTGCAACATGATATGCCGATAGATCACATCCTCGCTGGCCATCACCTGTTTACTGTTCACAGGAGAGGATGACATCACCGGTTTTGTACTTCATAATGACATTGAATGGGGATAATGCAGACACCTACTGTTAATACTCTAATTGCAGCGACTGCATTCACATGTATAAGAGTAAAAAAAAAAATTAATAATAATAATGAAAAAACAAAACAAAACAGAAATGACTTGCAATGACACTTTGTGTTTTTAAAGTGCACACCATAGTGAGCAACACATAAAATTGTTGATGCATCCTGTTCTGAGTTTTCAGCTTTTCAAATTACATTTTCAGTTGTTCGCTTAATGTTTCAGTTGTTGACCTAATTCAATAAGTAGATCATTTAGAAAAACAAACAAAAAAAAAAACCCAACTCAGTCTGAAATGAAACATCACCACCTGGAATCAAGAATTTGTACATTTCAAAAAACACTAGAAAATGGTTAGGGTTTTTAATTGTAATTCATTCAACCTACTTCACACCTTATCTTGAATGGTTTTTGTGAAGTATCCTGCCTTTCTATGACTGCAGGAAAAGGCAGAGTGTTTGCAATATAATGAGAACATACTACCATCTTCTGGCCCAAGCTGGTACTGTCATTTTCTTGGATAGAAATTCATTACGGCATAATGTCTGAGGCATCTGGTTGCAGACACATAATATTCAATCCCTGGAGTTTCAGCCTTTCTTTTGCTCTTCTCCTGTTCAACCTGGTGTTTCTATTTTCATTTTGTCTGAAACAACAAAAAAGAGAACGAGCAAGAGAGTAAGATCATCTCTGGGCACCCTCCTAGGCAAGACACTGAATGTGTTAACATGTGTTTCCAGAACACAGGGACATTCTTCCTCTGCTAGGCCACAAAACCCAACTTCAAACAAGCCCTTCTCACTGTGGGCGGCATGCTACTCTCAGTGTGAGTTCCCTAATGGCCATAATGGAGGACAAGACCATTTATTATTACTGGGGGATGAGGTATGTGTACGGCTACAATTAAGGAGAAAAACATCCTGGTGCTTGTAAAGGGCAATAATGTGACTCTGGGAGTGATGGATGTTGGGGGAGTGAGTCTCGCAGGCCAGTGGGAGTATCTTATTTTTTGAGACAGGTGGGCGCTCTTTCATTGAGGTATATTAGAAAAGAGAGAGACATGGAGTGGAAGAAAGGGAGGAGATGGAGATAAGTAGGATAGGTAAATTGAAATTGTAGAGAATGAAGAGGATAAGGGCCAAGAAAGGAAGTAAGAGATGTTAAGACAAGAACACAATACACTTTCATAGTGACAGCAGATAAGACAGGAGGCACTTTGCATATTTTAAAGCATATTTATCTGTTATTAAACATAATTGCAAATCAATTTAGGGAATAGGTTCCAGCACACTGTGCCCTTAATGCAAAGCTTTTGCATTTACTATCCTCCACTTGGAATTACATCACTGATGAAATCATTGTAGATCATTTCAGATTGCCAACAATGACTTCCCCTTGTTGCCATGGAAGCTGCCATGTTTACACCATATGACAGTGAATGAAAGTGTTTTTAAGGCATTTGCATAAAGTATGTCAGTGTTTGTTTGTGTCACTGTGCAGCTGTCCAACTGAATTATTCAATTACTAGTCATCATTTTTTTCTCTGTGTGGGTGCATAGGTGTGTGTTGTGTGACTGTGTATATTTTTGTTGATATTATCATGTTTGTATGCATGCATATTTTACTATGCAGCCATCCAGTAAAATTATTGTATCACTGCTGGAGTAACAGTCATTAATGTGTGCCTGGAAACACATTCTTATATGTATGTGCAGAACATGCCTATATACACTCCTTAATAAGTTACTATCTATTTGAATTACTGTGACCAGCAGCATCCACAGTCACTATTTTACCCTTAGGACTCAGTCAGATAGACGGTGTGGTTGGTCAGTAGCAAGCAAATCTCAATTACTCTGACAGGTGACAGTGAACAGAATAAATTATCATTATGCGTATACCGTACAGATAAATGTATTACTGACTGTAGGTTTGTCTATGTATATGTTTGTGTGGGTGCCTGTGCAGTGTGTGTCGCCTTTGTGATGAACAACCATATGTATGAAATCATCCTGTGGGGCAGCAAATGCCAATGAGCTGCCTAATAGGACCATTAGGTTCTGACAAATGAAAACACTACCTTACTCTAAAATAGAGATTCATAGGTTTCAGTGCAGTTGCTTTCTTAACCATCATTCCTGTGTCCTTTTTATGATTATGTATGGCTGTGACTTTTTGAACTGCAGTTGATTCAAATGGAACATTCATGTCCACGAATCACTGTTAGTCATGTTGTACAAGAAGCGAAATTGAGGAATGTAATATGGGCAGATTTCATTATCATCAGTGATTGGTAATATCCAGCTCTAATACAGAACAAAGTCTAGTACAATCAGACAGTCAGGGAGGGTTAACTCTACTAAACTCAGACTTTCAAATACCAATATTTTATAAAGCTATGATGGACATAATCTAATTTAACTGAACTCAAAATGACACACAGACCAGACATTATAGATATGGGCACACTGATTCACAGACACAGTGCAAAATGGTATTCTTTGTACCCAGACAAATATAAGTAACTGCTGCAAACTGTGCTACGGAAGGGCCAGTTTTTACTCCTCCATCTACCAGTGAACACTGCTGTAAATGTTGCTACAACAAATAGACTAAATGTCATTTAAAAAAGAGGAAAGTCTCCAAGAACATCATTGATAGTTTATATATGCATTTTTATGTATAGAGTTTTGACATATTTTGAACAAAGTTTGAGGCCCAATGTCACAAGATAAATAGTTAATAGGTATAATGGTAACCTTTGTAAAAAAAAAAAAAAAAAAGAATTTCTTTGTTTGTACATCATTGAAATACAAGTTGTATAAAGAATAATCCATATTACAGTGTGACATGTTTGAAAAAAGTTGTAGTAAATAATCTCAGAGAGGCTATTTCTATTTTACGCATGCATGGAGACTTGGGTTGTTAGGAATATCCCATTTAAACCATGCTGATTTGCCAGGTAGACACCATGCAACGTTTTTCCATCTCATCCTTATCTGAGTAATCCAGAATTCCAAAAACGGGAATAAAATGTCATGGTCTTTTATCTCATGTACATACCCATGACATTTCTTTAGCATGGGGTATAAACTTTTTTTATCACTGCATCTGTGCTGCATGTCCTTATGCATTTGCATGTGTGACTTTTAATGTGTTTAATCTCATGTGTTTATTGCATATATGTCCTTTGTTGTACCCACGTTTTTGTGAATGTTTTGTGTGTGTCTATGTTTGCAGGTGGACTTCGTAAATTTACTTTTTGGTAGACGTCCTTGATTTACAATGTCAGTGATGTGCATTGAGAGACAGACCAGTTTAATGCACAAATAGATAATCCCCAACCTCATGGTGGATGCAGTATGATAAGAAATTTATTGTCATATGAATTTGCTTTCATTGATATCATCAGCTACCAAAAGCAGCAGAGCTCGAGAGGAAAAATGAGAGGGAAATTGAACGGCACACACAGAGAAACACGGGGAAAGACAGATTCTAAGACAATTAGCCATAAACTGAGACAGAATGAGGACTGGAAAGATTTTTTAAAAATTCAGTTGTACAGAAAGAAGGAATGACAAAGACCGCCAGACAGCAGGAGCAAGAGATAGAAAGAGGCAGATGGGGGACATTAAGTCAAAGTTAAGTAACCATCGTCTGCTTCTTTATCTCACCCAGATATGCTAATCCATTGAGCCTCTGCTGATATGAGTTTAACAGCCTGGCTGGTGTGTGTGTGTGTGTGTGTGTGTGTGTGTGTGTGTGTGTGTGTGTGTGTGTAAGCCTCAGAGTGAGGAAAGAACCAGTTGTCCTTTTTCATCATGCTTCCAGTTACACCAGCTCTGCTTAGCCAGTACCAAATGACACAGTTATAATCTCATTGCAATGGGAAAGTGAGAATAATTTACCTCTAAGGCACTCAGCTGAATACAACTGTGTGTGCTAAGGCAAAAAGTAAGCATGGGCAAAGTGTATGTGGGTATGGAACATGTGTTTGAGTGAGTGGAAGGAGGTAAAAGAAAGTAGACATGCGTTAAGTTTATAGAGGAAGGGACTGATGTGTGCATGAATATGTGACAGAAGGTTGAGAGCATCAGTGCTAACTGGTTTCTGGTAATCAGATGCAAAGCAACAATTTAAATTTAAAGCTGGAGGGCAAGGTCATTTATGCCTGAGAAAATCTTTACATCATTACTGCAAAGGTGTTGTCTCATCAACGCTAACACACACACTATTGTCAGTGTTGATGAAGCAACACCTTTGCTGTGATGACGTGAATATTTACTCAAGCATAAATGACCTTGCCCTCTAGGTCTTAATTTGGATATTTAGATTAGCTTGTTCCATGTGAAAAAATTACCCTCTAGGTCTTGAGATTGTTATTTGAAACAGTGTTGTAAACCATATATTCCAAAATATTTAGATGGATTAAAATGCAAAATATTGATCTTAAAACGAATCCATTTTTTGCTATGAATCCGTGACGAAGGAACATCTGTGAGCAACGTGCATATACAGTAGCTTAACATGCTCAATGTGACTCAATGTAACACTCTTTTTAGGAAAATGACAATAGCAGAATTACAGCAGCATTGGTCATTTGCTGCAATAATGTCTTTACGTGTAAGAAAACAGAAATTATTGTGCATTTCTGTAAAACAAACCTCTTTTACCCTTCCCTTTTCTTTTGGGCACTTTTTGCCCCCTTAAAGTCAAAAGAGCTCCTTAGAGAACTGCATGAGAAGCACATAAAAGGATGACTAAAATCACCATGTTGAGTTTATAGCCCCTATAGGCTATGATGTTCTTTATACCCCATAAAATTAAAGTTTAAAATGAGAACAAAAAACATGTAATTTTGCTTTAAGCCTAACAAGTAGTGAATCTAAAACTCTAAAGTTTGTCCTGAGGGTGGCTTTAGAGGAAAGGTCACAAGCTCATTAAAAATGGAGGGGTTTATCCACTTTGGAGCATAAATGCTTCCAGCAAATTTATAATCTGTTAGATCTTGTTAGAGTGGCTAGAATATACAGGATCCCTCTTCTGGGGCACATGAATATGATTTAAAGTATATGACCATCTGCCCTTTACAGGGGTATATCCTGAGAACAAGTGGAAAGAGGAAGCATCACTGTCGCAGTTCTTTGACTCCGTGTTTCATTTGATGGGAGTGAGGTTTCCTGACATCCCCTTCTGGGGTTAGTGCACTAATCACCACCCCACTGGAATTTAAGACAGTCCCCAGGAGATGACGGCATTCTGGCATCCACCAGTAGCTGTGGTGTCAGCATCTTTTGTTGGCTTGGATTTGACAGGTCCCCATAAAATCCCACTACAAACAATTAGATTACATACAATATATACTAAATCAAAACAGTGAATCCACAATTATCTTTGCTTGTATTTACTCACCCACTTAGACTTCCCTCTTGTTATTTCTGTCAGTCTTTTTTGGACCACTGGGAAGTCAGTTAAATGTTGCCTTAGTGTGAACAAGATATGACTTCCCGTTCAGCAAGGCAAGTGGTGTCCAACAAGCAGTTTGTCCAGGTTGGGGGAGGGTCATCAGACAGATGGGAATATATGTGTTTGCCACTTCAGAAGGATAAAACACTGTAAACACTGTTTTTATAGATGACACATACTGATCCATTCTAACTAACTAACTTAACTATTTTAAATTTAAATTTTTAATATGTCAGCTTTGACAATTGTATTTTTGAGTGTGCATTATAGCTCTTACAAACCTCCCCATAGGTGTTCTGAATGTTATTCAAATCGTGTTTTGTGTCAAACATTAAGCAAAATCCTTGGCAAATTTGTGTGAAAGGGCTCCATAAATATCAGAGCTTTAAGATCTGTCAACCCATAGACAATCTAATTCCATATCACATGGCTGTGAGGTTTTCCTCCATTCTCATGGCCAATCAATTTGACATGCATCTTGCAATCTCTGAGACTTGACCTAGTAACAAATTTAGAATATAATCTAACCAGTACTTTTCATGTAAGGCACAGAAAAACTACCAGTGCTGTGTTCACATGTGCGTAGTGTGACCTATCAGCTGCTGCGACACTGGTAAGACTGTTTCAAATAAACTGTTTCATTCTCAGTGAAACATGTTAATGTGTCCTCGGCAGGCCACGGTTAGGTGTATCAAATCATTTCTCTCCTCTGATGACTGGAGAAATACATAACAAAGTATAAATCCATGTATATACATACCATACCCACATGCAGTGAAATCCATGACACATCTGCAAGCACAGACATGCACCCAGGCCCATTTATGTCTCACACACACACACACACACACACTCTCAAACAAACACACATGCGCACACACACACACACACACACACACACACACACACACAGACAAACACACATATTAAAGATTTCAGAGCTCTTTCCTTTTAAAATGCCTCAATGGCTAAAGTGAATGAAGCTCTATTACCTCCATCTCTTTCTCTTTCTCTTTCTCTCTACACTTCTCATAATTTTTTCTCTCACTTTCTCTTTCTTATTTCCTTTCCTGGCTCTTTCTTTTTATCCTCCCTCCATCTCCCTCTTTTCTCCATTGCCCCCGCCCTATATCCATCTAACTCTCCTCCTCAGCCCTCTCTCTAATATCTCCCCTGCAGCCATTTTTGGGACTCCACAGGGAGGGAAGCAATCTTAGATTTATTTTACCTCCAATTTCCAATTTGAGAGACCCCTGCTGCTGGAGGCAAATCTTCGGAGGGCCTGATGTGAGTCGTCCTGTTAAATTAAAGTCTGTAAAAAAAATGGCAAAATCATTTCAATGGCTCCCCATGTTTCTAAGTAGAGCTACAAGACCAGAACACCATCCATGTTCTGTACACAGAGCAGTATGCATCACTTACTATCATGGTTTCTAGGGCTCTACAACTCAGGGCCCATTACTGTCGAGTTCACAGAAATGGGCCCTGAGCTAAAAAGTCATGAAAATCCCTGAATTTAATGTTAACTGAACAGCCCTCATGTGACAGGGAAATCCCTTAAATAGGGACGTTAGGAGTATAAGAGTCAAAGTCTGCTCTTTGTATATGCTGTGTTAAATGCCTTGTGTGTAACATCATTTGTTGCATTATTTGTCTCAGACAGATATTGTATATCTTAGTTACTACCAAAAGAACGGACATTCAGCAGTTACAGTGGGTAGCATTCACGGTACAATGGAGGCTCTCTCGATCTTTGTGTTAAGGCTAATCTGACATCCTGCAAAATGAGTGCCCCTCTATTGCCAAAATGTCCTTTGATACTCCATTAACAACGAAATGAATACAGTCTGTCTTGTGGTCTCCATATGTCCACTCTCGAATCCTCATACAAAAGAGCCATGACACCCTACTTTATTATATTTGCTCTTGATCACAGAAACACAAACTGTCTCCTTCTCTAAAAACACACTTCCTCCATTCCATGCTCTCCGATACACATACTGTAATCATGCATTCACACTCAGTCAGCACGGAGTCCTCTATTCCTAGCGTAAAGCCTGGAGACAGGTGTTGGATTAGCTTTCTTGTAGAAAAGAGCTCAGCGCCTTTGATAGGAGTTGAGCTGGCCTGGAGAGCAAGGAGGCAGGTGCACCATGAGAAGAGAGAAGGGGAGAGAGGCATATGTGTGTGTGTGTGTGTGTGTGTGTGTGTCAGAGGATGCAGCCCAGTCATCCCATCTATTGAGAGGAAAAGAGGGGGCTTTTGGCAGAGCTGGCTTCTGTAATTGGAGAGCTTGGCATGGCCAGAAGTGAAGCGTGGTTGGCTGTCGCCACGTGGTGACAGTTGCTCGCCAGCTGGCCTATCTATACACATGTACACAAGCACTTTTATGCACACAGACACACAATTACACACTCAGGCAAACTTTTGAGTGCCTTCCATTCACTAACATTTGTTCTGATCCGTTCCTGATTTATCCCACAAAAAAATAATATAACCTATAGTGTGATTGTCAAATCTTTTCACCATGAAAAAATAAAACCAGGGAATTTTTCAATCAGGGTGTTTGAACTGCACATAATTAATACTTACATTACAGAATCACATACTATACAAACACACAAGCTGCCAGTCTGTAACCACAGTAACAGAGAGTGCAAAGGAGGCGTCTTCCAGAAGCTTTTGTTCTTAAGGACATCCCTCGGAGATTGTCTGCCGTGTCACCATGTGACTCTCTCAAAGAGAGAGACAGAGAGAGAGTGAGACAGGCACCTCCACTCCTCCAATTTGAGGCTTTTTCATTTAAATGGCCAATTACAGAGACACAAGAAGAAAGAGAAAGGAATAGAAGTAGAAGGAGCTGAGCAGCAGATGGAAGTACAGAATACAAAAAGAGCAGCAGTGTCGATGGAGAGGTAGTGCAGTGTGTGTGTGACGTTTATAATCCAGCTGAACCCTACCTCACCCTGGCCACTATGAGGGCCAGGTGCAAGGTGGCATGTAGCAGCTCAGAGTCAGGTTAGGTCCAACTTCACACTGAGGAACTTTTCTACAAAAAAAAACTTACAGTGTCTATATCTAGAAAGTAGATGTTGCTGATGAAGCTTTTAAGCTACGACTGTTTGCACTGGATGGCCTACATTTTCTGTGGTAAAACAAAAGTAGCTTGGATGCCGGTAAAGGCCATACATACTGCAAGCTATGAACCAAAAATCTTAAGTTTTAAGAAAATACTGGTTTTTGACAGATTCTGTAGTTATAGGAAGAGATTGACGAATCCCCAGATTCTGACCTTACTAATACACCAAAGTCCTTCCAAACCTCAACCATGTGTAATTTAACATAAACATATCTAGCTAACTTCATACTCACAAAAATGGCTTTGTGTTTAAGAGAGAGATAGAGGGAGTCTGTGGGTGTGATCTAGCATGATTAATTGCTGTTAAGTGTGTCTCTCATAAGTGATGTTGTGCCTGGAGAGAAAAGCAGAGACTATTACAGCTCAGACCCATACATCAACCCCCATAGACCGGTGACTGATGACCACTCGGCTCAAATGCTTGAAATGGTACAATTAAAATATGGGTGTAGCAGAGGATCATGGAGGAACACCAGACTATACCCCCAGAAACTGTGAATATGTGTGTGTGGGGGGCCTGTAGGTAGAGACTTGTCACAAATTCTAAACTAATCACTTGCCATTATTTATGTATGATGTATGATGAATAGCCTGTACACTTACACTTTTATTTTTCAAATAGAAACACATACTCTCTATCAGGCTTCCTTGTAATTGAAATTAGTAGCTAAAAAGTTGTACCTTACATGTCTACACAATTCCCTACATAACGTAATTAATGTCAACACTTTATGACTGTGTACCCTGCAATGAATGCTGTGCGAGAATTATTTTATGATTAATTTATTCATATATTTTCTTAACCTAATTACTTAATCATGGGTTCCATTTTCACTCCTGTTTTCTTAAAAAAAAAATCAATATCAATGTAAAACTGGACGTAGACAATTTGATAACGAAAAGAGTTTGATTTGTATTGGAAGCCCAAGTGTCTAATGCTGTTATACTTTCATAATAAAGAAAAATATTGTTAAATTATATTTTGCCCATATAAGTCATACCTTCAAATATTTACATGACTGATCTGTTTAGAAATCCCAAACTCTGGATTTAACATGCTAACCTGATTCTCTCTATCCCCCCTGAGGCGTCCCAGTTTGTTAATAAATGATCGCAAGAAACATAAGTGATGTGTTCTCATAACTAGATCTGCTGAAGACCAAATAAAACAGATAGCTTATGGACACAGTCTTATTATACTGATCTCATTAGTGATGGGGGAAGCATGGGTTAGGATTACAATTAAATTTGCACAAGAGTTATGCGTATGTTATTTTTCCTCATGTAACGTAAAAGAAAACGGGTTCTCTCACTTGCTTAAAGTACTCAGAATTATATGTGAAATTAGAGCTTGAGTCCCAGATTTCCCAGGAGCTGAATAATAATTGTGCCATGCCAGTGCTCTGTGGTAGGATGTCTCCATTATTTTTAAATCAGGGCACATGACAAAGATAGAGATGAATTTAAATGAATTAATTTGACCAAAGCTGACCTCTAATGTTAGTTTTTCAAATTACACAATAGAGGTACTATGTTTCCTCACATGTACATTTTGATATAGTTTAATGTCTGTACAGCGATAACTTTGACAGCTTTGTCCTACAAAGAATAATCACTTCACTTTTTTGCCCCCGCTAATCAGTGCTTTATGAAATACAGCATGGCCCAAGTGGAAAGTCCAAGCTTCCAGCTGTGGTATGGCAGCGTGACAGGAATCAATAAGATGAAGAATTGACAGAAACACAGGGGGCAAGGTTCCTGAGATGGATAGATATGTTGTCCCTCCCCTTTTTTTTTTTTGGGGGGGGGGGGGGGACAGGTAAAATCATGTCAGGAGGTAAAAAAGTTGATAAACCTTCATATCATTTGGGTAATTTCAGAACACTTTGTAACTTTGTAACTATAGTACAGTCTTTTTTAACGGTTAACTCTCATTCCTTTGTGTTTTTCAGTCGCATTATAATGTAAAAGGAAATAAATGATGTTTAATATATAATATAAATGATATTTCAAAAAATCCATTGCATAAGCCTTGACCTTTAGGGAAAAAAAAAAAGAACTCAACTATTGTGCTGATTTTATTATGATAATGATATTATTCTATTATGATTCCTTGTACAAAATGCTTTACAAGTTGGGTTGTGTTATGAACAATGACTGAAGAGTAGGTCAAAATTCCTGAATTACACATTTGTAATACATATGGGGCAAAATATCGATAATGATGATGTGACTGAACATATTCTATACCTGCACAGCAAATATTTACTTTTTATGTATAACCTATTACGTCCAGTAGATGTCAGCCTTGCTAGCAAGAATTCATTACTGACCCCAGCTGGGGTTTTTACAGTGGTACACAAATAGCAAATAATGGGCTGCATTGAGCTTCTTAAACAATTTATCAATTAATCTAAATTATAGCAACATCATTGCCAGTGTGCCCATTGGATCCATTATGATTAATCATAAGAAGATACTCCTCAGAGAACTGGGGAGAAAATATAAATGATTTTACAACAGATCTGATGACACAAAGATTCCACTTAGTGATTAAAGTTTAGTTTATACTGCTCCCACTGTAATTCTCTCACTGCCTTGCACTAAAGTAGAATATACAAAGGTTTCGAAAGTAGTAGGATGGTAGGATGTACTTGCACACACCGACACTATTAACTGTATACGCTTTAATGGGAAAACACTGTATAAACACTATACATACATAAACAAAAAACCTTATACCTTAAACCATATATATATATATATATATATATATATATATATATATATATATATATATATATATATATATATATATATATATATGGTTTAAGGTATAAGGTTTTTTGTTTTTTTAAGTAGCAGCAAAACATCCTGCAACTACTGTACAACCTACTACTTTCAAAGTACTACTTTATGTTGTAATTCTATACTCCATAAACACAATAATGAGCTTGACTTACAGTATCTTGGAATGTGTCAAATACTGTTTTTGATGCAAAAATCTTATATAGCACCTATACAGACAAACAGGCTTTCATTGATTAAAAAAAATACTTGTTTAATATTTAGAATATCAAGATTAATACCACTTCGGCAGGGTAAAATACTACAATCTGCGCACATACCTTGAGCTTGTACATGTTTATAAACCTGGATTCAGTGAGTGTTTGTTGTTTTGTTTTCTGATGGACAGAATCTCAGGGAGAGAGCTTAATTATGTTTTTCTTTTAACATGCTGTTCTCGATGAGTCACAAATTTGACTCTTGTGAGTAATTTGGTCTTGAGTAATTAAGCATGCAAGAGTTGAAGTCATGGGTGAATTTAAGAGGGATGAGAAGAAAGAAAAAAACACATAGTTAAAGGAAACATGCCTGTAATTAATTCAAACAGTAGCCTACAGCAAACAATAAAGACAATTAATGGCAGCAGGCTGGGATTAAACTCATATCCTGTTCTAAGACAATAATGAAAAAACTTCTATCCTAGATGCATATGGCATTGTGAGACATTAGACAACATACATTTTTGGATTAATTTGTCAAATTATTTTTCATGACGTTGTTAGCTACCAGGTTTGCCACTTGCTTACAGTATCACCATGCACCTGAATCAGAGAGAATAGTGAACACTTGGTTACTTAGTTCAAAGTTATAGTCATATCTGCGTGGTTGCTTTGCTACCTCTGCTCCAAGGATTTGTGTATCTTTAGAATGAGATGAGAATCATGCAAGGAATTTAACATAAATGGTGTTGAAAGGGGAGAAAAGTCTGTGAGCCAAAAATATTTACACATACACATAATGCATGTAAGTGGCATAACATTAGTATAAATGCTCTATTTTTTCATTGCTTTATGACTAATAATCTCTCCTGACCCCCCCCCCCCCCCATCCCATTTCTCTTTCTTTCTAATGAGCTGTGGTCTCTTATCAGTCATTACAGGAAGCCTGATTATCCAACTGGCATTCTGCACACGCTAACAGAGAACTTCCTGAAGGTGACCTTTTCATGTTGCCATAGAAACCACCTCTCTCTGCTCGGAGATGCTCTGCTTGTACATAGAATGAGAGAGAGAGAGAGAGAGAGAGAGAGAGAGAAAGAGAAGAGAGAGAGAGAGAGAGAGAGAGAAAGAGAGAGAGAGATACCAGAACATTTTATTCCAAACAAAAGTGCATTAGTATGCTGCAATGTGAAAGCACACTCACAAATCATTTTGCAAATGTGGAAGAAAAGATTATATTAACAATAAAAGATAGACATGATCCCAGTTATTATTAAACACAGGATAGTCACAAACTTTCATTACTTATACTAAATTATATCAGATATTTCTTAAAAATAGGACAATAAGTCTATTCTTTACTTTCTGGCCTCTGGCCTGAAGGCAGTTCTCACAAACACAGTCACTGCTGTTTCAGGTAATTTAAATACATGACCTTAATCTATATAAGAATTGTGCTTCCAGGAGTGCATTATAATTTATATTCAATGACCGCTGGTGCACTTAAGAAACTTATTTACACTAGATAGACTGGCGTAGAACATTAATTTTACTGCAGAGTTTTTTGTAATATGTAAATTTGGCACCAAATAAGCTCAAACACATTTTTGATCTATATCTATATGAGATATGTGTGTGCACTACTTTGTGAATTTAACACAGGAGTTAAATGCAATGTCTCTGCAGTTGTTGATTAATTGAATGCTGTGAGAGGTATTCTTGGCTGTCCCAAGATATGCCAAGAAAACACTCAAGAAACAATACTATATGATGGTGTTTAATATGTTAAAGGCTCTAGAGGTATTCTGATTTAACAGCAGTGCTGACTATATCATCATCTGCATGTGGCCTATTAGCAGTACAATAAACATGTACATCCAACTCTAGTAACTACAAGTAAGGTGAGATGCAGGGTCATTTTACATTCACTAATGAAATCAGTCCAACTTTAATATAATACAGTAACCTTTGCTTATTATAAGATATGGGGAGTTCAAAACCCTCACAGCCTATACAGAATAGAGTCAAATATACACCACTGTAAATTCTCACATAAACCTTACATCTCAAACAAAATAATCTTAATGAGGACCCATGACTGCTGCTTCTTATACTCATCACTAATACATACAAGATTCATAATAATGTAACAGATATTTATTTTCGTTTCATCTCAACTGCGTAATAAATGACTTTGGAACACATCATGTTGACACAACTGTGATCATACAGGTGAATTAAAGGCTGATTTGAAGCACAAAGTAAGAGAATCTTTCCCCTGAGACATAACACCAGCTCAGCTTAGAAATCAACCGAAGATGCGAAGATCATTGTCATGGCGACAACAACACAACTTCACTTTCTTCTCTTCTTTCCTTTCCTGCTAACGTTTTATGCAAACTAACTGCTCTCTCTCTCTCTCTACATATATATATATATATGTAGAGAGAGAGAGAGAAAGAGAGAGAGAGATACCAGAACATTTTATTCCAAACAAAAGTGCATTAGTATGCTGCAATGTGAAAGCACACTCACAAATCATTTTGCAAATGTGGAAGAAAAGATTATATTAACAATAAAAGATAGACATGATCCCAGTTATTATTAAACACAGGATAGTCACAAACTTTCATTACTTATACTAAATTATATCAGATATTTCTTAAAAATAGGACAATAAGTCTATTCTTTACTTTCTGGCCTCTGGCCTGAAGGCAGTTCTCACAAACACAGTCACTGCTGTTTCAGGTAATTTAAATACATGACCTTAATCTATATAAGAATTGTGCTTCCAGGAGTGCATTATAATTTATATTCAATGACCGCTGGTGCACTTAAGAAACTTATTTACACTAGATAGACTGGCGTAGAACATCAATTTTACTGCAGAGTTTTTTGTAATATGTAAATTTGGCACCAAATAAGCTCAAACACATTTTTGATCTATATCTATATGAGATATGTGTGTGCACTACTTTGTGAATTTAACACAGGAGTTAAATGCAATGTCTCTGCAGTTGTTGATTAATTGAATGCTGTGAGAGGTATTCTTGGCTGTCCCAAGATATGCCAAGAAAACACTCAAGAAACAATACTATATGATGGTGTTTAATATGTTAAAGGCTCTAGAGGTATTCTGATTTAACAGCAGTGCTGACTATATCATCATCTGCATGTGGCCTATTAGCAGTACAATAAACATGTACATCCAACTCTAGTAACTACAAGTAAGGTGAGATGCAGGGTCATTTTACATTCACTAATGAAATCAGTCCAACTTTAATATAATACAGTAACCTTTGCTTATTATAAGATATGGGGAGTTCAAAACCCTCACAGCCTATACAGAATAGAGTCAAATATACACCACTGTAAATTCCCACATAAACCTTACATCTCAAACAAAATAATCTTAATGAGGACCCATGACTGCTGCTTCTTATACTCATCACTAATACATACAAGATTCATAATAATGTAACAGATATTTATTTTCGTTTCATCTCAACTGCGTAATAAATGACTTTGGAACACATCATGTTGACACAACTGTGATCATACAGGTGAATTAAAGGCTGATTTGAAGCACAAAGTAACAGAATCTTTCCCCAGAGACATAACACCAGCTCAGCTTAGAAATCTACCGAAGATGCGAAGATCATTGTCATGGCGACAACAACACAACTTCACTTTCTTCTCTTCTTTCCTTTCCTGCTAACGTTTTATGCAAACTAACTGCTCTCTCTCTCTCTACATATATATATATATATATATATATATATATATATATATATATGTAGAGAGAGAGAGAGAGAGAGAGAGTCATATCTGTCATATCTGAATAATATCTGTCATCCAGGAATATTTCCTCTCTGAACAGCCACTGAAAATTAATAAATGTTGACTGATGTTGCCAAGGTGCAAGTGGGAATCCTTTATTTTAACACATTTTAACACACTGTCCAAACCTCAGAGAGGGAATAGTCATGGGACTGGCCCTATTTAAGTAGCTTAAATTCAAAAGCCACTGACAAAAGAAGCCAACATCTTCCTGATAATATCATCAAACGATTTCTAATCATATTAATGCACAGTGCATCTCAATCCTGCTGGTTGCCCACTATCAATGTAAAGAAGTAACTAATTTGGTTAACACGTGGTGTTAAATTCCTAAAAAACCTTTTTAGTACTATAAAACCTGAAAAGTAAAAAGTTTCTCTCACTAAGAAGTGATGACTCTTGATGATTAAATCATGAAAACGACTGCGCAGCGGACTCATTCTCTTTCTTTGCAGTTCACATCTGAGTCGTGACGTGGTTCGTCTCTTTAGGTCAAACCTTCCTGAGGAGCACCGAGATGGTGACAAACACTTTCTTCGACAGTGTACGTCACTATCGGTGCTAAAAATAGACTGTCATGGAATGTGACTGGAATTCTGGAAAATGGTGTCTAAGAGAGAGAGAGAGAGAGAGAGAGAGAGAGGGAGAGAGAGTATATATGTGTGTGTTTTGCACTATTCATACCTGCTGTGGCTCTAGATGCCTGATTGTTTTAATCCTCCGGCTCTGTTTATTGTAGGCCTTCATTTGCATTACTGTAGGTGGTAAGACGTCCCAGTGAGCCTAGCTTGTACATGTCATTATATTTTGAGCTGGTGACTGTTATTTTGTATATATATATATATATATATATATATGCAGCATGTGATGTCTATATGTACATGTCTGCAAATATTGGTAAACAATAAATGTTTTAGTTTTGGGAAATGGCACAGTGGTGTGGCCTCTGTTCCTATAGAAAAAAAAAAAGTCCAAGTTAGCAGTTTACTATCTATGCATCGCTACTGTTTCATCCACACATGAATTCATTCAGCCATTAATCAATCAGTGACTTTTGAATCTTGAATGAGTGTCCTCCCGTTCAGCCAACACCTCCAGCCTCCCCTGCGAGGTTATTTATATTCGCCATTGAATCACAATATATTGTCACGGATGTGACGCTTGCGCAGTAGACGGCGTGAAAAATCTGAATCATCGAAGGAAAGAGAGATAGAGAGAGATAGAGAGAGAGAGGGAGAGAGAGAGGGAGAGGGAGAGAGAGGGAGGGAGGGAGAGGTGACTGTAGAGTGATGGGACCCGGCTGAGGGAACAGCAGCGAGTGATCACTCTCCGGGCTGGTAATGACAGGTAAATGACGACTTCAACCATTGTTTCATTCACCCCGTGGCCGCTACTTTTGGCTGCAGGTCTCGTTAACAACATATGGGAGAACCCTGCGTCCTGCACGGGTTCTGCCAGCGGGGTCATCGGCGCGCACCACATCAGCCCTCCACAACTGGAAGCGGCTCTCGTGTGGGGGAAAATGTCGAGCGGATGTCTGTTGTAAACTTTGTTTTTTCACCTTTAGGCAAATTCAGTGATTTCTATATATTAATTTACGAGCGTCTGGGGCGTCAGCCAATCAAAGGGAATACAACTTTATCCCGATGCTTGTACCTGTAGATGGCTCTTTTTTCTCCCCCCCCCCCAAGAGACTGGATTATTTTCAGGCGTTCAGGACGTCAACAGATCCGATTCGGTCAAAATCCTTTAATGCGAAGTCTAAACGCCCCTGAGTTGAATTGAGAAAGAGGAAACGAGCCGGGGCTGTTGGTTTCTTGGCGTCTCACGGGGGGTTGGGAGGACGAAGGGACGCGGTCTGCTCCCAGACTGGCGTCACATGTTACGTCTGTGTGTTTTCCTGCCGGGATGAGGGCTGGATGGCGATAATGGCGTTCAGCACCGCGGCCAGTTCCCGGTTCGGCGCTGGACAGGACGTATGCTTACTCCACCTTCTGAACACTCGTCTGTCCATCTTGATGGCTGTATTTACGTAGCCTGGTTTTATCATCATCATTGTATTCAGCCTGTTCGGTCTGCTGGGGTTTAGTCTTATTTCTGTTGCAGCCTGTCTTCGGCGTCGCGGGTGTCAAAATACAAGATGATGCACCTGGATATGAACGAAAATGACCTTACAAGAGTCACACTGTAGATGTGCGAGTTGTTAGCTCATCTGGGATTAATATTTGTCCATTTTCACGGCTCTTTTTTGGTTTTATTGTTTCGATTTAGCCACAGTTGATAAACAGTATTATAGATATCAAGCAAATATCCTTATGCATCCCCTATATCAAGTTGAAGTCTTTGTCCTAGGCCTCAAAAGGTCATGGGAACTGATTATTTCAGTGCAAACCAAAGTCCATTTAATTTTGTTTCAAAAACATGCTAATGTAAATGAAATTACTATATTGAAAAATTAGCCATTTTAAAGAGATTAGGCCTCAATGGAGTCTCAGTCACCTAGAGAGTAATTGCATTTCACAAATCTGTCATATTTCCAATTTTTTTGATTATTTGGCTGGATGATGAATATTTAAAGTTTCTTGGATATATGCAAAAATGGGAACAGAGAGACTTCACAACATGTGGGCCAAGCCAGATGTTCATGAGACTCGTCAGCAGGTACAAATTAAACAGTAATATGATTAACATGATGTGCCAGGGAACAATGTGTCTCATCTTAAGCACAGCATCTCACTAATCACACTCATATAATGTTCACAGACTGAAAATATGTCAATTTTCCATAGTGCAACGTATGAATTCATGGTTAGTAATTTACAGAGCAGAGACCTTCTCCATCTCCTCATCTCATCATCTATAAAACCTGAACATCTATGAAGACATTCAGACAGCAGAGACAGGGGTTGTGGATTTCAATGACGACATATTAGTTGTGTCCTGCTGACATGAAAATTATGATCCCAATACTTCACAATAACCCAAAAAACTGATTTTAACTTTATGCTTATTGACATTTTATTGAGTGTGTTGTGTGTCATACAGATTGCAAAGCCTTGTGGGATGATTCTTGATTTTGGGCTAAATAAACAAAACTGAGCTGACTGCATCACGAGACACATGTGACTTTGTAATCTCTGCTGTCAATGACAAACAAAACTAAGCAAGACACTGGTGATCATCTTTATGGATTAGGTGATACTAGGGCCTACACTTGCAAAGTTTGACAACATAAGGTTTGTATAATGACATTAACGGTTAGTTTATAAGTGCTTTCAGAAAAAAAACCTGATACAGGTGGTGTGTAACCAGTGCTACTTTATTTAACATTATATCACCTACTACAATAGATCTACTCTGATGAATCTCAAAGCCTATTAATACACTGGTTTTGTTTCAAGGGAATTGTTTTTCCATTCGTCACACGTGTTAGGAGAACACAGAATGGTAGCTGTAGAACCATGATATTTTATAAAATATTGTGTTACTGTGATGTATGTCTTGCCTTTTTACTTCTTTTAGCATTTCCAAGAAATATTGCCAGAACTAAGATCAATGTTTTATTACCACTACTGATCCCCAGTCTATTTCTGTTGTGGTGCAACAGAAACAGCAGATGAGATTTAGTGCTAGCTGCCATAAACTTGAAACATAGTTATGTGTGTTTGTGTAGAGGCAATGAGCTGTGTAATGCCTCTGGATCTTTGATACTGGGGGAATTGCAAGTGTGTGTAGAATAACATATCCTGGAGCCGATGTTCTGTCTTTTAATTTTTAGATGAAGATGCAATAGTTACTTTTAAAGAAAGAAAACAAAGACAATGGTAACAGGTATAATATATGATATAATGTACATACAGCTGTAAAAAAAAATATGCAACTACATTCCTTGAATGATCTTTATATAAAATATTTTGGTCCTGTAAAAACTGATAAGTTATGGAAAATTAGTCACTACTGCAGGTTACTGACCCATTAAGAATTAGTTTTATGTTTAAAGAACTTAAAAAATTATAATAGTTATTATTGTTGTTATATTTTTTCTGTGATTGTAAATGGCAAAGCTAATACCTTATCTGTCATAAACACAAAAAAGCATGGTAAACCTTTTACAAAATGGCTTTGCATCCCATATGAAAGTTTACAAACTGCACCATACCGAATGTAGTGCTTAGTTTGTGTTGCACAGGACAACAATGGGGTGTGATGTTGTGATTTTTACATGGAACACAGCCTGAAAAGAAAAAAAGAAGGTTAAGTCTGTCCATGTCAGCACTCAGTATCCAGCCATCACACTATTGAATCTACAGAGGGGGACTGATATAAAGTTTCATGGCTTATTTCATAATAACAGGCTGGGAAAATGAATCATTAATCTCAATGTACTGAGCCACCCTGGCCTTCTTCACCATGTTACATAACTCTCTGGCGCTGTATATGAGGGTACATGCTTGTGTTGTGGATGAATATTTATGCAGAGTTTGTCCACAGACCGCATGGGTGATTTCTCAAAGCAAGTGTGCGGCCATGCATTCATGCATGTACGTGCATGTCTGTGTGTGCATATATGCGTATATGTGTGTAAGCACGTGTGTGTGTGTGTGTGTATGTGTGTGTCTTTACGCAGGAAGACAGATGTGAAGGATGACTTCATGCTCAGAGATCTGTGGGTCGTACTATGGTGAGCAAGCTCAAGCAAACAGCAACTACCAGCAGTATGGAGTCCGCTCCTACCTACACCAGGTACAACAGACACATACACATATTTACTCACACAAAAACAATACAGGGCATCCTTCTACAAATATCAACCATAATCTAATACACACCTTTCATCTTCACGGTCTCATTTTGTAATCACTTGACTGTTTCTTTTTGAAACTTGGGGTTTTAGATCTTGATCTCTTGGGGGTTTCAGCTTCTTTATTTGAAATGTAATAAAAGCATCTCTTTGATCCCTCATCAAGTTTTATGAGGAGTGCACAGCTTCTATCTGGGAACGTGATGAAGATTTTCAGATTCAGAGATCGCCTAGCAGGTGGAGCTCTTTACTCTGGAAGGTAAGGTTAACCTGTAAATTGCTCAAACACAACCACGGCTCACTTGCGGTTCTTATCACACTGTAGTAGCAGAAACTGCAAGCAACGATCTGATTTGGGTTTTGTGACACAGAACCGCACAGTGTCTCTTGCAACTTCTTTTCTTCCCCAGGTCTGTCTTGCGTTCGGGACCCTGATCTTGTTCACAGGCCTCATTGTTGTTTTGGTGGGTTATGGCACTCCAGCCAGGATTGAGGCATTTGGCGAGGATGATCTCCTTTTTGTTGATAGGTATTTGAAAAAAATACTTACAATAAGTAGTAGAAAATGTATTTAAATGTCAATATGCTTACATGGCTTTGCCATAGATTTAACAAAAGCTGAAATCTGTGCTGTATTTGCATTCATTAACTCAAAAACTTGATCATAATGAAGCATATGGTGTTTAAGTGGGACATGCAGGAAACTGTAGGATCTATATATGTATAGCCGTTGTAAAAGTCTTTGATCATAAACTAAATGAAAGCTGTTATTTCTGCCTAAACTAGAACAAATCTGGAGTAATTTTTCAAAGATTGTAAACTACAACTTAATACTTATCCTGAAAATTATAGTAAACAAAGTGAAGAACAGCTCTAAACTAATTGTCTTTTTTTTTTTTTGAACAGCCACGCAGTCAATTTCAACCGTGCCCTTGATGTCTGTAAGCTGACTGGTGCTGTGCTGTTCTGTGTGGGAGGTACCTCCATGGCTGTGGGCCTCCTCCTGTCTGCCTTTGCCAAAAGCTACTCCAAAGAAGAATTATATCTGCAGCAGAAGTTTAAGGAGAGGCTGGCAGATCTGCACGCCACAGTTGGTAAGATTCCACTCTGCTCTGTCTTATTATAGTAAACTATAGACTAAATGGTAAAAGGAAATATGCCAAAAGTAGTAGAGTAAATGAAAGGGTTTTTTTGTTGTTGTTGTTTTACTGTACTCAAGTGTTTTGTATGAATGTCCCACATAGCAGAACTGCTTTTGTCACAGGTACCCCCATAATGAGAGCCCCTACCCCCGGAGAGGGAAAGGTGCCAGTCACACTTTCCAAAGTCCAGAACATCCAGCCAGCAACCACAAAGTCAGAAACCTGACAGAAGTCCGGAGGAAGGTGAAGAAAGGGAAGACGTGTGTAAGAGCACTGATTAGGGAGCAGACTCTGCGTGGGTGTGTATGTCAATATACATGTGCATTTTCTCTTTTAAAAGGTCAGCTTACATGTCTGATAGTATTGGTTCTACATCTTTATTTGCTGTGTTTGACATCAAGTGTTGTATAAGTGAAAGGTTAAGATAGCTGAGCATAGTTTAAGTCTCTTTTTTTCTAACATCAGTTGTATGATATTCATGTTTTCACAAACCACAGAGACAAATCAATAGAACACAGCTGCTGAACAACATCATCTTAGTTTCCACAGACCATTTTTCTGTGGAGAGGATTCACATTTTGTGAAAAAGAACGGTGTTACTGCAGAGGAGTGTAGAGCGGGAAATGCACTGTTGTTTGAAGGTATTGGTGATTGGACCCCATTCACAGAAATTATCAAAAGAAGCACTGAACACAACAACCATTATCTCTGCCTAGTTTCTAAAAGAATACATTAGAGGATGTTTTTTTGAATGAACAGAATACTTTGTATGTACTATGTGTACATGTGTATGCAGCTCATCCCTACACTGACTGCCAGAGCTGTCAACCACAGCTACAAGACGTGAATACATGTGCTTTACCTTAAGAATACTTCATATAAGTACTGTTACTCGTGCGTAACGAGCAACAAGCCAAGAGAAAGTCTTAACAGTTATTGGCTAGAAGTTCACACATCATCAAAACTAATTAGACACAAACAAATAAGAACAGAGGTCAATGGTAGATTTCGCACTGACATTTTCTTCTGTCTTGTTAGGCCTCTGACCTTGTCTTCAGATAGGATCAATAGATGAGACCAGACAGACCGATGAAAGGCACATTGAGCCAGACAGAAAATGCAGAACATACAATTAGATAAAGGCAGACAAATAAAGTATTCATCAGGCTTTCAATCTTTGAAAAGAAAAGAACGTTGTTTCTTCAAACACTTAATTACCTATACTCATCTCTGTGTCTCCTCCCCTCTATATGACAAGAAGAAGCCAATAGACAAACACCTATCCAATGAAATATGCACATTATTTTTGCAATATTTTAAATCCAGATGTTGTCAGTTACAAGTCATGAGTTGGTAAAAAATGTGCAGGTGCTGAATGTTTAATGGATAGGCAAGGGTACATGAAGAGAGACTAACAGCATGAGTTACATAGCGGGAGGATGAAGAGAGCACATCCAGTTCTCCAGTGAGATCACATCAGCTACATCGTATTTGACAGTGCTCGTTGTTTTTAGTCTGTGATGATTCACAGATGCTGAACAAGATACAGTATGTAATACTGCAGAAGTGGTGAAATGTTGCATCATCAAATATTTTCAAAAGTTTCATATCCACTCATATGTGACACAGCCACTACATCAAGAAGGGTTTTTTTTTTATCATATTTTATACTAGCTTGGAACAAGCTCAAGCTCCACACACTAAATCTGTAACTTACAAGCACAATAAGCTTTTAAAGGTCATGTTTTGCTGCTTTTTAAAACTTTTTGTCTATATGTATCATAAATATACAGTATTTTTAAATATTGTGACTATGGCACTTTAAAAAGTTTTTGTTAATCTTTTGAATTAATTACACACAGATATACTTAGAACTTACTGTACTTAGAAAAGTGTTACAGTGGTAGTTTCTTTCCAAGTGCCATCAAGCCACATGCCTCCTAATGTGCATCAATGCACAATGTATGTATTCGCTTCCCATCCATCCATTAAGAATGCTGGATACTTACTGTATAAAATAATGAATTTCTGTGTTGGTTATGTCCATGTAAGTTGACCTTTTAATATCATTCTCACAACCTCCTTTTTCCTCTTTGTCGTCTTTGTTTTTATACTTTTAAATAGTGTCATTTCAAATCTAAGATTCAACACAAAAACATGGCTATAACTATGAAGAACATCACAGGAATAATTAAGATATTTTACAGGAACTCATTAAACCACTGTTAAGCTGCAAACCTACAACCCAAGAAGAAAAACCAAGCTCCTATGAACAAATTCTCCAGTGTTGTGAGAACTTCTTTAAGTGGTCAATAAATGTGATGACTTATAGTTACATGCTGTGAATTGTGATTTTATTTTTATCCTTCAATTGACCAAAGTTGAGTTCTTCATAACAATACAGTGTCTGCTCTGAATCTGAAAAATCCTCAGCCACTGTTGCTCTCCTCTGATTTTTATCTTTAATTGTCGCTTGATGTAAGAGTGGAGTCTCCAACAGTACATAAAACAGTATAATGTACTTATGAAGGTTGGATTAGATAAAGAAAACAATATATATCAATGTTTATACAGTATGTCTATTTTTAAAAGAACATAAAATTGAAATATCTACATCTCAAAATTTGTGAAGATGTGTTCTAATATCAAAACATACTTACTAAACTGACAATAGCAAATCAACAGAATAAACCGCCACTTAAGTTAAATACACATTATATACTATCAGTGTAATACCCTCATTCTAGTACTTTATGGCTATACATTTCCTAAAAGATCACATGGACCTTTAGGCTGAATGGCCAAAATTAGTATTTTTACAGAGTTCTATATTTTTATGTACTTTTATTCTTGTACTTCCCTACTTTTTGAAGCCTTGTTTTCCATGTAAAATCCCTGCTTGGCTGTTTTAAATTTCTCAAAACACTATCATTTTTAATCTGCTTTTAAAATTTTAGGCATTTGAGATAGTGTTAGTTCAATAAACTTTACATGTCTAAGCAAGGTCTTTTTTGTTCTTAAAGATAGTGTATCCCCTTTACACAAAGAAAACGAGTATTTATATAATTTGGTTTTCATTAATAAAGATTCCGAACTGTCAATGGTTTTCCAAAATACGAAGTCTTCATTACACTGTATAGAAGCTTGTGAAATATCAGGAGAGACATTTAGGTAGGGGAAGTCAGAAGAGTGTCTGTGCTATTCAGGGCCTTCTTTACACACAGACACACACACACACACACACACACAAGCACGCACACGCACACAGACAGACAGACACACACACACACGCACATACACACACACACACAAGCACGCACACGCACACAGACAGACAGACACACACACACACACACACATACACACACACACACACACACACACACACACACACACACACACACACAAAGTGAAAGGGGTCAGGGGAGGAGATAAGAGAGAATTGATGGTAACTCCAGAAATAGCACCTTGAGGACCATCACCCCGACCAGTCAGGCCACATGACTCACACAAAGGCCCCCGCCTCCTCTGCATTTGGCCGCATATCGCTTGCTCTGTTCTTTCTCCCTTTGCCTAACTCTCTCTCATCCATGTTCTCCCTCTCTCATGGGATGGTGACTCACAAATACATTGACTGCATGAATCTCAATTTGAGCAGCTTCAGGGATCAGAGAGTAGTGAGGCCATCATAGACACTGAAATAGATCACAGCTCACACTACAGTTTCCTGCCTGTGGGAGGCAGTTCAGAGTTGCTTTATAAAACCTTGTTTAATGGGAAAATAGAGACTGAATGAAAATGAAGCGTTAGCTACATTCCTTTCTTAATCTACCGTCACCTTTCTTTCTACAAGGACTGAAGCTTTTGAGGAATCAAGTCTTGCTAACATTTGCATCTAAGTTTCTTAAATTATTATTGTAGTCCTAAAAATGTATGGTTAATGCAATTATTATTACATTAATTAGGAAAATAACTAGAGCCAAATTTTTACTTTGAAAGTACCTGATAAAAACCTCCCTCGTTCACATACATCTGGCCTGAAATTCTTTGATTTCAAAAAGCTGTTTCAAAAGATAATTTTTAGCACTTAAGTTTTTGTACATATGTTGTCTTCTCACACTGCTTTTATTCAGTTCAAAGAAATTATTGGTGCGCATGAAACACTGGCTGAGAAGAATACAAGAAATGAGCCCTTCCGACTGACAAAAGAATGACAGAAACATGGTGTTGCTCACCATGTTTTGATGTTGGTGTAACTTCTTAACTCTAACATCAATTACTGTATTCCTCCACCTCAAGGGCATTAAAAAGCTGCATTGCATAATCTAAAGTAATATAAAGGCAATGCAATAAGTACTTTTAATGTTGATAAATTTTATTCATTGAAAGTAAAAGATCCAAATACTTCTTCCTGCTCTGTATATATATATGGTGGTATGTACCATAATGACAGGTTACTAACTTTAAATTCCAAATTCTTTAATGGGATCACTACTGTTGTCTAAAACAAGACCAAAATCAGAGCAAATGTACACATTGAATAAGGCTGTAGTAAAATACATAAATGATTGTTAAAAATTAAATAAACCTACAAAGGAAGCATTAAACGTTTTGCCTGCCCTGCAACAAACAAAAATACTTATGTTCCATCCATACCACACACAGTAGATTGAGTTTAAGTATTTATTTATTTGACAAATTGATTCGAGACATTTTTTTAATGAATAGATGGGGATTAGGGGAAAAGGCAAAAAAGTCTGTTACAATGAAGAATCTTTTCAAGGTCCCTCCATAATTTTTCTTATTTATTTATTCATTTATTCATTTTGGGTGAAGATAAATACAAATGAAAAAATATTCATGATACATAATGACTAAATAACAAAGGATTATAATTTGGAACAGGTCACAAAGAAAATTTCCACAGTCCATTATCATCTAATTTAGCACAACATTCAGACACGTACAACCTTACATATAACTTATTCTACTCATTTAATAACTTACTTTGGGAAACAGACAAAACTACCACACATACAAAAACCATCTTTCAAAACGAGCAACTCACAGTTTATATTGAAACAATAAAGCAGCCCAAAAGTTAACAGGATGTAATAACTGAGAAAAAAATTGATTTGTCTCTTTCAGACCTAGACTCAGAATAATGTTTTGATGAATAGCTTATGACTATATGCCTGAAATTTTGACATGTATTGTACTTGACATCATTTAAAAGTTAGCCATTCAAAGATTCTATGACTTGCTTGGCATTTTACAACCTTTTTTCAGTGCAACTTCTACAAGGCCATCTAGTAAATATCCGGGTGCAGTCAAGCAGTGCTTGAGCAACACCTTCTGTAGTGTTACATTGTATTATAAATAAGTATTGCTTCTTATCATCAGGACTGATCTTCCAGTTACTATGACATTTTCTCTTTCTTTATTAATCCTTCTCTTTCCCGCTGTTATCTTGATTCATTTTATCGCAATCCTCCCCTTTCTCTGCACTGGCTGTGGTTTCTCTGTGGCTGGCTGAATTTTTCTCCCCCATGTCCAGCTCTGCTTCACTTTCCACTTCATCATCCTCTCCGCTGACCTCTCCATTCACCTTTCTCTCCTCTTCTCTGGACTCTATGGGAGATCCCTCTTTTGTTTTGCACACATCTTCCTCCTGGTTACTGTTGCTACTGTTACTTCTGCTGTTGTCGTCGTCTTTTGTCTCGTTATCTGACTGCGTCTTCCTTAGTTTATCGCTGTGTTCTGTCTCAATCTTTTCCTCCTTTGAGTCTACATCATTATTTTGGTCCTCACTGCTTTTCTCCCCCTTTACGTCATCTTCATCTTGCTTCTCTTCCTCTGTATTTCTGCCCTCTTTATCCTTTTCACCCTCAGTAGATACATGGCTTCCGTCCTTTTTCTCTTCATTGTCCTGGATCTTATCACTGTTGCTACCACTGGACACCTGCTCCTCACTGTTAACCTCCTCCTTACTGTCATCCTTGACCTCCTCCCTCACTTCTTCTTTTACCTCTTCCTCTTGCTCCTCTGGTCTTGCTGTTGTCTCACCCCTGTTTTCATTACTTGGCTCTTCATCTTCCTTCTTCTCTTCCCCTCCCTCTTTTTCACCATTTGTCTCCTGGTTTTCCTCTTTCTCTTCTTTGCTGGTGATAGTGTCTTCTTCTGTAGTGTTTTTAGCAGCAGCCTCCTCCTGCTCTCCTTCCTTTTCACCATTCTCCTCTGCAGCTTTTGCATCATAATCTGCAGCTTTCTGTAATGGAATAATACCACATGAACGATTTATAGCTCTAAGCATTTTAAAGGCACATATACAGTACAAGTGGACTGTTTACAATTATTCTCCTTGTTACCTATACTTTCCTGAAAGAGAGTGAAAGCACCGTAGAGTCATGAGCTCTTACAAATCAAGTGGAGCATTATGTTTTCTTATAAAGAACTCTTTCCTGGAATACCAATGAATGTGCAACAAGTAGTAGAGAAAAAATATGGGACTTGAACTTATAATGTCCAGTGGTTATATCAACCATGGGTATTAATTAATATGTAAATAAATAGCAGGTGATTATTCACATAAGACATTAGTCATATCGGTATTAATTCTGTATCTTAAAGCATTAGCAGTTGAATAAAAAATTTTGGCTTGTTTTTCAAACTCACAACAATATGGCAGTAAAAGTGTCCGCTAATGAGAGGTCATGACAAACAGAATGTGCCGCTACATCTCATTATAAAGCTGTTATTGTTGGCTCCTGCAGTAGCCTATTGTGCATACTGCTGTTTGTTTATACCTCTTCAGCTGGCTGGTCTTGAGGGGTTTTGCCATCAGTGTTTCCATCATCAACCTTTGATTCCAAGTCATCTGGGGGAAGAAGGAGGGAAACTTTTAACTAGGCGCACTAAGAATAATAAATAAGTGAGGTTGATTTTACAGAAAGGTGGCTGTTTCTTTAAAATAAGGGGAAAAAATCATTCAAAACTTTTTTTTCAGTGTGATGGTGCAATATATAGAAATCCATGTGTTTCATCCTAATATTGTGATATTGTGTTTTGAATGGGTTTGTTATGGGCAATATAACTTGAAGGTGAGTGATAGGTTCATCCTTGTGTAAATATGAGACATTTAGTCTATCTCACAGATGTGGAAGTAGACTTGTCTCAGCAAAATCACACAGAATAGAGGCAGAAGGGTAATGAAATTATATGAATAGCATCAAAGACATGAATAATATTTTTTTTCATTGAGTGACATTGCTTTTTCAAGGGGCTCAAAAACACTAGGTGGACCAGAATAAAAAGCAACTCTGCACACTACAGCACTGTGTATGTCTATGAAAATGTAAAATGATCGTAAAAAGACTGCTTGCTTGTTAGTTCTGATTAATTTAAAGACAGACTTCATCAGTTTATTCTTCATTCTTTTTTAATTTAAAAAGGTTAAATTGTCCTTTCTGTGCTGACTTCTTTTCAAGACCCTAAAACCTGAATTCCTCAGTCAGATCCCATTACATCATTTCAGGAACCCATAAAATCTCTCCTATAAATACAGGGGCTTTTATTCATCCTCCAGTGAGAGGCTTGTTGAAATCAAACAGCTTCTACTCAGTAGCACTATTTTCAGGCTTGGGCAAACACAGCACAACAGTGACACCTGCTGGTAAAGGGGAAATGTACCCATCATTTTTTCAGGCAAGTAAACAACCTCCAGAGAAAACGGTGGTGTTGCAGACAGGGACAGTAAATACTGGTTATCATAAGATGATTCAGAATACAAATGTCAAATTATATCATTATTATTACTATCAGCACTGTAGGAATCATCTTCATAATCACCATAGATAGAGGTGATTCTAGCTTAACCATTGATTTTACTGCACGTACCCACACAAACCAGCTCTGTTATAGAGATTCAGGTGCTGGTGTTTATCCCTATGAGTGGTTTCCCAGTGTTAGGGAAGTCTCTCAAAATTACTATGAAGGCAGAAATAGGCCCTGCAATTTCTTTTTAGTTTGGAGAAATGACTGATTTCATTCGCTGAAGCTTTTTCAGTTCCCCAGTGTTTACTGAAGTTGCAAGCTACTGTCTAGATTATTCTAGACCGTCTCAGTACTGACAAGAAGTTGGATGGCAGCACATGAAGACAAAAAAAGAAAAGAAAAGAAATAGTCCAACATTAGTTTCTGCTATGGAAACTAGCTTCCACTGGCCCATCACCTATGGTATAAAAAACTGCAAAGTCATACTGTGGATCTTTTGAATGAAGACATCATACCACTCAATACCAGCTACACACTCATTTTCACTGACACAATCAGCTCAGCAATGCAGGTTTGTTGGAGTACAAAATTAATATGCGGATTTTCAGTCTTCATGTGTGCATGTGCATCAAAGGCCTTGGAGTAATTAACCCTAAACATCATAAGAGGAATACAACTATACGCTCTGATAAACAATATAATTACACACTTGTTTTGAAACACTGGATGAGACTGAAATTTCCAATCAGAAGTAAGCAGTATTAAGGGTGGGTGGGTGTGGGGGGGGTGTAATTAATGTCTTTAATATTAGTTTCCCTTTCTACACATAGCAGTTAAATAAGAAAAATGACTTGGGTAGAGATTAGAAGAGTTTATTGAGACATTTAATGCATTTCAAATGCAAAACTGATTGAAGTTTAGCTATGGTAGGAGATGAAACGTTATGGTAATAATAACAGACCTCTTTAAGAATATTTTATGGAAATAGCCTGCATTCATTAACAGAGAGGGCCAAAAGATTGGGTATAAGCAGTAAGCACTGGATGAGCCGCTATGACTCTAAACATCTTAACGTGATTTGAGGATGAGGTACAGACTCATGAAAATGTTAAATCAAATTAAATACAATATTTAGAATCTCCCCTTCTTGCTCTTCATTAAATCCATTAGATTCGGGTTCTGGCAATGTAACTGATCGGACAGTTCTGTGTACGTGTGTGCAAGTGTGTATGAAAAGTGTCCGTCTCCTTTTTCTGTCATAATCAGGCAAAGATCAAACACACACAAATGCACACAAGAACATTCCTTCTTTCACCTATGCATTGTTGGCATGCAAACAGCGACAGAGCTCACCCAGAACTCAGAATGAATGCTACATTTCATCCATCAGTGTGATGTTAAAAAAAGGATGCAATGGTAAGCTGGTATAATTACTCACATAAATGGCTCTGGCTGGCATTCTTATGAAAGCTAAAGTTATAAATGGCTGGTGTTCAAGAGAAATGTAATAAAGCACAACTGAAGATAAAGTGATAGCAGGTAGTAAACTATAATAACATCCAACTCCTCAACAAGCAAACTCTCTTTGAGCAGAAACGTGCACAAATGCACAAAGACACACACACACATACACACACACACATGCATTCTACCTCTCTGCAGGATTTTGGTTCGAGGGGATTGCCTTATAAAACAAAAAAACAGGACTTTTGCAATGTCCATCTCCACACCTCAGACACATGGATATAGTAATATGGTCGAGCGTTTCTTTGATCTGCGTTTCCATTTGATGTGCTCATCCACTTCTAGTAGCCCTAACACACTGGGGAATCCGGTGTGAAATTTACACCAGGTAACATGATGTAAATGCTATTCCATCAATTATGTAAGGATTATATAAATCAACTTAATTAATAAAACAACATGTAACACAGCAGGAAAAAAGGCCCCTGTGGTTCCCTGTGGTCTGATGAACCCTGAGCCTGACCTGCACCGTCAACAAACTCCAACAGAATACTTTTTTAGTTCGAGTCCTTGCGCAAAGTAAGAAATAGGTACATTCTCCCATTTCTTCCTCAGGATATAAGGAATTTTAACGAAGACAGAGTTTTTAATGATGACTTTGAACTCAACAGGGAGTCGGAGTCTTATTCACAGAATGCTCTATATGAATAGAAGTGTTTCTTTTGTTGGACAACATAAAAGCCACATTGTATATTTATCACCATATCTGTTGATGAAAAACATGCAATTCTAATGAAAAATTATACAATGTGCATTACATCAGCATTTTCTTGTATTTCCACGGTAGAGCTAGAGTTGGCGGCCATGCCTTGCAGAGAATTATGGAGTCTAATGACATGTTTAAAAGCTTTTTCATCCCTCCAGGAAGCATTTCTGTATAAAAACCATACAATGCACTCAAGTTCCTGACTCCACGGGAAATCTGTAGCAGACAAAACGAAGAATACATTTTTTTTCATTGCAAATTGAACCATGATTGACTCATTGAAAACGTATGATGCTTTTACAGCTGTGAAGTCACTATGCTGGAGAAACCCGCTGTTTTAATGCTGTGCAAATCATTTATTCCAGTTTCTATAGAAGCTGTTGTGTCATTTTTTCCTAGGATAAGAAGATGTCCTCAGAGCTGTGACACTTCTGGGAAAACCTTTTGAACTGAATAAAGCTTTCCCTTGTATTGAGACGTGACTAGAAAACCTTATCAGGGAGAAAGTGTACTGAAATTTAAAAAAAACAAACAAAAAAACGGGAAATAATGGAAAACAGGAAATAATGGAAAACAATTGGTCTTCCTCTACTTTGTATTTATTCCTTTTATTGCACTGCTTATAAGAAAACCATCCTAAAAAAAAATGTTCCCAGGTGTCATTATGTGATTAACCTACTGTGGACTTTGCATAGTAAACACTTGCAGTATGTTAATCACAGTGGGTTGTTTGACGTACTCCTGTAAAGGAAAATAATGCCGAACAAAGTCGAGCTCTATTACCACAGTCTAGTGGAATACACAATTGTTAATGCATCCCTTTTGTAGTCAATATGCACCATGAGACACTCGGGCATTATTACCTCTGACAGGCTGACATCTGACTTACAAGCATATTGGAAAGACATTTTCCTGGAAATGCTTTGGATGTCGTGGTCAATAATGTTTTTTGTTTTTTTTTCTCCTCTGGGTGCACAAGAGCAAAAGCTTTATTCTTTCAAAGCCACCTCTGAAAAATCAATCTCTAAATGGCAGAGGTTGCAGCTCTAAAAAATCCAAACACACCGCTTTATGATGTACTGTATTTTAGCTTTTAAATGGAAAAGTCATTGACATGGGCTCCTCAATCCAATTCTACTTTCAGGGATCAGCTCTGTAGTGTTAAATAAACACTCAAGCCTTGAAATGCCACTTAATGTATCTAAATCACTTTACACCAGACTCCCTGCATTTCACCATACAGTACAGTATATTGCTTATATACATCCAGTCTATTTACCCCAGTCAGCACATGCCTGAGTTGCAGTGGGGTGTAAAACAACACGGGCAGTAACTCTGAATGGCACTTATGAAATGTTGCCACTCAGCAAGTGTGCTCCAGTCACTGACCAGGGCCCTGTTAAAACATTTAATGACTGTATGGCCAGCTACCATGAGAAAGGCACAGTTCTTATTGAGTTTATATTGATGTGACTCAGAGAAACCGTCCAGCTGCGTTGTATAAAATCTGATGACTATATACTTTGCTGGTTCATCTGTTGCTGTGTCTCTCTAATGCAGACAAGCAATATATTTTCATGGAATTCATGGGTTTATAAAGCAGAAGAGCATGCAGTGAGGGTATCAAGAGAACCATTAGATTTGAGGTTAAGGTGATTTTCCCCGTAAACATACAACAATTGTTTCATTCTCTTGCATCATACAAACAAAAATGGGCAAAAAAATCCACACCCAACAATCCACCATAACAGAGCAGAGCATATCCAACTGATCATATTTGTAATGCTTTGTAAATGCTAAATTCTCAGAATTCACAACAATTCTATCAAAGAAGTACACCATCAATTTTAGACATGAAGTTCAGTTTACTTATCAGAAGAAGCATTGTAATTAGAAATGAAGCTTTTCTAATTACAGCTACTGAGATGCAAAAAAAGTCCTTATATCTAAGCTTCTGTTGCATTTGATTTTGACCATCCTGTTTTTTTTTTTTTTTTCTGTCTTGAGTCCCCCAACATTATGGAAGTGCAATGTTAAATACCTGGGATTTCCCTTTAAAAGCAACTAGCATGATGGAAACTGTGGTTAGGACTAAGATACCATAGCATTATAAGCACATTTGTTTTAAATATCTTGAATGCACTAAAACAGATACATAGGTCTTGTACTATGTATTGGTATATGCTTGGTAAAAAATGTATTATGTAAAGTGTTTCTGGTATATAATATACTTTACATTAAGGTTTGTTTCTGACCTATTTTCATCTAAAAAAATACTATATATTATCTCTAGGAGAGACCTTTTCAGTTGTGTAGAAAATGCTTATTATGTGCAGCCTGGCACTTAAATAGCTCTGACATTAAATCAGACGAAAGCTCAGCTTAACCATTCAGACAGGCTGAGTAATATTTATAAAGGTCATGTCTTCAGTTAAATATTTTAATAATTCATGGTGTTTGTTCTCTCTTGCTTTTCTCACAGTTGCCTAAAACCGTACCACCCAGTATCTCAATTACAGGGAGGTTTTATTCCAAACGGCTTCTGACTAATCAGTGTAATACGAACAGATTTTAAAATTCGGTTTTCCTTTTCCTAACATACACACACAAGCACATGACTGCATTCTCTAAAATGAAGTTATATGCAGCTATTTGATGTTTAAAATCTTAACCAATAACTTCCTTATCATTGAATAATGGTTATTGACACCAAGTTGGACTGAAAGTTATATATATATGTCTTATTACTTACGTCCTATAACTCAACTTCTATGAAGGCCTCATCTAAATTTATTTTGAACATCTAAATTCTGCATTTTGCTGATGATTTGCAGTATGTTTTCATGTTCTCTTTGACCCCGAAAGTACATTATTTGGACTGCTGGTAGAAATGCACAAGCTTTAGAGATGCATATGGGAGTCCATGATGTGATGAAATCAAAACATTTTGCTCTGGCAACACAGAAGCTTTGGAAGTCCTCCTAAGACTGGCTCCAACACATGATGTAAACTTCAGACCTCCACAAAAGTCAGATATTTACTCTTACCATTTAGGCTGTATGTCAAAGTTGCCTCAGTCTCAGGCGAATATCAACCCTGCAGATGCTAATGCTCCTATCACAACTACTTCAAATGCACGTCTACCAGCTCAACCTCAAAAAGGCCCAAACATGTGCAAAGCAGGCTAGATTAGAAGTGACAGACATTAAGAAAATTTGTGTCATTGAAAGTGTCAAGCGTTACCCTAACCTTATGTCATAGCTGGCGCTGTTGTATGTCACAGCTGAAACTCTTGTTAACAGATTAATGTGACAGATTAGTACAGCTACCCTGCTCTTTAATCCCGTAATCCTGCATCAAAGGGTCATGAAGAGCCCCTTTTCTGCTGTAGTGAAAAGGGGGAGATGATAGGAGAGGAAGAATGAAGGAGGGATAGAAAAGGATGGTCATGTTGTCTGAAATTGGGCATACTAGCATGTGCATAAATGCACAAAAATACAGGCATGCACATAAGACACAAACATAAATATTTAAAAAGAGAGCTCACAAACCACACTTTCTAAGAACTTGGCAAGGAAAAAAAAACTTCATTTAAATGTTGCCATCGCTCATCCTTTGGTGCTTAGCCTCTTTTTTTGACACAGGCACACGATTTAAGAGACACAGCCTCTTTGTGTACATGTGTCCTGCCTCCCAGGCTGTTTTGAACCCTATTTCATGCTGACAGGCATTATAGAAACATATGCTAAAAGGGCTAATTCCCCAAGGCAGCATCACATTTTATGACACCAGAGGCAGAATGTTGATCTGGCTGGATGGCTTGTGCATATATATGCATATATACACACACAGACAAACACTCACATATGCAACAATATCCATTTTTTTCGAATTTAACTTGTAAATAACACCAATAGCTCTTCCATTTAGTTTTTATTTATATATTTATTTATCTTTCTGAAAAGTACCTCAACTTAAAACTTAATTGGCTTCAAATCAAAGTCCCTTTAAGGAAAATACTGGGATCAGACATAATGTGGATCTGTCATTTTTCATATATTGAGATGGCTCCTGCTGTGGTACATACAAAGATGAGGCCTAGTACATAAAGAAGAAGCAACAGGCTCTTCAGAACATGAGCTTTGCACAAATTGGATGCCCTTGAGGTTTCAATGCTAAAATTTACCGTTTAAATGTATTCATTTCAGACTTTCTGAAGCAGGTGTTTTTAATATGACACTGGGTTTCGGGGGGCTGACAGTTTTCAAAAAAATTTCCCATGTCATCCAGAGCATGAAACAATTTTCTTAGCTGGAATTTTCTTCCACTGAACAACCTCGAATATTTAAAAGTAGCACCTCTATGTCTTATATCAATACAGTAGTTCTTTCTTGCATGATAGCAATCGTGTTTAGGAAAGAAAAGGTGCTCGGTGTCTGCAAGGCATCTATGCTAGAAGGCTCTTTGGAGGTGGAGGTCTTTACCCCTCCAGAAAGCCCCAAGCAGACATAGCGTTTGAAGGACCATGGTTGACCCAAGCCATATCGTTTAAGCCGTTGGCTCCACCCCCAGTAATGCCTGAAGCCAGAGTACTCTCTGAAAAAAGCCATTTGCAAATGTACATAGCAGTGTATTGCTATTGTGTGACCTGCTGCCATCTACAACTGTTGTTGGTGGTCAGAAGTGAAAGTGTGCAGTCTTGTGGTGCTTCTACAAATCATCCTGATGGATAGACTCCCACTTAAGGATGGATGCTGGATGGTTATTATTAACATTCTTTTATATACATATATATATATAAATATATATATATAAATGTATGTATATATTTTTTTAATATATTTATACAATTTATCAACATGTAAAATTACATGATGTAAAGACACAACATCACACCAGCACCGATGTCTTTCATCACTACACCATCATGTCATTTGTTCAGTATCTCTTTAATGCATGCACAGAGGCATGTACAACTCATGTGCAGAGTCTTGATAATCAGAAGACACACTTCCCTCTCTGACAGCGGCCCTCCTCTCCCTCTCTCATTGCCTTTCCTTTCTCTCCTCTTGTCCATACCTTTCTATCTGTCCCTTCCTCTCCTGAAATACAAAGCTCTTTTGTTGATTTTCAGAATAGCAATTTGGTCCCAGCAAAGGGTAAACAAGCAAACTCCGGTTTTGATGACTCTAAATGAAGAGATTATCCAAATGAGAGGCAATTATGCAAACCCCACCCACCCCTCTACCCTTCAATATCTCTCTGTGTCTTCCTGTAAACTCAAAGCTTGTGCTTCACCATCTGAGGCTATTCATCATTTTCATTATTTGATTCCACCTGTGCTCTTTTTCTCCCTCTCTTCTGCTTACTCATGTTTTCCTTCCTTCATGATTTCAACCCTTTATTCTGTCATCTTTAATTTTCTCTCTTATCATCCCGTCTCTTTGCCTCCCCCCTCCCCTCACCTGTCCAGAGAAGGAGCATTAATTTGAAATAATCACAAACGACCTTTAAGAAAAAGAAAACTCTTAAACATCCTATTTCTATTTTTAGGTTAGCAACAACTGGTAGTTGGTTAAAAACAGAACATAAATGTGTTTTTGAGAGAAAAAGCTAACAGTGGCGAAAGTGTACCCTTAATTTAACCAATTTAAAACAGCTACTGTAAAGAATAACTCTGTTGCATGAAGCGTAAGACAGGCAATGTGTCTTGTTGGTTAAGTCTTTTAAGTCAAATGTCTTTGTTATAGTAAGTTCAAATTCATTCCATGACCTTTGCTGCATGACTTGTCACACTGCCTCCCCCTTGTCTTTGCTGTCACTCTCCACTGTGTTCACTCTAATGAAGCAGAAAAGTCAGAGGCTTTTCAATACACCAGACAGAAACTACTGTAGTCATCCTCAGTCTGGCTCCCAGCAGCTGATAGACAGTGAATAATGGGGACTGGCGTACAGACACACACACAGAATCACCAAAAACTAACCTCTCTGTCACAACAGAGTCAGCACAGAACAGAGGCCGAAATCTCAAGTTACGGGGTCACTCTGTCTCACTTGTCTTTTTTCTTCTCCCTCTCTCTCATCTCTCATATCTCTCTGAACATCTCTGTGTCCCTTTTTACCCCGTCCCTTTTTCACAAACACATTTATAATGACATGGCACCCTATAATAATCTTTTGTTTTCATTCCAATGTTCCAGCATGCCAGAGATCTAAAGTGTGGCTTTCATGGTGTGTTCTTTCCACAGCCTCTGCCAGTTAGCCAACTTTTTGGCTGTGTTCCTTTTGGCAGCAGAACAGGATGTGTTTACCTCATACCCAGCCAGGGCAGGATTTCCCTGACGGGAAAATAACACCAAAACAACTCTGCTCTGCTGTGAATAACTAAATAGAGGCAATATGTACACTACGTGCTACTGAGAAGCCAAATTGGTCAAGCAAGTCCACAACACTAAACTTACCGGCTCTAGGAATGGTAATGGGCATAGAGGTAATTTGTTTGTGGTAAGCTGATGAGCAACTATGATTTCAGCTCATATTGCTTTCCAGATGCCAAATAGACAAATAATAATGCAGCACTGTTTTTTTTGTTTGTTTGTTTTTGGGGGGGCGTGGACAGAAAGAGTAAAGATGCCTTTGAGAAACCTCAACGTATTGCATCTTACAAAATCTGACAATCTGTTCAGCACCATGGACAGAGACAGACTAACTGCCATATATAAACTGCATTACATCCACTTTGCCTAGCTACTAAGCCAGACAAATAAGCAATGCATTGTATCTTGTAAACATGACAGCATTTAACAAAATACTTTATAGGTCAAACAGCGGAGGGTGCAAGAAAATGTGATATATTTTCTGGGTCTTTCAAACGATCTTGTCTAATGCCTGATCTTGTTTTCCGAGCTGTCTGTCTGTTAATTTAATCTCTGGTCAATGTCACCCAAGGGGACCAATAATGCAACATGGTTTTCTGTGCCTATAGTATGACCTGCCACACAATCTGATGTACAGAGGATTCTGAGGGTGACATTATGGATTTCAAATGCACGCAGAGTCACAGGGAAAAACACACACACGCACACAAACACACACAAATTCCTTATTCCTTTCTTTTGATGCAAAATGCCAGCTCTCCTGAACCATAGACGCAATTCTCCATGCTCCTTTGAGCTTCTGCTGTGTCTCCTGCCAGAGGAGAAAACAGGCAACATCTATCATGAGCCAAAAGATGACGTAATGTGGTTCGTACTGCTGTAGGAGTTACAGTAAGGTCAGCAACAGTCTGCGGAAAATCGAAAATATAAAAAAACAAAAAAACAAAACAAAACAATTCATTATAAAATGAGGAAAAAAATGCTCTCAATTCCCTCTCCCATTGTTATTGTCTACAATGCATATGCCATTCATGGAGAAAATCTGTTAGGCTCCCGGAGGAATGTTAGCTGCCAAAAGGCATAAAAGTAAAGTCTAACTGGAGGTATAGAGTTTCTACAGAACATTAGGACAGACTGATCATGAGTCCAGAAGATGATGTAATGTGTTTCTTGCAACAGTGGTTAATGTCATCATACTAGACCTACTTTCAATATATCTTGCTATATTTTTTTGCAGGGCAACAGTGCCACTATGTGGGCGTTTAAGAATGCAGCAGGTTATGTAAGATTTCTCTGATCATGCATTACATCACGTCTCTATATCATATAAGCCTAAATGTAGGCTCCATAGCCCCATTTGTGCCACGTTATAGTAAGTCATAGTTTAGTTACAGTAATGAGTGAGGACAATTCAGACACAAAGAAATTATTAGGCCAGCTAGCTATTCGTTCCAAATTGTTGTGAGAAGTGTATTAGAGGAAATATCTTTCAAGCCAGGCACTCACCTTCTGAATTGCACTCACGCATGTAAATCAGACAGGTACACACCTGGATATTGAGTTTATCATGTTTACGAGTAATAATAAGTATCAGAATCATATGGGGATGATACTTAGTGGCAACTGCAGTATCATAGCCTGTGACAGTTTTGAGATTACAACATGTCACAGATAAACTTTTTTATCCTTTTGACTTCAGTAGCTCCTTTCTAAAATGTCACCACATCACATCTATCACGTCCTTTCATGGGCTGACTGTAAGGAGCTGTTGGAAGTAATTATTATGTCTACATTTTATCATCATTGTTTTACTAATATAGAACAGAAATGTATTACCATTTACTAATATAAATGACAATAAGACAATGAGCAAGTCAGCTTAATAAAGCAGCGTGCCTACAGAAATATACCACCACTGTGTTTTTCAATGATTCTCTGATATATACCAAACCAAAAAAAAAAAAAGCTTCAGCTTGAGCTTCAAGGAACAGGTATAAACAATAACACATTTTGTTCCATTTCTGTTTCATACTGTTCTATCTCCTCTTATGTTACCATTGTCAGAGATGCTGAGGGTCATTCTTTGTCCACTCCTCTTCTTTCTGAGGGAGATGAGTCTGGCCTGAGAGATTTCTCTGACAATGGAGGACAGGTGTTCCTTGTTGTCTCCATTGTGATGTGGAGGGGAGGCCTTGGAGTCTCCATCTCTGCTCTCAGTGCACTGAACTGTGGACTTACTCTGGGGGCAGTAGAATGACCAATAATAGATTTATATACAATATGGAAAGAAGTTGTACAAAATATCAGGAACATCTTCTAGTGAGAAGATGAATGTTTTTTGACTTTGCTGCATCTGTTTATTTTACGCTTATGCCCTGGCACTTTGACATGAGTGAGTGCTTACAATATTTACTTTGTTATTTAAACTGGCTCCAGCTGGGAAAATGAGTGTGATAGCTAAATATTCAATGAACAGGCCCAGATAAGGGTTAACTCAGCTAAGTTTTAACATCTGAAGACAGGCAATTGTCTTTCTATCATTCTTTTTATAGCAATGCCTCATTAACTAAAACCAACTACACAATACAAAAAAACACACTTCCTTCAACTACTTTCTGTATATTCAAGAATATTAGCAAAGGGTGTGCTAAAGATGTTGATAAATGTTTTTCCATCAGCAGGGTTGTCCATAGTAAGCTTTGAATTCAATTTACTCTAGAGAAGTGGCATATGGTGACAAAGTCATAATGCTGAGATGCTGATGTGTGTTTTTTTCCCTCAGTATGAATCAAAGGTACGTAACTGCACAAAGTATTTCAAGTATTTTGAGTTTTCTAGTCTTGGGTTCTGCACGCCTGTCAGAGTCAGAGTGCACCGATGTAATACGCCGGTATGGAGGGAAAAAAAATGTGCTTCATTATCCTCCCAAATTATTAAGCAGCAGGCTACATGAAGCTGATGAATTATGGGATCAATAAGTGTTTTTACTTAACTCACTGTGAAAACTGTGTTAATGCAATGTAAAAGAAAAAAAAACCAAAACTAGCAGCTCATATATACTGTACATTGTGTCACTTCAGCACCAGGAGAATACAATAGAGGTATTTAAATCAAAATGGTAAACAATTTTTAACATGAACAGGCACTATTATCTTTGGATTGAGATATATTGGATAACTCCGATGTGCCCACCCAGAGGCTCCGTCTCGTAGAAAACCAATGTAGATATGTTAGCATTTTAACACCAAGCGCAGAAAATTGTACTTGCTGTCAAACGCGAGAGTCGAGGAGTCGAGAGCTGATCAGTTTGCTGACAACGGTAAGTTGTCAGTTATAGCTGAAAATTCAGATGACCTACTCCCTTCCCTTTACAACACACATAACATTATTTTGTTCCTGCCAACACATTTTGTACTTTTTAGATATGATGCCACCAAGAAAGAGAAAGGACATAAGAAACTTTTTTACCATCGAGCAAGCAATAGGTAATTAAAAAGCCAAAAAAGTCAAATATGACAGTTATTCTCAACTGACGTTAGTAACCATGTTAACTAGCATACTAACCCTGCGTCATCTGCAGCCTGGCAGTCAGGTTGCTAGCAGGAGTAGCTTAAACACAAAATGAGTGGATACATAAGTCTAGAAATCCCAAGGAAATGTTCCTATTTATGAATCAATTTGTTAGCAGGAAACACAGCAGCAGGCTAGAGATGTAGAGCAGGATGATGAGGAAATGGGTGCATCAGGGTTTTAGGTGAGGTCCTAAACATGAATTATAGTTTAAGGAGGTATCAGCATTAGTTAGTCTCAGGATGTTCAGCAAATATAACCTTTGAAAGTCATATGTTTGTATCTATCTGTACGAGAGCTGACATCAGCATCAGCCACGTCGAGTCATGTTTGTATGGATTTGTAGAAGTGAGCGGTCTCAGCAGCGAGTGCACACAGCTAAACTAAGTTCTTAGAAGAAAACGTTACCTTCATTGTTTAAAGCTAAACTTTGAGTTTGTTACACTATTTAGGGTTGCAATGCTTTCGTTTATATGGCTTGCAGTCAGTTGGGAAACATATGAGCTTTGAAAGGAGAAAGCCAGAGCTGTTATCAGTGTTGAACTTAGACTGCAGGCATACTACTATGTCCTGGAGGCAATATATACCAGTGTAAACTAGTTTTGTATTGAACTTGTAAAAATACCAGTATAAAATACTCGGTTCTTTATTTTGGGCCAGCACAACAAGGTAGACCTACCTACCTCTCCTTATGTAGTATTTTACTTAGCTAACCTGGAGTAGTAGAAACATAACATACATACCAGCATTGAGTTAAACAAAGGGAATGTTGTTAAATGTTCATCGCGCATTGACTGATAAAGTAGAAGTGTTTGTTTTACTTGCACAGACATGTACAATCAATGTGCAAAAGAATTAGTCTCTACTCTGAGAGTCGAGTTAGCCTTATGCTTATGCTGGGACTTATGCTTAAAAATAGTATGTCCAATATCTCACAAACAATTGTCCTGTACACTTGTTTTCTAAATCAAAGTAATTTTCTATTTTAAGGCATTTCATTCTTCAACATTTATTACTACCTCTATCGGGGTCTCCAGAACCTTTCAACAGTCCAGGTACATTGACAAGGTGAGCATGAATCTCCCTAGCTATACTGATTCTAAGGTTGTTTTAAGTAAATACAGGTCTAGCATCATGCACTTGTGGATAATCACAGCAAAAGCACGATTTTTAAAAAAAAAAAAAATAAATGGGAAACACTGTTCTTTGCTCTGCCTTAAGCTTTTTTTTAAAACATGAAATTCAAATCTTAAAAATCTAAATAATTCACACAAAAGGCATGCAACTCTTACATTTCTGTTTTGCTTGGAGAATCTGTAGATAGGTGGAAGAGAGTAAGCCTTCATTCTGTGGATAAAACAGACAAAAATATGTAATTCACATAAACACATGGTATGAAGTGTCTGCCTTATAACACTGACTTCTCAGAACATGCACCTGAAATTAGCCAAGTATTTTTGTACACCCCAGTACAATTGAAGTTATTCTGAAAATGAAAAATTGGAGGGTTGAGTGACAATTTTGACGTTATCGTAATACATTTGATTTAATCAGAGATGCTGTAATCTGTAATATGAAAAAGCCTATTTTGTATTGTATAGGTTTACCCATTGACTCTCCTTGACCCTCTAGGTTTGGTGAAGAGTAGGTCATTGTAGGACAGCTTCTTAAACTTCTCTCTTCCAACCGCCACATAAAGCTGACCGCTCTCCAGCTGACTCCCATCAGTTACCTGGTGGCCTTCATATGTGTAGAGACTAGAGCACACAAAGAAAGTCGAGAGCCTCACAGTTTCAAAACAAGTGTTTTTGCCAGTTAGTCAGAATAAAATGGACTTAAGTTACTGAATGCCTCCCATAATGATCATGTGGTCTTTTATTAAGCCAGTTGATCACTAACCAGAATATCATTGTGTTTATATGTCTATATATATGTTTATACTGTGTGTGTGTGTGTGTGTGTGTGTGTGTATGTGTGTGTGTGTGTGTGTGTACGTGTGTGTGTGTGTCATATACACAAGTGCAAAGTTATTCTAAGAAAGTAAAATTCATTTTCAATTTAAAATTTGCAGCGAGGTCCTGGAAAATCCAATGAGATCATCCGCTGTGATGGAATTACATGAGATGTAAGTCTGCAGTTTTTTATACGCATTGTTCCTGATTTATTGTGCTATGAAATATAGAAAGAAAATATATCATAATGTGCAGGTGAAAAATACAGTCAATATGCTAAGTCTTTTTTTTTTTTTAAATGGTACCTTCGAACACCCCCCAGGACTCTCAAACCCATCTTCTCTGTGATCATCTCTAGTATTCTGTCAAACTGGCCCAGCATCCTCTGGTGGATCAACAGCCTTATTGCAGGGTTTAAGACATCGCCATTCGCTACCACACTAAGTGAAGAAATCAAACATGGTAAGAGTTACTAGTAACAGTGACACTGAGTGTTTTCCATAGTGAAGTGAATCCCTCTGAATCCAAGGGTTTCCCTATGACATCAGGAATCATACGTGCATATCTTCCATTCGGGAACACAGTCAAATTCACGGTTACATCATGGTATAATCTGTATACAGCATATTAAGTGAATCTAAAAAAATCTGCTGGCCAAATTAAGAGGATAGGATTGTGATAAAATGGTGTAAAATGGTTAGTGTGAAATGAGGAAACTGAACTTACAATATTGTACATGGCTCCTTGATGGGTTTCAGGAATCGAGCTGACACAATAATTCGATTCTGTGGCAGTGGTTTGGCCTGGATAAGAGGGATAAGAATGAAGGAAATATAATATGGACCTATAAATGCTTTGAAAGTTTGTTAGCAGATCAGTGTGCCCAGTAGGGATTTAAGGACTGCTCTTGTTTCCCAGTGGATTCTCAGAAAAACAGACCCGTGAAAACATTGGGGATTTGTGCTTTAGGGGTCAATGCTAACACTGGAGTTAGTAGTGGTATTCCAGTCAGTAAGGACAAGCGTCCCTTAGGGCAGTCAACAAGGCAAATTGGAGAGGAATTGAAGAACTGAAGTCCCAAAGGATGGCAGCAGTTTGATGAAGAGTTCTATAAATATTGTTATGCATTTTTAATCCATCCAGTTTTTAAATTTTTCTGGTATTTTTTCTCTCCTTCTGCTAAGAGAAATTTCAGAAAAGAATCTTGTGTGACATCACAAACTTTCTCCCCTAAAGCAAAAGCGCTATTGTACACAAGAATGTATCAGTCTCTAAATTCTGTGAAAGCAAAAGAATAATCCCTCTATAATCCTCTGAGGTTGTGAGGTTGCAAAGAGCGAGCCCTGTCAGTCCTGTCCCATAACACCTGGCAGCCCACTGTGACTATAGGACGGAGATTTGGATCCAGTGAGTGAAAGTGATAAGGGAGGAGGCACAATAAAAGTCCTCTGGGGTCTGTGAGTGCACCCTGATAACAGAGTTATGAAGGTGAAAAGTAGGCTTTAAAAACGTGCCTCATAAAAAAAGGCGTAGGACATATTAAGAGATATACCAGCAACCCTGAATAAGGCCAGGTCCTAGTTGTTGAGTTTAAGCCTCATGTCTCTGGTTAAAAAAATGTACAAATAACAGGTATCATGAAACATTAAAATGCATTTTAATGCTGAAGTAATCAAAATACAATTGCTCATCCATTTTAACCATTTGCCTTTTTTACATGCTACAAAAGCACCAGAGACTAGTATAAACCACATTGCTCTTAACCAGTCCTCCCTGGGATCAAACAGAAGGAAAGTGAAGCATAAATCAGTCAGTAGGGAGCTGTTACAATGCGCTGTCCTTTTTTCTATTGACAATGATTTTTATCAGCACGCAATCTTTTATTGTACAATGCGGAAAACCCCACTAAGCTCATTTAAGTGTCCGTCTCATTTTACAAACAGAATCACTTATTGCTCCTAAGTCAAATGATCAAACCAGTTGCCCCCTTAACCAGAAACCAAGCCCAAGGAAACACATTTTACTTTCAATACAGCTTATAACCTTCCATCTGACACCCACTCAGTTCTATCCATAGAGTGTAGATGCTAAATTTGGAGGAGTTAATTAGTAAAATAAGCAGTCTTTGTTTCTGATGTAAGAATTTTCTATATAACCCTGCACCACATCTTGACTGCAAATGGAAATCACTAGGGCCAATTTTCATCTCATTTAAACAATCATTAGCTGTACTTACATCACTGTTTATGGAAACCAGCAGGTTTGAGCACTGCTTGAAGTGGGTCCTCCAAAGGATATTCAATCAACATAGAGCAGCAAAAATGTCTATTTCAAGGTGAAAGTGAAATTTAACAACAATAGAAGATCTACTATGTGAAAAAAGGAGGCATTAGGGACTAGTGTCAGAAGGTGGATTCTGCCCTTTGGTCAAAATGAGTCACATATAGAAGGTACACCCAAGGCACTGACCATAAAATTTCATTAGTCCGTCCTACAACTGCCCTAAAATCAATAACGACAAGAAATAAACTTGCCAGGCATCTAGCAGCTAAGAGTTCTCGTCGTTAAATGACACAATCAGCCACTGAGGTAGCGAGGAGGAAGCAGGGCCCTTGTAAACTGAATTGGTTCTTTTTATGCTCACCAATCACATCAGCAGCAACACATCCATCAGGTTATCTGTGATTAAAAAAACTTCTTGCTAGTGGGTGATAAGACAGGATCACGAGCAAAGAGAGAAGTTCCTGACTATAACTGTGTGATTAACATGTTACGGTGAGGCAGCCCGAAGGCTCTTACCACAAGGCCAGAGACAGAAGTCAAAGACAAAGAAAAAAATGGGCTCTACACTTTTAGTACCAAGTATCCTGACGAAGACCTTGTGTGACCCATAGTTTTCTCTTACAAAAATGAATTTTCCACGGATCGTTTTTTTTTTTTTGCCATACTGTCCCTGTAAAAATGTAAATGGAGTTAATATGGTTTGGTATATTATGTATAGTACACCTGTCTTTGCCTTCCAGAGTATAAAGTCTATCATTAAAAAATAAATAAATAAATAAATAGATAATTCTGGTTTGGAAAGAGGACCTGCTGTTGACTTTCAAAACAGATGAGCCTGACTTTAAGCCGCTCTTGTTTTGGCCGTGACTTCATAGCAGGTGATTAAAGATGCATTGAAAGGAGGGATGATTATGATCCAATAATTAATAATTCATGGCCACTGAGACAACAAAGTGATTCTTCACAGAGAACAATGGGGAGGAATGCTTAACATTACACCTTGCTTAAATGATCTTTCTAAAACCTTCACACTGTGGGTGGGGGAAACAATGGGGAGGTGATTGTTTCCAAATCCTCATGTATCTTGAATTTGTCGGCAGTTTCAGATGTTGGAGAGTTGGATTGTGTAAAAATATTGTGAAACCCTGCCTGGAAAACAAAGCCGCTGAAGGGTTTCATTAATCTCCAAACTAAATCCAAACTAACACCAGAAAATAGAAGAAATTTAAACAATGCGTCTGTGATTAAGGCAATCGTTGTTATGTGGCTACTAAACATATACAGAGCTTACACAGCTGGAAATTAAGAAAAAAATCTATAAATATGTTCCAATGATTTTGTGTGTGTGCATGTGTGTGTTTCAACCTGAGGATCTTTTTCTCTGGCTGGGGCAAGTGAGGATCCACCACAGCCTAGGACTGTCTGGATGACTGACACTACAATGTAAATTATGTAAACAGGTTCCATCTCTGCAGATTAATGCCAAAGGTCATAATGACTGGGAAATGCGGGCACAGCTACTGCACTATATAAAAATCATACAGAGCAGTCAACAGGAACTTACCTTTCCTGACTTACTTTCTGACAGAAAAAAACTTTCTGAAAAAAAATGAACTGAAGGCAAATTATTCTTACCTGCACCGGGAGACTCTGCAGCATCCTTCTCTTTCTGGTGCCAATCTGTAGATAACTGCAGATAAAAACTTAAGTAAAGCCCAAGTTAATCATTCACAGTCCACTGAAACGCTTCACCGCTGCTTTCTATAAATAACCGACACCACTAATCTCATTACCTGCCGTGCAGGTCCGGTTTTTTAGGCCAGGGCACAGCACACTTCTCTACAGTGCTGAGTCCTCCGCCTCAGGCTTGTGACTCAGCACTGGCTCAAAACTGTTGAGTCACATAAACTTTACGCCCGTGACTCGGTCAACACGTCCGGTTATTAGTACCTAGTCTTGTGCATGTGGACGACAGCTGGTTGACGACGTGGGCCGTTGGACCCAGTCGGCGTGTGCCACTTATTTCAACCCAGATTTTAATTACACAGAGATTACGGTAATTACAACCGACCGGCGTGCTTTCCCGCAGGTGGTTGCCTGCGCCCGGATCAGCCACAGTTGCATGTTAGAACTTGGCAGTCCGGGATGTAATGGACCGATATCTGGGCATTATCATTAGTAACCGTAAGTGTAATCTAGTCTTACTCCAGCTTCTTGAATCTCTCCCTCCCGGCGGCGACGTACTGCTCCCCGCTCTGCAGGCTCTCCAAACGGTCCACCTTGTGACCTCCCCTCGGCGTGTAGATGTGCCTCACCGCTCCAAACGGGGCTTGTATCCCTCCGGTCACCTCTCTCAGCAGAGTCTCGAAGTTGGACACCCTCTTTTGGTTTATCACTATCCGGCGAGCCTCGTAGTACGGATCGCCGTTACGGAACATGAAGATGTTCTTCACCACCGGCTGCGACAGAAAGTTCGGCTTCTCCGCGCTCATCTTTGCGCGTAAAGGCGGGCTGGCGCGCGTCGGAGGCAGATCTCTCTTACGGTAAACTTATCCCTGATCCCAGCTGCGAGACAAACGCTTACTGGCCATTATAATGACATTAGAGCTGGTCCAATGTTTAGGGTCGAGCGGAGCTGGACGCGGCACACAGATGTTCAAAGAAGTCAGTGGCTCGGACGGAAAAGCGCTCAGGGCCAAACGCCGCCTTCTGGTTCAGCGGTCGCTAAATGCGTGTCCGCATGCGTGCGATCCGTCCGGTGTTGTAAATGTCAACTGTCCATAGCGCAAGTTCCGCGGAGTGTCAGTCCGCTCCGGTGGAAACGGCGCAGCCCTTCCCGCTACGCAGCAGGTGACTGTCTTCGTGGTTTCCCCGCGATGCAGGCTGGGTATCACGGGAGCTCATCTGTTGGGATGTAGTTATGGGAACAAGCCGCTGCTCTCTCGCCGATTACCAGGGAGCGGCTCTGGTGATCAGCGGGTAGTCAAATTATTAACTGGTGTGGGAGAAACCAGACTTATTTAATAAAACGCAGGGTCTCGATGCGAAGGAAAACATAGACGAAGACGCGCGACGAGCTCCGCGAGCGGAGGAGAAACGGGAAACCGACACTCGCGCCGTGTCGAACGCGCCACCGCCACGTGGGAAAGTTAATTGGGCATCAAGAGACCGATCCGGGTTGTTGGTGATATCCCGAAAGTGGGAAGTGGGACCAAAAGAACATGTTGTTCTCAAAATTATAATTGTGTTGTGCAACAACAGGGAGATCTGTACCCTGTGTCCTTCTCTACCTTATTGTCAAGTGGCACGTCTCCTGCTGAGACCATTAAAAGCCAGACGAATAATATAAATGTATGGGGGGGGGGTCATATTTATAAGTAATACTAATTATTTTTAATCCAGATTTCCAAGGGTAAATGCATATAAATGTTTACCAACTATATTATTACCTTATTTATCTTTATTTCTCATAGAAGCTGAGGCACAGCTTCCTCACCCTGCAGTTTGAGTCCTGTGAATTGTTAAGTTTTGTCAGCTGCTGAATGGAGCCAGAGGTCTAATCATCACCCCCCAAAAGCTCTTCATACTCTTCTCCCGCCTCCTTCACCTTATTGTAGGCTTCATGACCTATTTCATCAGCAGCAGCAATCAGCGTTAGAATCACTGCTCCACTTCAGGTTGGGGGTGCCAACAACAGGGGCAGTCAGGGCTAGAAGCTCCGAAATGGACTCGATATAGTATAGAAGATATAAAATATGTATAAAATATATAATGTGTATAATGTAAACTCGCCTATATTGTAGAGGTGCACTCCATATTACTGTTTAATGCGCGGTCTAACTGAATACTTCTTTAGGTGCAATTCGTTCTTGAAGCCACCTGATGGCGCTACGGTAGATACTGTGAATTAAAAGTATTAGTCATATTCTATCGTATTTTTCTATGGTCTTCAACCTTTTGTTAGAGAGTTACAGGAACATGGCACATTAAATGTGCTTACATTCCTGAAATAGGTGCAGGTATTATCAACATACTTAATTCTTATACAGAGCACGTTATACAGTTACAAGACTGTAGTTTAACTTGTTTGTAAATGATTTCTAGTTGATTGTAAGCCAGTTTCTATGCATCTGTGATATGTTTTAAAATGTAAAAAGTTATTTTTGGTATAAGGCTTTTGAACATCACACAGTGGAAAGGATATGAAGTGAGCATCTTAAGTTCACTCCTGTGATTGAGCTCTCGCTAGGCCAAATAGATGTTCTCTTTTCGGACCGAGGCATCGGGGGAGCTGTACGAACATGTCAGCTGTGATAATGGTGTGATGATTACTGATGCGAGGAGATGCAGAGATGCTGTTAGTGAAGTGATATGCAGTGCCTTTGTTTCACCCATAGAAGGCAGTGTACAACAAATAACAGCTGAAACTTGACCATCACTCAAATGCACAGATATAAGTTTCATGCAAATTCGCTGCAGTATCTTTAAAATTTTTGAGTGAAAGTTGTGAAACTTTCTCCGTCCAGTCATCATCTTAGTCCAAAATAGGTTTGTCTTCACTATTCACCCACATTCTAAAAAAAAATCTATGTTCTACACTTCTGTAAAGTATAGTCCTGGTAGTCATTTCTCTGTCTGTGATGTATTCTGTCAAAATCCCAAATGTAGCCTTACTCAAATTTACTAATCAAATGTAGTTTTAAGATGTTGCGATTACATTTTGGAGCACTCTTGCTGTCCTGTATCTTTCTCCAAATGGCATGACTATCTATGCCTGCGGTATTCAGTGATCAGTATACCAGTCACCTACTCTCTTCAGTATTGGAGAGCCAAGGATATTTCGGTGGAAGCCGCTGGTTGGTTGTTGATCATGTGTATTCTCTTTGACACAATATCAAGTAAAAGCCAATTTCACACATATAAATAAGAAAATCCCTTTTTCCTCTACCTCTCCTTTTGTATATCCTTTTCAGTCTCAAAACCAGTGGCAAGACACAAAATTATACATAATAGCTTGTTGGACACAATAATGGCACCTTTCAAACCCTGTCCTTGCATGGCCAGAATTGCTTTGCAATTATTCCAGCTTGACAACATTTGGAAAACCACACAGCAAATCTCTGACATAGGTGTTTACTAGTGTCAACAAATGGAAGCGATGTGGCATCAGAGAACACACACATTTAGATTTATTAAGGGGCCCCTTCCACGTCATACAATTGTAAAAAGAACTACAGATGGTTGACAGTATGAGTGACATAAAAAGGTTTACTGCCACACACTGACAATGGGGTTAGACTATGTTGTAGAGGAGCATATTCAATCAGGTCTCTAGTGTTTGCACAGTATTTCTTCTCTAATGTTGAATTTTGAGCTTATCTGTTTTTTTCCACTCTATGACAGCTGTAGTGTGCTAACATTAGAGTTCTGTTGAGTGGGTAATTATTATGAAATACAGGTGTGATGGAGAAAAATTACAAAGTGAATATTTACATCTAAAATCTCCACATTAAGAGGAACATATATTAAAATTGAACTACAAATAACTACACTCTTCCCAGATGCAGTCTGTACTGTAAGCATTTCAAGTTTATTTGGTCTCACAGAGATAAATGGTATGGAGATATTGTTCTTCATCAGGGATGAAATAGTGGGAAATGACAGAGATGACCCACATAGTTTATTCACAAAGTCTTTTTCTATGATATATAACCAATAATAAGTAACTGCTAAAAAAGCCTATAAATATAGAACACAATACCTACATTCACGATAGATTGCACTGTTCTAAATAAATATGATGGGTTTCTTTGGCAATAAGTCAATAAAGTATAAACCTTGTAAAAAAAATCTCTAATTCAAGTGTGATGTTCAGACTACCCAGTGATTGGAACATATGTCAATATTTTCCATAGCATTTCAGACAGTATTTAAATGTTTTTAGTGGATTTTTCCGAAGACAGTGACTTTTGACTCTGGTTACTGTAATGAATACTCTTTATTCAGGGTCATGCTGACCAGTCTTAAAGAAGCTCACAATGATTATAGATACTCCTCATCATGTAAGGGCTGTGCTTATGTTTCCTTATTTGTGCTTTGTCTGTTTAGATAGAAGACTTGCATATAGATCTGTTTGGAGGCCAGACGACCAATGTCTCATTTTGGAATATTGAACAAATCATTATGGTGAATCATTATTCTTTATTCATTTGTTTCACTGCAGGAGGAAGCCTGATATTTCTGTTGCTTATGATGATACCAGACTAATATATAGCATTTCTACAGCTGCTAAAAAAATCTACCGAAGTTAAAATGTAGCTCCTGGGAAACTGTTGTAACATGCATTTTAATTTCACAATGATAGATTTGTTTATTAGTATCTAATTAAACAGCAAGAAACAGTATCCAATGATCAGTAACATGAGTTACGTAGTCTTTAAAACTTTTTGAATGTTTATAAAATTAAAGCACAGTGTGAAAATGTAGACCTACTGATATCTTTGGTAGTTATTGCCTTGTTTTATACTGTCCCTGTCTGAACTTATATAAAACCAATGCAATGCTAGATAGAAAGGGATCAAAAGTGACACAGAAAAATTCAATGACAAAATAAGATAGAGAAATAAAAAGGCAAACGCAGTTTAATATTTCAATTAATTATACTTTATTTGACAGTACAAAACAAAGTCATACAGTCAGAAACACCACAAGGCACAGTACAGCAGGACAGGCATACATTTTGGGACATAAATAACCCTTCTGTGTGATACATGTACCACAACGTGAGAACAAGTCACTGCTGACCTGTTTGAAAATAGGTTTTATGGTTTCTGATTAAACAGAAAGTTTATATGGATTCTCCATGTAATTCTCATTAAGATCTTTAAGGCTAATATGTATCAACTTCACAGTACCTAAGCAATAATTCATATATTGTATATGATATCTATATCTATCTATGTCTATCTATCTATATTTATCTATCTATCTATCTATATATATATATATGTAGATATATGTCTGTATCTATATATATATATATAGAATGATAGATATATTCAATATCATACAATACAATACGATACAAGCCCCTCTACATTACATGTACTTACACAGATATATAACTTAAATGACTTTATATAATTCATTACACACCATTTATTTGCAGTTCAATAAAGAGCAGCTTTTTAAACAGTCTTGAATAAGAGTCTGTAAACAATAAAATTAAAGCTTTATGCTTTCTTTATGAAACGTGAGAGTCATAGCTTCCAACTTACCAGCTGGTAATTTGAGGGGAAAATTTTTGATTATTTTGATTAAAGTGTAAAGAGAATTTGCACTGGCAGTAATTTGTTATAATGGGGAAGAGAAATTAACCTGGTGTAATAAAGTTAACAATCAAGTGGTCTACTGATTGAAAAAGAAAATGCCATTTCAAAATATTCTCATGTAAGGAGGCAATGTCTGAATTTCTGAGTTCATTTTTTTTCTTTGGTTGATTAAATCAGCAGTGTGACTGATGATATAGTTTTGGTTTTTTTTTCCAGTTTGTCAGTGACAGTTATTTGGAACTTGATTTGAGTTTTGTTCACTTATTAAGTTCTTATGGCTTTGGAGCAGCTGTTAAAAGCTATTTAAGTCTGATTATATGTAGTTAGGAATTTCAATGAGGAAATTTAAAATGTATAAGTGACAGACAGGTACAGTATTTTCTTGATTTTTTTTTTTTTTGGAAACCATATAATTATCATTTAATAGGACAGTGTTATAATAACCCAACAATGGATTGTGTCAGAATGTGTTTCTGCTGGTTCATCCAACATAACTAAAAGCAGGAACACAATAAGAGGAAGTGACTTTTATGTTCAGGCGATCAGTTCTATTGATTTGTAACTGATGAGTCCTCGGTGTTCATAAAAAATGGAAACAGCTCAGTGAGAAAGCTCAGGCAATGTTTCTTCATACATAGTTTTAACTTCTTCAAATGATCTTATTTTGGTCTATTGATGTAGCAACTGTTCTTTCCTGTAGATAGTTTTGATGTAAACAAAACTAAGTGTCTTTTTTCAAAGCTTACAGAAATGTGTGAAAAAACATAACAGTCTTTAAAACAAGCAAGGGAATGTATATTTAAACAAACAAGAAATGGACTGGGATTCAGTAAAACTTGTGGCATTCATTTTGTGTCTGACTCCAGAGTGACGATATGAAAATGATAAAAAAAAGAATATATGAATATATATATACATATATATATATATATACACACATATATATATATATATACACATACATATATACATATATATATATAAAGCTGCCTATTGATAATGTCATTGGCTAATCGTGAATGAAATAAAATTTTTAAAAAAATTCTGAATGAAATAAAATAAAACAAGCAGAAATAAAACTAAAAAATGCATTTAGAATCTTTTTATTTTTGTCTTTAGCACCTTAACATCTACAACCCATGTACATAAACAGATTTTTATCTACGTTTTACCCAAAGGAAATTCCAGGAAATTTTGAGTTTTACTCTCTTATTTTGTGTCACTGTGCACTTGACGCAATGTAAAGTCAACCATCTGCATTTGTTCACATGTGGCTTTCACTGCCTCTTGTTATGGAGGGATAATACAAGAAATTCTAAGAATGTTTCTCACACTGCTACAAGTGCAAAGTGAAGATAAGCAACATGCTAAAAGTTACATGGGATGCCTTCAAGGTGACTGTTATATCTATGGAAGTAGCAGGCTGAAACACAACAGGATCTGTTTGACTGAATCCCATTCACCAGTGTAAACACAATGGTGGAGAGGGTCAATGCACAGCTTCACGCATCCACAGTTTAAATTAAAGAACACTACATTTTCTATAGGATGTTTTTTCATGTCTTTTAAACTGCTCCCACCACCACCACCACCGCTACATTGTGATCAATTTAAATGGCTATTTCTCTCTTCCTCTTAGCTCTTCAGGCCTTTGCTTTGCATGCATTCATCCACCCAATGTCCATACTCTCATTTTCTCTCTCTCTCTCTCTCTCTCTCTCTCTCTCTCTCTCTCTCTCTCTCCAGCTCTCAGACCACCAACCAGTGATGCAGCTGTGGGAAAAATTGAAATATGCCCATGAAATAACACATATTACTATTCTACTGTACTGAGTCATAATGGATAAATTTAATTTTAGTGGGATAGTAATCAGGGAATATGAATATGAATATTTGCATTAAACCTGAAGAGATGTAACGTTTATGTGCATTATATGATAGATCATAATCAAGTCAACACTTACAGTGAACTGCCGAACCTCCCCGTTGTCTACCAAATGATGCTCTGTCTCTGGGGTGATGGCATAAGACAGTCTCTGTTACAACAGAGAGGGAGAAGGGCAATTAGAGCCTCTACTTTAGCAAAACACTGTACTTGATCTTTAATGAGAGGGTTCCATCATGACAAAGCAAACTATCGACAAAAGATTAACATTAACAGTAAAATACACATTTCACTTCATTTTGCCCAAGAAGATGTAGATCAGACTTACATCACAAAACCTTCCAGGCAGTGAGCACAGTTTGTAGATGGCATAGAGAGGCACCATGCTCATTGAGGAAATGGCCAGAAACCACCCCACCATGTTAGCCCACGGGGGAAACATGTAGGAGCCGTAGTTTGGAGGGTTGAATGTGGCAAAGCTCACCACCACTATAACCTATGGGAGGAAATGTTAAGAATACAAAAGCTAATCTGTTCAAAAGGGATAGCAAATGAAGTCAAAGTTCAATGAAGATGATAGTGGCAAAATCCCCGTTGTCAAGCCATTAAAATGATCTGCATGGCAAGGAGTGGAGAGAGTGCTGGAGGCCAAGCCATGTGTTCATTCATTCATTCCCACGATCAATGAATTACATCTTAGCCCTCCAAGGAAAGAGAAAGCAAAATGCTTGCATTAACAAGCATAAACAACAACCACTGCTAAACCCATGAATCAGACATGGTGGTGGTTGAGGACCAGTGGTCAAGAAACATCTGGTATATCTGACATATGTTCAGTATGAACTCGACCAGAATAAGCAGCTGGTCAGGAGAATGGTGGGTTTGTTTTTTGTTTTTTGTTTTTTTTTGGTTGTCATTGTCTCTCCCTGTTATTGTTCAAGAAGTACAACTCACTAGGAGGAAGCAGGGGCTGACAAACTTCCAGCACAGCCTCCAGTACCTGCCTGGTCGCTGGCCAATCATCTCCTCAATGTCATCGCTGAAACGATCCACTCCTGAAACACATGAAAATATTCACATTTGTCATCTCATCTTCTTTGGTATGTTTCCTAAGGAGAATGTATTTAAATATATATCACCAGTACAGTAGTTTCTTTTGAATGTGGTCGTATGCACATGTTTACGAAAAAAGTTGATCATATAGAAACCAGTAGATTATTATAATACAATTCGCAATTTAATATTTGCAGAAACCAATGGCATTCTGCAGAGCCATTTGTGATAAGCCCCTGCACCATTTTTACCAAATCATGATTTTGATTCCCAAAAAACTGGCTCTACATTTTAACTCGTGTCTTCCTGCCTGGAAGGCATCTCTGCCTGCTGAGGAATATATCCAGACTGACGACGAGGTATTCAGCACAACTAAACTTACTCATGTAGCCGAGAGCAGAACGAAAGACCACAGTGGCCAGGGGCCAAGGGTTTCTGTCACTAGTTAAGAGGAAGGGGTAAAGGCCCAGTGAAGCCTTGGGCTTGATTTATCTGGCTTGCCAAGGTCAGGACCCATCAAAGTGGGGAAATATACTGACTCTGACTGCCTGGGGCCTAGTTAGTGTTTAGCCCTTTATGGATCTCTCTACAGTCAGGTTAAAATATGAGACAAGAAAATCAATACGGAAGTTCAGGTCAACTGTTTTCCCTGACCTTTTAGATTTTTTGTTTTTTTTTGTGCTTGCTGATGTTTCAAAACAGAGGTCAGATTTTTTTACACTCTAAGAAACATAATTTTCTCTGCTGGTATTGCAAATGTTGAAAATACACGCAAAGATAAATATCCATCACTCAAGCAGTCTTTAGCCATTAATTTACAAAAACACAGACATGAGGCTTACAGAAATCTACAGCCACTGAGAAAAATCCAAACTGCTATCTTTATTTTAATGTGTTTGTTGAACTCGTGACCATAAGAGGTAACTAATCTGAGTAGCATAGACTGGCTGTCTATTACGTCTGTACAGTTTATAAAGAGTTTATTCACTCCCACACAACTAGATCAATGATTTTGTGTTAATAGAGTTCCGGTATAGTCCAAAAAAAAAAAAAATCACTCTTGAGACATGACGTTAACTCCAGAAACTGTCTTATTCCATGCAGAAACAAAAAATAACTCACCGAGATATTGTTAAAGGAATATAACCTAAAAACGTGTAATATTGTGGATATGATGGCAAATGGATATAAAGCACAGTGCCAGAAGAATCTGGACATCTGGAGAGAAACTCTGAGTTCATCCCCACTTGCCGCCCACAACAATGTACAATCTGTAACACTGCTCACTCCTATCCATGATAAATGAGAAGAGCCTGCTGCAATTTTATCAATGTTGTGCCTCACCACTGCAGAATGAACACATACGAAACACTGGCACCACTCAAAACTTTGACCATATAACCTCACTGAGTTCTTTTGAGCCCCACAGCTCTAGTATATCCTTGTACCTTAATACACACAAAGAGACCTAGCCAGACACTGAAGAAGCCAAAACCATTAGTGAGGATAGACCTTCTAGCTACGGTATCCTTATATTTAATAGCAATATGTTGTATTGAGGCACAGAACATCTATATCAACAGATTTCTCATCAAACCCCTAATATAGCATCAGCTTTGCTGGCCATGAAAACATGAATCATCTGTTTTTCCTTCCTCTTTTCTCCTGTCAATCTGTTCTCACCATAGAACCATGCGATGCCGATGGCTTCAATAAGCACTCCAAAGAGAATCGATGTTCCTGCTGCAAAGTGGTCCAGCAGAGTAAACACATACATCCCACCCTGGAAAGAGAGAGAGAGATAAGAAGAAGAATGAATTTCGATAATTTTTCTGTTATATAAATGTATCATACAACAGTTAGAGTAGGAACAGACAAAAAAAAATATATATATTTTCAGTTCTTTTCATTTAAAGACATTTGTCTGTCTTTGATTACTAGGACAGTGTTATAATCAGAGGTTTTATGGAAATGATAAATCGTTGCCACAGTGCAAAGATGAATATAAGAAATCACACAAACAAGACCAACAACAGAATCCCCAGTACAATACTTACATTTGTAACACAGAAGAGGGATATGAGAAAGGTTGCAGTAACAATGAAGAGGGTGAACAGCTCTCTGTGTTTGTGGAGGAATTTGAATTCATCAATCAGCCCTGTGATAACTGACTCCATCCCACCCATCTGCAACAAAAGAAACAAGATTAGGAGGAAAACAGAAAGTCAGTGAGAACTGAGCTGCTTAGTCACTGTAGATGTCCAATTTTTGTTGCATAATAGCTCAACTCTGGCTCCAGGATTAAAACAACAGCAAATTTAAAATTGTTTGTTTTAAAAGCTGCCAAGTGAACATTTGAAAGGAATCATCCAACATCACAGGACATAAGCTAAATACCCCAAATCACAAACAAACACCTGAGAAATGGTATAAAAAAGTTATAATGTCATAATCAATCTGACCCAGCTGATATTACAAATAATGAAAGGTACATGTTATCTGATCGAAAAAACAGGTGAGCATGTGGGTATGGGGGGGGGGGGGGCATACTCACAGCACTGTCAATACCCAGTGTCAGTAACATGATGAAGAAGATAACAGCCCACACTGATGACCCAGGTAAGGTTGCAATGGCTTCTGGGTATATGACAAACACCAACCCAGCATCTAAAGAACAAACAATTCAAATAGAGATTTAAGTAGAAAACTGCAAAAAAAACACCCCCACACATACAGAGGAGCGTTTGGAACATTCAACATTTTAAATAGATTTCTAAAAAGTGAAATGTATAGTTAAAGAGTAAATGTTACGTACATGTAAAAAAAAGTCAGGAGAATAAAGTATGATATATACTAGACAAGTTATGTGACATGTCTATTCTAATTGACTTGTGAGCAATATGGCAACTCATTTCCAATAACAGGACTTGTCATATTTCAGTCCATTTATTAAGTTTGCTGTGGGTTTTCTTCATTGATTACACTGCCAGTAGCTAAAATAGCCTATCTTAAAAACACTTCATTACAAACATGGACAAATAGCACCATACCATCTCTGGCAACTTTGTCCAGGGCCACGTTGTGTTTATGGGACAGGTAACCAAGGAAGGAGAAGACCACAAAGCCAGAGAAGAAACTGGTTAAAGAGTTGATGGAGCTGGTGATGATGGCATCTCTGGATTAATAAAGTCAAATGAGATGGAAAAAAAAAACAACATTCGAGGATGAGAATGGAAAGAATCAACTGTTCATCAGTCAGTCATCAGCCATCCCTAAGTCATTATCAAAATTATTTACTAGCCAATTAATTAAAGTTTGTCGGGGAGGGTTAAGGCCAGTCTCCTCTTGGCTTGTACATGATAATAATGCTGCCTTGTTATAATGAGTCTGTGTGGTTGAATAGTTTAGACAACCTAGATTGATATAATGAGTTATTATGTCTGGCAGTTGGTTAATGTCTTGTCTGTTAGGTGACAGACCAGCAACCTGTTGGCCTGCCTTCTTCTGGGATAGGATCTATTCTCATGCAACTGTAAAAATGATTAAGTGAATACAGAAAATGAACAAATAAATTAGTTGGCTGGTGTTAAATAAGAACAAAGCCTTTTATACCTACAGTATGTCAGACAGACAGGACCTGACTAAATCTAGGCTTTTCTTGTCAGTGTCCCAAAAACACATAGCTCAAGGAGTAATCCTCAAGGTGAACATTGTCACGTGTCAGTTGTCAGAATTATTAAACAAGACAGAAAAAGGATATAATGTGATAAAAGCCTCCAGTAGGAAGCTGATGATTTTCAAAGAGTGCGACAGTTTTGATTGGTATTATAGCTGTCTGTTGCCCAGCATGGTGTCAAAGACATCGCGGGTTTCAAGGAACTTCAAAGGTTATTGTAATTCACCTGCTTGTGTGTATGTGTGTGTGTGTGTGTGTGTGTGTGTGTGTGTGTGTGTGTGTGTGTGTGTGTGTATGCATCTGCAGAAGCCACTCCCTCTCCTCTGCCCTGCCTTTCCCTGTGTGTCTTTACCTGTAACAGTTGTTGCTGAATTTGTTGTAGCTGGAAAAGGCAATTAGCACACCAAACCCCACTCCCAGCGAGAAACAGATCTGTGTCGCTGCCTCAATCCAGACCTGGGGAGCAACAGAACAAGCACACTTGTGTGAAATGGCAAACAAAAGGCACAGGAGAGGAAAAAAAGCCATTATTAGGGATAATTGCAGGAAACTCATTCAACTGCAGTAGATGAAAGACACTTGTGAATACGGAGGGTAATTTTGCAAATTACTGCTCCATGCATCTATCTAATCTAATTCTCCAATTGCTGCCCTGCATCTCTACCTCTCTCTTTCTTGCTTTTTCTCCACAACTGAGTCCTTTAGTCCCGCATGCTTACTTATTGAGCCCCTTAGTGCCTGCTATTAAGGTAAATAAGATATTGTTATAAGATGTGATAGCGGGTGTCAAAGATTAGGAAAATATTAGAAATAGGTTTCACTAACAATTTTCTCTAAGAACATCTCTGAGAAAATATGTATGAACCTCATAGTTGTTTAATCTGAGTTCACATTCGGGATTTCATAATTTCAGCCTGTGGATAAAATTGAAAGAAAGCTCAATTTGACAGTGATATTGGAGGTTTGTTATGTAGTGTTTGGGTTAATAACTTTCAAGAGTTTAAGATGGTAAAATGTACCCTCTAGTGATTTGCCACTGCTACCAGTTTCTAAATAAAATAATGTTAACCTATGCTTGATTTCTATTGCTGTCATTACTGGTGTATGATGAGCACAGGTCATGATACAAGCCTTTAAAAAAAAAACAAAAAGCAAACCCAAAAAACAGAAAAAACCCTTTTTTATATGAAAATAAAATTACATTTAAAATGTCAAAGCTTTCCTTTAAAGTGGCTTTTAACCACTGTTTTCCCCCGATGTCGCTTCCTCTTCTTCTTCCTTTGCACCCCCACCACTCTCTCCTCATGTGTGTCCCCACTCTCTCACCTTGGCATCACAGAGTCTCAGGAAGTCCACGGAGAGGTAAGCCTTAATGCCATCAATGGCTCCAGGCAGAGTGACTCCGCGGAGCAGCAGCACAGTCAAGACCACATAGGGCATGGTGGCTGTGATCCACACAACCTGAAAGGGTCGCGCACATTACACACACATGCCCAGATACACACACACACACACAGAATACCCACACAGTTACACAGGAGAAAGAAGAACACACACCCACAGTCAGATTCTCACATATGAATACATGCAAGTTGGAGTGAAAATGCATATTTATGCTGTCTACACATATACAGTGGTCATTTAATTGATTTAAAGTGGACGTGAAGACACGGCATTCCCTTATCACAGATAACCTTAAAGTAACGCCATACTTTAAAGTGACTTGTGGCTCAGGTAAAGATTCTTGGGTAGAAAATATGTTGCACTTCACACGTATGCACGTTAAGAAACATGGCAACTATGTCATTTCCTACCTTGCCAGAGGTCTTGACTCCCTTCCAGAGACTGAAGTAGAGCAAAACAATCACCACAGCTAGACAGGAAGTTAACTGCCAGCGAGGAGGACCAAGGTCATCAATACCATTACTGTCCTGGATGTGGAGCACCCCTCGTCTAAGGAAAGGGAATATTCTGGTTAAGAACAATGACAAAATCCCTGAGTCCATCCTTTACAGTATATCTAAGGGTCTTGCATTTTCTCACCATCAAGAACGGAGCTGTGAGGAACCTGAGAGCAGTTAAGAATATTGTACCCAACACAATGTCATAACTTAAGAGCGTGTTACCATGACATCACTTTACCTTTTGTTTAGACAAATGACTTCAGCAGGATAGTGCTGAACGTTGTAGCCAAGGTAAATATAGCTTATTGGAGCAAGATTTTGTTTTTTGCTCCAGTTACACTCACATGAGACTAAATGAAAGCTGAGCAGAGGTAGAAGCTCTTGACAGAGACCTCAGGATATCTTGCCAGATATTGACTACATGAAATGATTGAGGAACTGTTGCAAATGCTGCATAATTTTGCATTATAGTAAATTAAAAGGTCTCAAGGATCATGACAGCCAATCAAGAAAGGATCTTTTTTATTGCCTTGGCAAGAAAAAGGTAACAGATTTGAAAGTGTACATTTATATTACGTTGTATAAAGTCCAATATATGAAATAAAGACTATAAAATCACTGAACATCGTTGATGCTCTGATTCTGATCATTTTAAATGTAGCCTAACAGATGAGACTGGATAAGATCAGGCAGTGTTCAGCTTATGCGGTCAAATTGTCTGCAGGTGGTTCTGTGTAAATAGCAGACTGTCATCTCAACAAGCATGGATGAAATGCCTCAACTGTCGCAACAGAACAACCCCTCACTTGTTGGAAAAGGAGACACCTGGTCAGCTGCACAGGAAGGGAGGATGCAACAGCTAAATACAGCCAAACTCTGGATCGATCTTGAGGAAAACATATCTGATGTTCCTTCCTGAATATTTCATTATTTCTTTAATTATTCATAAGTAGATAATCAAAGACTTTTCTAAATCCAGACAAAGGGCTGATAGTACAGTAACTTCAGTTATTCTGTAGATTCACTACATGGCATTACTGAAATGTACCAAATGTTTTTCGTGCACTTTCTGAAGTGGAAATTTGCAAGTGATAAACATTAAAGCCTAGGCTTGGCTCAGGCAAAGCCAAACACAAAGGTTTTAGTGGCTGGATAAACACATAAAGTATGTTTGCTGGTAACTGCAGTTTCATATTTGCAAGTAGTTAAAAAAAATGAACAAAGATACGGAATCTGAATGAAAAATGACAGTTTTAAACTTCTGAATTTGAGGCCAACTTACTCAAAGTACTCCTGAGCGGGGGTGGCCCTGTACATGTCACTGACTGAGCTGTTGTCGGAACGATCGGAGCAGTTAGGACTGTTCCAGGTGTTGTTGCAGTGGACCCAAGGCAGCTCGCCAGTGAATGAGGAGAAGAGGTAGAACAGTGCCCAGGAGATGATGACGTTATAGTAGAAACCAACGTAGAGGGAAATGATGATTACTGTAAAGCCAACACCTGTTAGGGGAACGCAAATGATCAATACTGATAGACGGTACAGACAGATATACAGAGGTAGACAGCTGGGGGTAGATAGTGCTAACTTCACATGTTAGATATCTGAAAGGGCCACCTCAGTGGCGTCTTACCACATAATATATGCCTAACTGCCTTTTGCCTTGTTCCTGAATGACAGAGCACTGCTTTTAATGAATGATTTGCATGGATGTCAAGTGGTTGAGAGTAACTAATTACATTTACTCGAGTACTGTAGTGTAGTGTGTTCCGAATACAGCTCAAATTGTATCTAGACATGGCTCTGCTGAACAGTGACTGCAACCTGACAGATCTGTGCACAAAAGCACAGACCAGAAAGCACAATATCTCTTTCAGAGTGAGTACAGTAGCCTATGATGCATGCCTGCGGTCTCACAGACAGCAACACAACTTCTCAAGATTGCCTCTTCATGCCTTAATTATCGACACATCTACCCTTTCTATAAATCTGAAACAATGTCCGATCTTCTGAGACTGGATTTAATCGTTAACCTTTGCGAAGAGGCATGACCACAACTGTGCCTTATTGATTCCTTTGTAATGTGGATGTGACATTTGTCTGGGGAGTGATGCCTCTTATTAGCGCTGCATGCAGCCATGCTATCTCTCCATTTCCCTCCGTCTCCCCTTCTCAGTCATTTTCTTCAAATGCATTGATCCTGAGAGGAAACCAGCTTGTTGATCAGAATAATTACTGTCAATATGGGAATGTGTATGTGTGTGTTTGAATAATTACTGTTATCCCCCTGCCGAGAGACAGAGAGAGTGAAGTGTGTGATTAGAACGTCAACATACTCATTGCAGTCCTTGACAGACAGCACATGTTCACACACAGGAGGCTGACGCTTAGACGCGCACGTACCCACACACACACACACACACACACACACACACACACACGCACACACACACGCACACGCACACGCACACACACACACACACACACACACACACACACACACACACACACACACACACGCACACGCACACGCACACGCACACACACACACACACACACACACACACACACACACACACACACACACACACGTATAGAAACTCATGAAGCTAAACGTACACATTGTGGGCCAACCTCTGAGCAAGGACATGATCAACAAATGACGGCGGTATGGCCTCAGCGTCTGCTGGTAATACTAGTAATTGATGCTGTATTTCTGATGCATCTTTAAATTTATAGAAATGTGTAAAGTGTTGATTTAAGTGAAACTATAACTTTTTACTTAATAATTTCTATAACTTTTAAAATAAGAGCAAGGTGTACGTTACAAAGACAGATAAATACAAACAATTGACATCTTGTATAATAAAAAAAAAAAACCAACATAAAAAGTGAGTTTCATCGTTGTTTCATCCAGTGACTTTGCTCAGAAGTGTAGATTTGTCTTAATTTGTGTTTCTCCATTTTTGTACGTTTGGATGGCATTCTCCTAAACTGCACTTTGCTTATTGATGTGTTGAAAAACACTACGAGAGTGTGTCAGACAGTGCCCCCTGCCACTATTTGACAGAAGGATTAGGACGATCAGGACAAGAATCTAAAAGCCCAATTTTCATTTGCTTTCCATCTGAATGCCAACAGAACCTGATTTTCTGGGGAGGATAAACAATGCCTGTCGCTACTCAACACAGAGACAAGCAGACAAAAGAGACTGGCATTTGGACAGGCAGGCATGTGGGCACACAAGCAGACAGAAAGACATTTAAATATTAAAGGACGTACATTATCAGACAGACAGGCACGTAGGCAGATGGACATACAGAAGGTGCATTTAGATGTGTACATCTTCTAGTGTTCGCATGTTTCTGTCTGTATGTCTCCTATGATGTGTCACCTTCCTACCTTTAAATATTGGACAGATCTTCCAGACCCCTGCTGCCCCCTCTCTGTTGTACTGTCCCAGAGCCAGCTCCATGTAGAAGAGAGGCATGCCTGCTATCACCATGAAGAACAGGTATGGCACCAGGAATGCACCTGCAAACACACAGAAACAAACAGAGATTTTTAACAAAACACACACATGTTAATGAAAGACTTCTCACTATTATCAGTTATAAAAGTATAATGGTTTTATAATCGAATAGTTAAATTAAACAAAGAACTTACGGAATATCTTATGGGGAATTTGTTTAATATGCAACTTCAAGCCAAACATTTAATCTAGTTTTTGGGTATAATTATTAAAACTCAAATGGAACTCGGGAATATTGTCCCTAAATACAGGTGTAACAGCATGTTGTGTTTAGGGACATACATTGTCCCCAGAGCAGAGTGTCAGCCTCAACCATAGCTACAGTATCATTTACAGCTCTTAAACATAATGAGAGCTCTATGTTAAACAGCCATAATTAGTGGCAGTGATTGTTAGAGCTAATCTATTCGGAGCAGCTGTGGTGGTTTTTCCCTACTTTTGATCTCTATAAAGGGTTGGAAAAATCACAAACAGCGAGCAGCATACACAAGGAGCTGAGCCACACATGCAAACATACACACCAAGCATACGGGTATAGAACATGCAGGTGAAAAGATCCAGTATTCAGGTGTATGTAAATAAACTCCACCCTCATTTCCCCTTTTTCTCTCCTCTTTCCAACACAATGCTTTTTGCTCTGATTACTTTGTCACACGCCTACCCTTCTTCCCTACTCCTTTCTCTATTCATCCTCTACCTACTTTTCACCTATGTATCTCACCTCCTCCATTCTTGTAGCAGAGGTAGGGGAATCTCCAGACATTGGCCAGATCCACGGCGAATCCAATGACAGACAGGAGGAAGTCAATTTTCTTCCCCCAAGTCTCCCTCTCCTCCTCCCCACTGCGGTTAATCTGATTTGGAGCTGGAGTCACTAAAGTGGTCGAGGTGAACTGGACCCCGTTCTGCTCCTTCACAAGGATAAGTTCCACCTGAAGGGTCAAGAAAGTTAAAAATCAATCAGATGCAAATGAGAATCATTAGACATTTTAATGTCATGCGTCGTCTCTGTACAATCCTGAAATGACAGGACAGCGGATGGATGACATGTACATGTACAGGCATGCAGTGACTCACACATTCATTTCATGCAGGTGTTGAGGCATTTTATTATGTCATATGTAAGTGCATTGTAAATGGCAGACTTCTGCTCTAGAAGTCCATTTCAACATCCAAATTCTTTTGGTGTTATTACCATTATGATTCCATAACACCACAGACTTAATAAGTTAGGCATACACTGAGTCAGACGGATTGAGTCAAAGAGAAATATATTTTATCAAGAAGTGTGCACCATGCGGTGCTTCAATAAGGCTTTCGTATCAGGCTGAATTGCACACTATTATTTCACCACACATATCAGAATTGTACTGACCTCTTTGGGGCCCATGGTATTGGAGGTGGGTTTTTCCGGGGCTACAACTGAGGACATTAGGCCAACAGGGACTCTCTCTGTCAGCATGGAAGGTGCAGAGTCTTCGGAGGTGAAATGTGTTGAAGAGGAAGGAAAGCAGATGCAACTGATAAGTCCTGAGTTCCTAATGAAATATAAAATAGAGGAAGGAAATTTATCATTCCCTTCATGGGAAATTAAGTTTTTTAAATTAAAAAAAAAAAAAAAAAAAAGATCTGTGAACTCAACACAACAGTGCAAAAAACTAACAAACAAACAAAAAACAACTGAAAAAGATTAAGAAAAATAAATAAATAAAACAAAAAAAAAAAAACCTTTGAACACTTGAGCTGTAATATGACATTTTTTTTTACAATTTTTTTTTTTTTTTTACCAAAATGACTTTTTTAAAAATTTCAAGTAGCTGGTTGGTAAATACATAAAGTGTGTGGGTTATTTAAATGTATCAATCAATTTCCAGCTTTAGAATTGTTACATGAAATACAGTAAGAGCAAGAGGAGAGTGGGGAAAATAAACAGAGAGGGATGGGATCTGGGATGAGGGTAACAAGAGGGGTGGGGAGCGTCTCCACAAGGCCATGATAGTGTGCTCATTTCATTTTACACTTGTTGATCGCCATTTTGCTCACAGATTTGGCCCAGTGTCTACGATCCCAGTCTAACCACCATGTTAACCAGATTCAGTTCTGATTTCAGTTTAGAATTTTCTTCTTAAAAATGATCTTTATTAGAAATAAGAATTAATACTGGGCCCAAGTAATCATAAAAAACCCATTTACACAAAAATGTCTACCAAAATGTTGCCATATTCAATTTTTTACTCTGTAATTTTTCTGTCACAATAAGACAACAAATATCACCATAGGTTACAGCTGAATTCTTTATTATTATAAATAAAAATATTCTTCAAATATGCAACCGAAGAAGAAACATTTACTTGGAAATTAAACACTCACCTTAGAAAATGACAGGTGAAAACTCCCCCACTTCGGAAAATTTAATTCCAGTTGTGCTGATGTTTTTCAGTACGCGGCAAACTAATGCTGATCATATTTATGCAAACTGTCCTCGAGAAGTTAGACTCAGACGCAGATTAAGCAAAGATATAACACAGATGTAAAATCATGTAAAAAGATGTAAAAACAGAAAGAAAGAAATGCAGGGAGAGACAGAGTCAGAGTAAGTCAGATGAAGATAAAGACAGAAAAAGATGAGGGGAACTGATAAATCTAGGATGACTTGTAGAACGCCCTGCCACCCTCCTTGGCTCCAGAACAGACACACAGAGTCCAGAGTATCCTGTGGTCTGGTATGGAGATCTGTCAGCGGGACCACTCTTGAAATCGCCGTCACTCTGCTCCCTCCCTCCTTCCCTCCTCAGCTTAGCTTTGTCTGTTCCTCCTCCTCTCTCTCCTATTATCTCATATTTTCTCACCTGATTTATGCATTTCCCTGGATGAAAAACAAATATAAAGAAATTTCAAACAATGATACGCTGAGATTTTTTTGTCAATCCAATAGGTGTATTGTTTCTTCTGTCATCAACTTCAGCATTGTCATGATCCACCTGTACCAGGTATGTTTTTCCAAGATAAACTGATAAAAGCATATAATGGATCTTTCTTGGCTGAAGTGGTAGAAGCTTAATGTTAGGGAGTGAAATGTTATTTGCTTCAGTAACATCACTTCATATTCAAAACATTGACCACTGGAAGCTGTTGACAACATGATAACATGTCAAAATACACCAGGTAATGCTTTTCTATGTATCCAGGTGTACAATAGCATATGAATAACTTTCTTGGGAGTTGCAATGTGTAAAAAAAAATTGTTTTTGTTACATTGTATATTTCCTCTAAAATCTCTTTTTCTCTTTGTCTAGTGGTTTTAAAATTCTAATCCCAGATCACAAAACTAAATTTTATAATTTTGATTAATTAAGATCTAAAGTCTGAAAATAAAGAAATAATTAGTCCAAGGTCCTAGATATGGTGCGAGATAACAACATTTGTTAGTGATCATGAAAATATAATAAATTTGATCGACTCAAGATTATTAATTCTTGTTCAATGAATGTTACCCTGCTGATTTATTTGACTGGGGATATTAATACTGCATCCATTCTACCATTAATCCCGTGCATAGTACAATAGTGTGGCAGCGGTAGCAAAATCAGTCCACAGACTTTCTTAATTTTATTTTTGAGTGACTTATCTAATGCGTTTAACTAGCAGAGCTGACACTAAACTAGTGCAAACTAGTGCAAACTCCTCAAAAAAGTCCCTGAAAGCTTGTTTTGACATCTTAAATTTTTGTTTTTTCCCCCCACATTTATGATTAAATAAGCAGCAATCATAGTTACAGTTTTCCAAAAACAACCTTAGGTATTATTTTTCAATAGTGAAAAAAATCAGCATCATCAGGACTGTGTCGTTGTTGTCTGCTCAGATTAGATTGAGAGTTCCCTGGTAACATAAGCAAACAGCCCACCAAGTGTTATCAGTTTCTGATTCAAAAATTGCTTAATCCTGGTTTATCGGGGTAAGGGACATCAACTTTTTCTACCCAGTTCCCACCCATCTCAAACCGGAGAAAAGAGCACAGACAAAAACACAAATAATGAAAGTTCTCAATTGAAATAACAACAACTGTTTGAACTCTGGCAGATACTTTTGTATGGGCCATGTCACACAGGGAAACAGAGAGAATCTTCAGCCACTTTAATTCCTCTGTTAATATCTACTTTTCTACTATTTTACTCAGTGACAAAAGTCCCTTCCTATCACCGTCCATGAAACCAGTTGCCCTTTGTCTTTTCCTCTCCCCTTGCTCCACCCCTCAATAGACCCCAATGACCCACCTGCCAACCCTGTCAATTGGCAGAAATCTCATTATGTATAAATGTCCGACAGGCCTAAACACAATCAGTCCTGACACCCAGAACCCTCCCATTTCAAACTCAACCAAAACAGGACCAGGGCATCAAATAACACAATCAGCCCGCTCCCCACGGACAGATTTATGACCCTCTTGTCCAGAATGACAGCTTATTGTGTGCAAGCCAATCGTAATGATCAATCGGCTGATAATCTCCATCACTAACACTGCTGCCACCAAAACGCTCACCAATAAAGTGCAATCATCCATCAAGCCTCAGGCCTGATATAAGGGATGGTTGGGTCAATGTAAGCCGTGCTGGATGTATGAGGTTTCCGATGGAGCCTAGACAACGATGAGGTGAACATAATCGAGTGTCTTGTTTTCATAAACCCAACAGCTGAGGACCAGAGAGGAAAAGATGTAGAGGAAGAGGAGGAGGAGGGAAAGGAACAGAAGATGAGTGAAGAGAAGCAAGATGAGAAAGAGGAAAGGAGTGGTATGAGGGGAACTGGAGGGAAAATGCAAGATGTGGTGGCAAAAATATATAAAAAATATGCAATAAGTATTGCGATGAGTAAGTTGAAAAACTGAAAAAGAAGTGAGAAGAACCTGCTAACTGGCAACAACAACATTCCACTTTGCCCTGAAAATTTCATATCAATTCTAATGAGTTCCCTTCTGCTCTGTTCGAGCTGTTAGATCTGGAGCTTAAAAGGCAGAAAAGATTCTTTGAGAATTAATGTAGAGCCACAAGCTTCCTTCCACCAATCTCTCTGTCTTTCTGCTTCTGAGCACTTTCTGCTCACTCCTGCAGAAAGAAAAAAAAAAGACAACAAGGGGGAATGAGGACAAATTCTTTGCATCTTGAGTCATAACCATAACCAGTGACTCAAGAAAATTAGAACTTCGCCCCCTTTGTATAATAAGACCTGCAAGAGAGAATAGTTCTTTATTAAAAGAAATTTTTTAATTAATAAGTGCGCACATTCCATACCGAGACCCTGTTACACACAAGCGAATGTGGGTAATCACTGGACTGTATACAGTTAATGAGTAGTAGGGTTCCACTGACCGACTGAGAGTCTGCAGCCACATCTGTGACTCTCTGACACTGTACCAGAAAAACCAGTGGTTTGGCAAAATGCTGACAATGGCATTGCTAATATGCTGGTTTAAGCGTGATTAATGTTTACCATGTTCAGCTGAATGTTAGCATGCTAATGTTAATGTTACTAATTAGCAGAGGTTAGTGTTTAGTACGAATGAGGCTGATAAGAATGGCATTAGCTTTGCAGGTATCTGGTCATATTTAGACAATCGAAAATTGAATCAAAGTTACTACATTTCATCCTAAGGAGGAAAGGAATGGCTCTATCAAATGTTGTGGCCATATCCATCCATCCAATAGTTGTCAAGACATTTCACAGAAAACCACAAAAATGAACACTTAGATACTAGAAGAGTCAGGGAATCCCTGACATGATTAGGATTCATCCTCTGGGTACCTTGAATGTTTCATCCAAAAGTCGTTGAGATATTTAAGCCTGGGCTAAAGCAGTGGGGCGTCAAGGGTCCGACCGAAAATACTGTGCCACAGTCTGCCAATCAGTCAAACCTTCAGGGAAAAGCACAGGAAAGTATTTAAAGACTTGAGCAAAAATTAATTATATAAAAACAAAAATACAAATAATTAAATAAAAAGAGATCAACACACATTCAATGAATACTCAATCACTGCCATACATATTCCACCCAGTCCCCAAGTGTTCTGCCATCTGGAGAGTAACAGAGTATCTATAGACATTAACATGTAATCAGGAAAAGCAAATATTGGGGCCTAGTAAAATGAGAGCCTTGACATTAGCAAAGTCAGTGAGCCCTTTAAGAGTTACATCCTATATTGTAGACATTTAATCTGAAATCGAGTTAGTTACATCTCCTATTGATGACACTGATTTCCGCTGTTCCGGGTCTTGGTAATACAACTCTCTCGTACATGCAATACAGCTGTATGAAAAATCTCTACAAAATACAATGTACCTGATGTGATGCTCTGAGCTCTGAGGTAACCTAAAAAGGACTGCATGTTCACTATGTTATCTCAAGAGGGAGACATTTATGCAATGAGCCAGCACCTGAGGGGAAAATATCTAGTTACTGTAAAGCATATGTGGTGGATTCAGTGAGGTTTTATTGCTTACATCACGTACTATGACTATGCTATAGAAAAAATAATAGCATTTGACCAGAGTGGAATCATTTTCTTTTACAACCCCTCATACAACACCTTCACATTAACACCTTTAAGCTCCGCATCCAACCAATCACACACACACACACACACACACACACACACACACACACACAATAAGTTATCGTTGTGACAGGGACACGACTGTGTTAACATTTCTTTTTTAATTGAATCCAATCCAAGAGTCACATTAACAAGTTATATCATAGCAGTCCTGAACAGACAAATTCAAAATAGCTTGCAGTAATGACTCTTCATCATCAAAATGCATTAATAAAATAAACATTGTGGAGTATAGAAAAAGACAGGATGTAAAGCTACAGAGAAAACAGTTCAGTTTTTTGGTCCACATACAATAAGCCATCGGAAAGACAATATTGCTCTGCAAGAGTACACAAGTCTTTCGTCTTAGGCTCACTGCTGGACAAACTGGTAAGCAGGCATTAGTAGCATAAATACAAGTTTATCTCTTGCAGGTTTATGTTTTCTCAGATTGATAGCAAGTAGAAAATGAGATTCAACTCTACTGAGGTATTTGAAATAAAGAGAAGTGAAACAAGTGTGAAAAGATATTGACCCAGTATTTTCATACAACCCCAAATACAGAATTGTTCTAAATATTGAATATATAAAGGTACGTATTGACCGCTGATGAAGTATGATATCATCATATAGACTCTTAAATGGAATTTTCTATTCGGAGAAAAAAAAAACAAAACAAAACAAAAAAAAAACAGGAAAAAAAACTGCAAAAGGGTTAACTGTCGCTCAGTACATTTCATTCTGGGTCAAGTCTTGAAATATCAATTCATACCATTGTGTCAGTTGTTATTCATAATCGGATTTTCCACCTATGTACAAAAAACAGCATGGTTTCCCTCATACATACATACATACATACATACAGAGTGAATTGTATATTTAACCACCTGTTGTAAAATCACATCACTTAGGAGTACATTTAATACTTATCCATTCCACGGTGCAAAGAGTTTTTTAGTCACTCAAATCTTTTTGATGTTGCCAAGTTTTATAAGTTTAATCAATCAATCTTTAATCAATCAAGCTAAAAAAGTTCCACAATCCTGAGACAAAGCAGAAAAGTAGGTCTAGAAGGTCTTTTAAATGTTTCAACTAATTGAACCCTTTCTTACAGTACAAAAACAAATATGGGGCAAGGGACAGCTTCCATTAATTTGTGTTCCCCAATTTTCTCCATGCTCCCATTACTGTAGCAAATATATGAATGCAAAAACTATTCATATAAACAGAATTGAGCTACAATACTGTAACCTACAAACTTAACATGCTTTACAGCAACGTGATATTTCTTTAAAAAATAAAGATAATATTCTAAAGTGCAAGCACAAATACATACAATTTTAAAAAGGAAAAAGCAGTTTGGGGGCAATACTAAAAGATTGTGATTGAACAACAAATGTTATATGCGCACAGTCTGGAGTGTTGGTGCGATGCAGCCCGTCATGTGGTGGCACACATCACCTCAAGGCCTGACACACTTACACACTCACGCTTTGCTTAGTTCAACCTGCACGCCTCACACATAACAAAAAGTCAATGGAGACAGTTCAAACAGGATAAAAAGTGTACATTTGAAACCCATGACTTTTTAGGAAAAATGTCCACTGGATATCAGCGGTTTGAGTAGCTTCTGATTGTGACAAGATTGTCTATACATTCTCTTTTTTAGCATAGAAATTCTATAGATTCAAGGCTATCGGTTTTCATATGAAATATGCATTTTTTTCTAAGCAGTCAACTCAGTGATAAGAGTAATAATATAACAACAATAAAACCTTACACTGTGTAGGAGGAATACAGCACAAAAACAATTGCAGTATTATACAAAGGAAAAAAAATGTGGCTCAATTTTCATCATAATTACAATCTGCAGAAGAGAGAAGATCACAGATCTCTATCATGGCAGTGAAAATAAAAATCATTCATATACGTATATCAAAAATTCACAAAATGTCCTGCATTTGGAATATTCAAAATACATATCAGAACTCTTCAAAAGCATACATATTGAGAAGGCTTAAGAGATGTGAAATATTGCTTCACTGAAAGCCATAACAGGGATAAATCTACAGTATGCATGGTCATGTATGTGATGCTCACCGACATGATGAACTCAGATATAAAAAGAAAGAAAGAAAAAAAAAGCCTAAATTGTAAATCCTTTGATAATCATGAGCAAAAAGTCAACAGAATCAAACCAATACTTCATATATCCCAGGTACAACTGGCTACAAACAGATTCTAATGTGTTTCATTTGCTCAGGAGAGATATTCCCTTTAACAAATCATTTTCCTAAAATGACATGATATAAAGCACTGTATATATGTTGTTTTAGATAAGCTGCAGCATTATCTACCTTTCATTTTGTGTGTGTTTTATGTTTTTCAGATTTTAGGTTATTTTGTCTATTTCCAGAAACAGAAGATTAAAAGACATCCAGTGAATCAATTGTTAGCAAATGACTTGGTCATAATTTGTCATAAATGAGTATCAATATGTTTAACAGAAGTAACAGGTAAAGTTTTTTCACTATGTCAATGTGTGATGATGTAATTTCAGGTTAGGTTTCTTTTATTAAAATCAGTCAAGAAAGAACAATAAGTAATGGCCAATTTAGAATATGTCAGGCAAGAAATGCTAAGTCTTAATACAACATTCTTCCTAGTATGAATTAAAATAGGGGTACCCTAAAATCAATAGTTTAAAGTAGACTAAAGACTGTTTAAACAGCTCAGCTCTTCTGATTTGAGAAAAAAAATATCTTAAATGTATAATTTTAATTCAGTTTGAAAGTATGGGTCCACCTAACCTATGATTATAAATATATTTTATGGTGAGAGGCTGAAGGTCAGTTTAGTTTGAGGTCATTAGATCACATTTGTGACAAATATGTTTGTGCCAATAGAGCTGTAATTTGCAAAAACTTAAAAATTGAGATGTAATTATTACCACAGGTGGATATTTCCAATTCCAGACTGGTCCCTAAAATGTGATTAGAAGGCAAAGTTGCTGGGATCTCTTCCAAAACATGCCTCTGTTAATAATGAAGAACATATATACCAAGATCAAACTTACAGGCGACTAAGGGGCCAATTTTCAATTATAACATCCTTCAAAGCATACTGGAACAGTAGGAATATCGAACAGAATGAGGAATTATATGCTGTGGAAAAATGAGAAATGATTAAAATGGTATAGCAGTGAAATGCAGAAAGGGAAACCATATGACTTTGCCTTAGGAAAACCCAACTTAGCCACCAAAGTGAATGTGCTTTCAAAGGTCTCACACTGACTTTTTCCTTTAAAGCCATTACAACACTAATTGGAAAAGGACAACACAAACATGAAAGGTAACATCAAAATCCCCGATGCATTTTTGGTCCAAGTTGTGTTATATAAAAAAAAAAAAAAACAAAAAAAGACACTTGAATGTGCCATCCTGAAATAAAAAAGAAAAACAAAAAAAAAAAGCCAAACAAACAAACTGAGTTTTATGTGAATGAGGAATGACTGGGCAAAAGAGTACTGATGTTATATATATAAAAGAAAAATCAAAAACAAAGAAAAACATGCACGTGACCCAGTGAGCATCAAAAATTATGACATCATACAAGTTAAATTTTTCATTTTTGTCACTGAACCCTGAGCTAAATCAAATATATCATTGTGTGTGTGTGTATGTATGTGTGTATGTATGTGTGTATGTGTGTATGTATGTATGTATATATATATATATATATATATATATATGTGTGCGTAAGTGTGTATAACAGGCTCATAGCAATTATGACCATCAACTCGCAGAGACCTGAGTTCACCTCAAATGTGGCTACTAAAGCAAAACACTTCAAGTGGTCAAACAATTGTCACTGGTACCCTCAGGACTCCCTTCTTTAGATAAATTATCCTCAATACTGCTCAAATTGACATGAGCCCATGCATTCTGCACTTTCAGTTCAAAAGGCAGCTACCATCAAAGAAAGGAAATAGTTCAAAATTACAAATAAAAAGAGAATCAAACACTGATTTCACTAAAAACAATTTACTTCACAGTCCAGGGCTTGTTTTTCTTCTCTTTCTTCCCTCTTTTTAAAAACATGCACACACAGTTCTATGTTGGAGGGAAAAGAAAAAAAAAATAAAATAAAATAAACATTTTCCCCAGGAATTTATATAAGTGCTTGTCCTTCAAGTATTCAAGCATTGTATCTGAAACAACCAGTGTTAGGCATTTGGATGATCCTTGCCATGAAGAGAGAGAGAAAAAAAAAGAATTTATAACAAAATAAACTGTTAGGAGGCTTAAAATAACCTCAGCAAATTTCATGGATACAATACTAATAAAAAAGGGTCAGGTAAACTTCTTCATATTTTAGTTTTGGTTACTGAAATGTAAGTCCCTTACTGTTTAAACAAGTAACTAACAACCCTTTGCCCCTTAAACAACATCCCTCTCACCAGGAGAAGAGTTTTTTTTTCCCCCTACATTTTAAACTGTATTAGTTGTGTTTCTTGAGGAGTCCATCTATTGTGCCATCGTGGTCGCTGGGGCTAAAGTCGGGGCAGATACCGTTTGCTGTTTTGGTGGTGGCAGTGCCTTGCAGGTTCAGGGAAGACAGGTTAGACTTTATTTGGTGACCGTGGCAGGGACCGCTGTGGAGGCCTACGTTCTCTGTGTGCAAGTACTCCTCGGCAAAGTCTGGGTGCTGCTCCACAAAGCTTCTGAACTTGTCTGCGGAAGGACCACAAGAGGGCACCAGAGACAAGAAAACGTTAAACAAACTTAAAAAAAATGCCCAGACAGACTCCACTTAAAACTTAAGTGCTCTTGTTGTTGAATCTAATAAACCCCATGACATGGTGGAAATAGCCAGAAAAATACTCTAATAGCCAAGCAAAGAGAAACAAAGATTCCATTAAATATTTAGTTCAGTGACCGGGGATAGTTTATTTTAGTAGTTCTATTACCAAATGTGATCTTCCCTGTGTCTTCAGAGTCAATGGCGGTAAACAGATGTGACACGCTGATGAGAGTCACTCCTAAAGCTGTCTTAAGTATAACTGCCAACTCAATCTCTGTGATGGCACCATCCTCCTCTGCCTCAAACATCTGGAGAAGATAAAATAGGGAGAAATGAAGAAGACATCTTAATGATTTGCCTTGTGGCATGTCACTCTGACAGACCTATGTGATTAGTAGCCAGTGAAATCATTCTTTAAGTGGAAGTCCTTTTTCTGAAATAATACATGCTATTATAAATAATGGATCTGTTCTCAGTGGGTTAGTGAACTCTGAGGTCATAGAACTTGCTCAGCTTTAAGAATTAAAGAGACCAATTCAAGTGAAAACATGGAACTGACTCTTTGAATTTCATGCAACCACAACAACAGATTGGCTGAAATCATAAACCACTGAATGCACTTTTTTATTCCATTATTCTGCTTGAAAAACCTAAGACAACCAACAGTATTTGGCATTTTAACATATCAAATGTCATGCTGATCCTAAGCAAGCACAGAAAACTATTCTGCCTGGTCGTCAGATAAAGGCAAAGCTTGAAACAGAACATACCTTGAAGGCCAATTTCATCGTTTCCAGAGTTTTGGCAGGTCTGCATACGACAGATAAGGCTATGACATATTCTCTTATATCCATGAAGTTATCGTCATGCTGGAAAATGAGACAAAACAATGCATCAGAATAAGATGAAGACAGAGCATGTGAAAAAGACTACTTAGTTATTTCACAGTAGAGGCTACAGTTGATTATGACGTATAAGTAACTAACAAACTGCTGCAATAAAACCTTTACTGTTTTGTTTGGGTCCGACACTGCAAATGTTTCCCTGGATGAAAAGCAAATGCTCTGATTCATTTTCTAAATCCATCTGGTATTTAATCCACCTAAGAAGCACTATGTCATCTGACTGCTGGGAGTTCTAGTTAGCCCTCAACTATAGCACATATTGCTTAAAGCATACATATTACGTATTTGTATATATGGTTCTATATTTGCAGAGATTGTAAATATAAAGTAAGAGTCATTATGAAGCAAAAGAGCCATAATAAAGGAAGATATTTAGTACTGGCCACTGAGGAAGACTGGGGAGCTCTTGAGGTTAGGAGTGAAAAATCTGCTCACTCTTTACCTCATCAAAAAGAGCAAACATGTCTCGCAGCATGTCTGAAACTGGCATATCGAGGAACTGAGCAAAGCCATCCAAGACCAGCTTCTGCCCCTCCAGCTTCCTGGCTCTGTTTCCGTATTCCTGCAGAACTTTCTCAGTGTTCTGTGGTTTCAGCCTGGAAGAGCAAGGGGAAGACACTTTATGGTAATTAATAACTTGGCCACAGTGTGAACAAGAAGAAAAGGAGAAAAAATATTCAAAACAATACAGTCAGTACAGAGGCATGGTTTCTGTATTAATTTTTCAGGATTCTACCAAAGACTAACAACTTCTCTGATAATTTCTTAACCAGTAGTATGGACCAAATACTGCAAACATATCAAAAATAATGCCGCCCAACAATCTATTTACATTTTTCCCTCCCCAGTTATCTACCCGGATCCCCCTCTCTCTCCACTGCTCTGTCAGGGGTCCTTGTCACTGCCAACTCCACCGTTGGACCAGGGAGTTTGGTAGTAAGGTGCTGGCATGCGACCATCCAGTGGGAATCACTAGTGCAGCCACAAGGACTTGATCCCCAAATGCCCTCACACCCAGACAACCCATCCATAGATAACAATGCCAGAAATTGAATCTGGGTGCCTGCAGTGTTCTGTCAGTATTTTGCCCGTCCTGCCTTCGTGTCCCTCAATTAGTTTTCATTGATGGGTGCATTGCATTGGAAGGTTTCAGTGACTCACCCCAGTCTCCTGACGAGCTTGGCAAACTCAAGCAGACAGGTGTCGACTGGCAGTCTCAGCTGGCCTTCTGCCATGGCCAACTGGCAGTCTTCAAATGAGTAGTCTGTGATGGGCACCCCCAGAGCCCTGAGCATAGCACAGAGGAGACCATAACAGGACATCAGTTTGTGCAATTCATTGCAACCTTTGCTTAAATCTTATAAAGGCTAATAGAGTAGCTGATATGACTACTTTGATGTTGAAAACAGTGCATGCAGTGTTTTTGGTATAGAGGTGTATGAAAACACTGTTACTAAGTACAGCTGGACAACACAAGCGCTGCATAAAAGACTTTATATTTAAAGTATTATTCACACACCCCAGTAAGTGGGGTGTGTGAATAATACTTTTATTCAGGTGCCATACTCAGACCATATTAACTTTAACATTTAAAACTCACAAGAAGAAAATCAAAGTGTTTACTATTGTCTCAATGAACCACAAAGAAGCAGCACGTACTTTGTGTGGTTGAGAGGATGTGAAAGAGCTAGTAATATCTGCCTTCATACCACTGTGCCCCCTTTCAGACCAAAACCGTACAGAGATACACCTGTTTTCACTTATTTGTTGGTCTGAGTAAAAGAGGGATTGAACAGGTCTTTGTCCCTTCTAATTGCTGAGACAGACAAAGACAAAAGTTATGTACAAGACAAAACTGAGTACACGGTCAGTATCACTAAAATGTTCATTATAAATTCTTTTCATGTATTATAATTTTAATTGTTTTTAGCCAAAGTCAAGTAGAATTTAACCAATTAATTTGAAAAAATATAAATGTTAATTTAACTATAGTGAAAGGACCATACTACAACCTTCATTAGTGAGATTTAATTGCTGGAAGGGTTTGGTTGCTTTCCCTTTCACTTACAAATACTGCAAAGGTGTTCTGTTGGATTGAAGTCGGGGGTGGGGCATGCTTATCCAGGTCATAGTGTTAACTTTTTATTTCTTTACATGGTTTTTGCACTGTGGGATCACTATCATTTTGGAAAAGTCCTCTTCTTCCATCCATCTTAAGACTGGGAAACCTCTTCCATTTTTGCGAATACAAACTTATATTCATAGTACCATCTATAAATATCATCTCCCCTACACCTTCTGCACTCATGCCACCTCTTATCAGCACGCTCCCACTTCCATCCCTCACATTTAGATCTCTGCAGTCACTTTGGTAGACAGTTCCACATGAGAAAAATGCTGGACCCAATCAGATCCAAATAAATGTATTTTGGTTTCATCTAACCAAAGATTTTGTAGCCAATATTTATCAGGCTACACATTCTATGTAGTTTCGTGAGCAATGTTCTTGGGCAATATCCATTGAGGGTGACTTCCTGGACTGTCCTTCACACTGTCTAATCGGTCACTGAAACACCAGTTTCCATGGGTAATCCAAGTCAAAAGAATTTACCCATCTTTTTTCAGTGCAAGGTTGCATAAATAGTTAATTGCATGCCATCATTTTTCTTGACGGACACTATGACTTCTGTTATGGCTCATCCTCTACCTCCTAACTATTGCAACTGTGTTTCAGCTCATGTCCCATAGCCTATTGATGCTCTTGTTTCAAAATCTTATTTCTTTCTTGAGGTAATTCTTTACAACATGGAGCAATCTTATTTGAGACACAACCCAGGCTAAAACTGGGGAAGCTATGATGTTCACAAATCATTATATATCCTTGTTCATGCAATTAGCCTTTACTGGAAATGACAAGTGCACTCACTTTTGTCACACTAAGGTTGTACTTTTGGGCTTGTATTTTCAGAGTAGCATATTTCACCTTTTTGTTTTTAATTATACATGAGACCAAATACCCCACACTTTAACTTCAAAAAGTATTATTAAAAAGTAATACAATTATTAATTTATTAACATGGTATAATTGCATAAGGGTATACACAGTTTTGTCTTATCTTGCATATTGCTTTGTGGTTTAGAAGTAAAAAAACACCCAAAATAAATTAGGTAATAAGTAACAACTCTCAGCTTTTCTTCTGTACGTTCAAAGGATGAACTGTCTACATAATACGAACAATACATTCAACTTACTTGGCCATGACGCGTCTCACATTGATAGCAAAGAGAGCAGGGTTGTTTTTTTCCTCCTCTGAAGGTGTGTAGATAGGAAGGAACTGTGGAGTGAATAGAAAACTGATATTAATAAAACTGCATATGTGTATGGACATGTTACCAGAAGTAAGTATTTACAAAAATAAATACTCTGTTGACTCTAAAGAATTTTCATTTATGAATTTATAAAAATAGGAATGCGAAAAATATGGGACTGTACTGTTGAGATAAAAAGATGGGCATACATATACAGTACAACATCTTCAAGAGTTTAAAAAAAAAAGAGAATAGAATGATTTACAGTAAATACAACCATCATTTATTAATTTGGAATATTGCAAGTGCAGAAGTCATAATGGTTAAATAGGGCATGAATTAAAGTATGGAGAGATACTTTCACGCTTACCTCGATCACAAACTCGTTGTGCAACTGGCAGAGCGTCAGCCACAAGATTTTAAACCTGAAAAAGGACACAAATCAACAACAATTAACAAACACATACACAAAGAACTTTAATTAAGGTCTATTTCTAATGGGGCAATTTATTTGATAAAGAAAGCATTCTCAACTTCTTATGCATTTTATACATGTATACAGTTTGCCGCCACAAACATTACATCATTGGAACAAGGGAAAAACTTTTTTTTTTCTTTAATTTTTCAAATTCAAATTAAACAGTTTTACACAATTACAGCTGCAATAGATTATATGCATCAATTACCTGGGTGATGCATTTAAAAGCTTTACAAGCCTTGATCTGGAAAGATACCTGAAGGTATTTCTAGATGTTTGGGGTTAGCCTTTAGCTGGGCCAACTAAAGAGCAAGATGTATCTAGGTTTTATTTAGAGTTTAAGCCAATCATGTGAATACATAATTGCGGTATTACTATTAAACCTATTATGTCATGCTTGGAAGGAAATGTCAGCTTATACGCTGTGTGCATATGCATGCATTTTGTGTCTTTATGTGTGTGTCTTTTAGATATTTAGTCAGATAGTGTATAGTTCTGCTAAGCTTAACTGGGAGGAGAGTTAACAGCATACAGAAAGCCACCATAATGATAGAATCTGAATCAACACGACATAGTATAAAGAGATGAATACCAACTTTAAGTTGTCATTTTAGTGAAATTTCAGAATCATACATTCGGCTTTGATTATATCTCTCTTATATATATATATATATATATATATATATATATATATATATAAAAAGACACAGAATCCAGATACATTTTTCTACTGATCTAAACAGTAAGCAGAATCTAACTAACCTAAATATGTTGATAACAATTATGACATGAAGAAATTATGTACTTACGCTCCTGGTCCTTGCCATGTCCACGTGATTGTGTCCTGAAAAAAGCACATAAAGCCAGGAAAGTATTACAAAGACTGAAATAAAAAATTTAAATAGTTCCTGGCTGTTTGCAGGCACTCTTGCACTAAATAGTAGGGTAAACCTTTCCCATGTATTACTCTAGTCTGACTACTCAAAACACTGGTTCATTTGTAGTTTACACAATCAGATTCTTCAGCCACATCTGAAAGAAAAAAAAAAATATATATATACCATTTCTGGCATACTGTTAAGGGTATTTAAATCTATGTTATTTTAAATACAAATGTGGACATTAAAAATAAAAAAAAAAAAAGTCTAAGGACTGATATGACTAAGTGCTCAAGTCTTCTGAACAGAAATGTACTTGTGTTATCCGAGTTATTCTTAATCTTGTAAACTTAAATAGAAAACCTGCATTCTTGTTTTCTGAAATTTCTCAGGTTACTGCAAAAATTGGGGAATATTGGAGTTACTAAAGCTACTTGAAGTTCATGTAATGCAGTGACTTAGCAAAGTAATTGTTTTTCTAACCTAAAGTAGCACAATGCTACTTCAATTTTGGAAGCACAATGCGAATTAAAATTGAATCATACATTCAATGAACAGATGTAAATGATTTGATACTATAATGAAAACATATGAAATTGCTGCCGGGCCCAAAATTTCCATGTGCCAAACAGGATTTTGCATCTACACAACTACAATTCTCTACTAGATTACAAAGTCTTTAAAACAGACCTATGTGATGTCTGTGGTTAACAAGCCCCATAGAGCCAGTACTAGTGTAATTTCTGATGTTGACTGATTGTGCATTTAAAAGTTAATTATTGGGATTACAGACCTTGATTGTTGCTGACGTAGAAATATTGAAGGCACTTATTACAGTTTAAAAATGTAGATTGAGTAGACTGAGTTTTACTTTGGAAAGATGCCAAGCAAGCTACAGGGCATGAATAGTATACAGAGCGGCATACACACAATACAGCCCATTCAAATGCTTTACAGAACTAACACATGGAACTACGATTTTAGCTACTACAAGGCCTTTATAAAATTTGATCTCCTACCACTGTAACTGTTAGACTTTGACTTTATTCTGTACATAACTTGCGTGTATGTTGATCCAGTTGGGATGTTTACACTATAATAACCTCATGCTCTTAAGTGTTTATTTTGTATTAATGGCAGTATAAGCGGTCTCTCTGGGATGTCAAAATGTTGAAATCACATTAATAAATACAAATCCAAACAATCATGTGAATTCTCTGAAAACTTGCAATTTTGTCCAATCACTCCAACTTTTCTGCCAATTTAACCATTCATAGTAGTTTCTCCTGAGTTCCACCTACCCAGAGAATGGCTGAAATGCATATATAACAGACAAGACAAATCACTATGACAGAGGCTGTTGCATCCAGATTCATTGCAAGTGCTGAAAGATTCAAGGTGAGTTAGGCTAAATATGCATTGTTAGTGGTAACATTAGTGTGGCAAAAAAAAAAAAAAAAATCACAAAGTGACAGAGGCATGCTTGCCTGGTGACAAAGCTGTGTGTGTGCATGTGTGTGATGAAGAAAATATTTTAGGAACCAAAAGTCTTAAATAAATATTTAAACATGGTGTGAAAGCTTTATTCAAAATATAAATTCAAATATGATTTTTAATGAGTCATACAAAGAAAAAACGTTTTTCCCCCTATTTTCACTTGATCACACAATTTTACTGGGGAAAAATTGCCTAAAATCTTTGTTGTTTTGTTTTTTTTGAAAAGCTATTGTTAGGCATTAGGCATTTCAAGCCAAAAAATCCCAACCAAAAGCCACAAATCCTGGAGGGAGTGTTTAACAGCAGCAGATATCAGAGTGTTCAGGTAAGCAGATCAGATGTTACCACCTGCTAATTGAAAGTAAGAAGAGAGTACATAAGATTGTTGATGGGGATCATTGGGCAGGTGTTGGACTACTAATTAATCTCTAGGTACACCATTGTTTGACTAATCACATCTGTAATTTGTCACACAGTTAAACTGTGAACAAGGAGACAGATGGGGAGTCACCTGCATATTATTCTCCATCTGCTCAGTATCACAAAAAATAAATAACATATTACGAAACCGGTTATTTAAAATGATTGCATGAAAACAAAAATGGTAATGTAATTTTTCCACAAATAATTTTGCCATTAAGGTGTGCTACTAAAGTGACCTTGAAAAAATCTTACCAGTTTATTAGGGTAACGAATCACCACAGGCTGCACTGGTACAGCTGGGATGAAGGCCCCTATAAGAGTAAATAATAGATAAAAGGTTTATTTTAATTTCACATATCTGAAAAAACATACTAGGATGAGAACAAGACCACACAATTAAAATCGTAACTGCATATTTGAAAATGGACACTTAATATTAAACTTAACTGTCAGCCAAAAATCACACAACACTATTTCATACCTATTTTTTCTATTTGTAGATTAGAGACTCTTTTCCTATGGAAAATTACAGTTGCAAGTTAAATGTCAGGTTAAACTTAGCTTTTAACTTTCACGTCACAATAAAAAACACGCAAAAAAAAACAAAAACATGGCACCATGACTTTTAAAGAAGAGAGGAAAGCTGAATTAAGAGAAAAAAGTACTACCTGGTTTAAAGGTGATTAAGCAGGATCTATTTGTGCATGTTCCCTCTGGAAAAATCATTATCTGAAGGTAAGAGAAGGCAATGGTTTATATACTGAAGAACCAACAAACAAACAAAAAATGTGGCCATATATTAAAGAGCAAGTTAGGCCAATTTGTTGTTTGTTTATTTGTAATAACTTGCAATATACTGCCATTAGTGTAAGTCAAAAGGGAAGTTACTTCAACAATGTTTTCTGCAGTGCTGGATTTTAAAGGTAAAATGAAACAGATTTTGTACAAGTAAAATACTGTAGCAGTGTGCCCTTTACTTCTCATTTCATAAACACTACTCAGTACAGCAAAATTGTAAAATATGTCTACAAGGAATTTATGTATGTTGCTGCCATAAACTCACTAAACCAGTGTAATTGTTTGATACACAATTTCCATCAGAGGATGGAATCAATTACACTACAACAACAACAACTACACTACAACAAATACTCTCTTTGGCAAATATTTTGTAAAAATTCAACCGTTTTTAATGTTAACAACCTGGTGCGGTTTTGCATGAATTTGGTAATTTCGTAGCTGCAAACATGACATTTTTTTGTATGTATACTTGTGACTTCCATTCACTTACCTGAGGCCACTCCCCTCCAGAGTGGGCTCTGCGTCTGATTTCCTCCACAGTTTTCTTTCTGGAGTCCTGGTCTGACCGTGATACAAACACCGGCCTGATATACTTAATTAAAGCTAGATGCAAAAGGCAAAGAGAAAATAAGGAAAAAAAGAAATAAATACAGAAAATGTTATTTTTTCTTTTGACAAGCTAAGCAATTAAAGCTTGTTCTCATTATCTGTATCTACTAAACATGTCATGGTTTAGTTGAGCAAGTGGGGAAATTCTGACCTCCAGTTAGAATTGGGTTTAAAACATAAAACATAATCATATGCAAGAACCAAACCGGACCTTTTCATTCAGTTCATAATATATGTCACTCCTGTAATGACTGAGAAAAACCACCAGGGGAAAGAGCAAAGCTCCTCTTTATATTCTGTGCCACAATTACAATGTCCTGTAAGATGCACTTTACTCCTAGAAGAGCTGCACAGTGGTGAGGAGTGGAAGAATCTGGTTGTCCTGAAAGATTCCTGTGTTAATGTGACATTCATATAACGGTTTAGCGCTGCTGAATAAAATCCTTGTTATCTACAAGACACTACTACTGATAAGAACAAAATAGTATCCAGTAATACACTCTGATCAGTATTACACTGATACAGAGGCCTTGCCAACTAGCCATTATAATCTTCACACAGAGACATGAGGCATATGTACACAGCCAATCTAACCTCAGATGGAAAAAAACATCGTCGAAACTGTCTTTTTTAGATTCTGTATTGTTCTATATTCAGAAATAGTCCTGTGTCCTTAATGCTGGTTGCATGAGTCACATGAGTCATGCCTGTTGACCATAAATGCAAGAAAGGTCTAACATCCCTCTTCTGATTACAGGCTAGAATAAGGAATAAGGTAGTCCCAGCTACATTCTGGACAATCTTGTCAGGATTTCAGAAGCCAGTGAGGTTATTTTTGCTGGTGGACTTGATAATGCTCAGTTATTAAGAGTTTAAAACTGAAACACGTAACTTTACACACACTTTTACCCTAAAATGAAACGATGGCCAATCATCAATAGAAAATCCACATCAATTGATGACTGTGTGAAAAGTTTTAATGTAACATTTTAAAGTGGAATGAATTCAGCAGCATTAACCCCAAACTTGTTGTCCCCCCGTTTGCCGTATCACAATTGATACACACACCTAGTTGTCCACTGTCCACTATACAATGAGAACTCAAGAGATAAAAGATTTTTGCACAGCGTACAAAGATTGATGTTGTGTCTAGCATTTGAGACCTGTTATGCACAGCTGTTCTACAAAAGGTAAAATGTACAATGAAATGAAAAAGGAACGGTGAAAACACAAAGACCAGGTGTAAATATGTTAGATTACATTTGCAGGGGTTTTAGAGATGCCAGATGCATTTTCTTACATCTTTATCACCGCATAGAAGAATTACCAAAAGCAATGTTGCTGGTAGCCCTTTGACCAAGAGTCAAAAGAAAGAGACACAAGTTAAAGGGAGTGAGGATAACATAAGATGAAGAAAGAAGAGAGTGAGGCCACGAGAAGAAGAAACTGATTCCAAATGTGAGCTGTCTGCTGACAGGAAGGGAAGGGATTATGGCTCTAGCTAGTACCAAGAGACACTCTACACACGTCACTGTGGCTGATCAGGTCTTAATGCTTATTCTGGATTCCACTTGCTTGGCCAAGCATTGGTGCCTGGTTCCTACTGCAAGGCAAACAGGACTAGTCAAATGAAGTTTTACAGACACATTAGTGGGTACCTTTTTAACATTTTTTTGGACAGTCAAATATACAGGGACCAGATTGACCAAAATAATGCTGTAAAATGAAATGAATCCTTAAATTGTAAAACATAAACATGTAGACAGATTATTTATTCTCCTTTGTTTCCTTCAAGGCTTTGCCTCAGCCAGCTGCATGTTGCCAACAACAATGTAGTCAGTGAGCAATGTGTCCAAATATGTTTTCAATCCTGAAATATAAGCAAGTAAAGCTGCCATAACTTGGCAACCTCCACCCAGGCTGAAGGAAAAAAAAAAAAAAAAAAGACAAAGACCAATTACTGACTTAGTAGGCAGGAGGAGAAGAAAGGAAGGCTAAAATAACACACACCTAGGCCTTTTACTGTGTGGCATACTGCCAGGGGCATTAGAACAAATGCTCAAATTGGCAACTAGAAACGTTATTGAAGTCACAAGCTGGTTAGTACGATCTGCTATTACACTGGTTTGAGTACTGACTTCAACTGAGCGATACCTACTTGATCTCGGCATAAGGCAAGGCAAGTTTATTTATATAACACCATTCAGACACATGGCTTTATAAGTGCTTTACAGGGGCATGGAAATACATTAAAAATAACTACTGAAAAATGATTCCTGATAGTACAGCCTTAACAGTTTAGTAGCAATAACGACAGGTGGGTGATTTCATTTGGGATACCATTTTTCTAACATTAATAAACTGCTTGGTATGAAATGAGTCTGAAATGCAAGATGAAACCAAATATGCCAAGACTCTGAGGTTCTCATAGGAGTCCTCCAACTTAACACTTTAGTGACACAGTATTTTTCCCCCAGACATTTCTGGTTCAGGTTGCAAATTGAAGCTGGTGGGCCAGCAAACATTTTTGTCAATTATATCACATAAAATACTGGATTCATAATCAACACTGGCAGTAAATCATGCCTGAAACACTAACCTTTACTCCTTAGGTTGCAATTTTGTCATGAAGAATCAGGTCAGTCTTTAGATCGGTCATCATATTATCAAAAAACTCTCATAATATAGGTCATAGTGATAGAGGTAATGTTACTTACTACCCCAGAGTGGTATATCCTTGCTCTCAGCCTTCATGACAATTGAGGCCATTGTCATGGTGACTGGGATGGCATCAAAGTAAGAAGAGTGGGGTGCAAGGGTGAGGATGGGTGCTTCTGAAGGCAATGCCCGTTGCCCTTTCACAGTCATCCAATGGAATCCTCCCGCAAACCACATGACCCGCATGATGATCTTGAGAATTATGTCCACCAGTCTGGAAACAAGATCATGCATATGTTAGGGGCACTTTTTATTTAAAATGTAGATGAGGTTACTCTACTAACACACTCTACATGACATAACATTATTTGCTGAAACTGTAGTCAGTGATCTCGAACATCATTTATAATACATATTACACCAGATGCATAAGCTCATGACAAAAAAATATCAACATAAAAGATTATGGCTGGGGAGGGTTAAAGTTGTGAGTTGTAGCAGAAAACAAACAGGGTCCGTGAGTGGTGACAAGAGAGAAAACACCACAATAACACTAAGAAATAACACCGTATAATCCTGTTGGTCACTCCTCTACAGTGTGTTGAATCTTTGATTGGTGCAGTCTACCCATTATAATCTGTTCTGCCTCTCCCCTACCATGCTTAGCCTGCGAGCCTTTCTTCACTGCTGTGACTGGTGAGATCTCATAACTTAAGACAAAAGTTTAGCAGTAATCACTTCAGACCAATCAAAAGCCTGACCAGGATCGTGCTATTGCTAAGAATACCATTAAGTTTTAAGCATCAGGAGGAAATTATCTTAGTCGCTACTTTTATATGAGAGTATTAAAAGCAACAAAACACACAAATTACTCCAAAATGTGAAAAAGAACAAACAAAAATACAGAAATTAAAAAAAGAACAAGTTTCAAGTGTTTTCTGATAAGTGTGGTTTGTTTGCTCAAGCCCAATCAACAAATATTTTAAGTAGGAATTCTTATCTATTCTGACACTATCACTATCTTGGTTATACCCAACTGTGTCTTTTTCTGCATTTCAATTGCTTGTCTTTTCTCTTCCCTACTTAACCTCCACTTAGTTTTGGTAAATTCTCTATTCTTTCTCTCTAGACCTCTCTCACCATCTGACCCGTACATTTGAATTGCTAAAACAGGACCTATTTACACCTTTCATTTGCTTTTAGCACCTTTGTCAGCTCCTTTGTCACAGTTGCAGCCTTAGAACCGCAAATGTTACTTACTACGATTCCAAATTATCTGTAATAGAAACAGATCTTCCTAGTTTTAATTACTGTATCAAACTTATCATTAGCTGCTCAAAACAAAAGCAAAAATAAAAAAGTCCTACAATACAATGTGGTTGTTCCAACTTGTAAGTGGTGTGGCATATTTTAACCATGTGATTTTCTATTCATTCTGAAAGCAGCAATGGTGATTGTATGACTTAGGCTAGCATCATGCTTTCCACATCTTCAAGTACTAGAGGGTCCCATAGGGTTGGAGTGACATGAATTTCATCATCAGAGGGTGTACATGAGGCTCTGTATGGATATCTGTGTACGCTCAAATTTGTTGCGACTGCACAACCACTATGCCACAAGGGCACCAGCTACCCATTATCCACACCAAGTTAAATGTAGTATAATAAGAATAACTACACCTCTGTGTTGTCCACAGCTGTGTGCTGCATGGGAGTATAAATATATAAAATATGTCGCTGGTGCAAGGCCCAAGTGTAACTCTTCTCAAGACAAATTTCTCAATATCACTTGTTTGATAGGGTTGTTAGCGGTTGCAGTCTTTTACAAACCTTTTAGCAAAAAAACACATATATGCATATAAAGCACCCACCTCCTCCAGAGGCACTGGGGTTCGATGGCGGTCTCGGAGCGTCCTACTGAAGCCAGGAAGGCAAAAGGCCAAGCCAGCAGCATCATGAATGCAGCCATGAGTAGACGGATGGGGAACAGTGTGACTGTCATTAATGCAAGCTGTAAGAGATTGAGGAAAAGAGAAAGGGTTACAGAAACAGATCCAAATCAGTAAGTGTTGTCAGTCGTCTTGGTTGTTACAGTTATAGGCTGTCCCTAATCTATCCCTCATTCACTGATCCCTATATAAGACATTCAATAGTTTAGTCAATATTGAGCAGTAAACTGATATATGCTTATCATTTTGCATCATCACTAACACCTATTGAGTCACCCAACAGTTATTATACCTATTATTATGTTTATTACAATAAACTGCTGAGCATTTATCAGAGGGATTTTTAGCAGAAAGTAGTGTACATGCCATAGACCCAAAGGAACCATTTTTGTTCCGCTGAGGAGTTTTTGAAGGCACTATATAGTGAAAACATTTACACACTTAGAGTTCACTCAAATCAAATGGCAAAGGGGTTAAAACATTAAATAGAGAGTTATTTCGGACACAGCTACAGTATCAGTTTGACTGAAATTTGTCAGTCGTGTTTTCCCGCCAATGCAAATGTTTAGGGCCATGACAATGCCCTGTGTATAATAGTACATCAATAGTTTATATTGGTTATTGTTGCCACTGGGGAAGCAGCATTCTTTTCTTATCTCCATTTATAAACTGCAGTAATCAAATGATGCATTATACTGTAACTACTGATCCTAATTCAACAACTTGTTAATATGCTTCACAATAAATGTTTTTTTTTCTTTCAAAAGGTCTTCTCAAAAATAAAAGGCTTCATCTATAAACAATAAAGACATTATAGCAACTGTTGTAAGGGGAAAACTACAAAAAAAACACTGCCTGTAGTCTAACTTCCAACATGTATTGAAGGTTAGCTTTGATTTTCCCCTATATGTACACAGATGCAAGCAGCAGCCCAGAAATACGAAACACCAGTGATCCTAAATGAAGAGTGATGTTTAATACAAGTAATGCACAATTTAAAGAAAATGATGCAACTCCCCTCATATCACAATACAGCATTAATGTGTACAATATGATCATGTAAAAAGGTACATATAACATATGGTCTTCATTCTTAAAAAGACCCTGAATAAACCTAGCATTTCATTGCTTGAGACCAATGGTTGCTGTTTACTTTAGTGCTTTTTATCACTCTCTCTGTGATAACAGTGCTTATCTTATGTCAATATTTGTCTTGATAGCAACCACTACCGTGGAGCATGAAGTCTGTCGGCACTATCTTATCTGGGGGAGTGCTTGTCTGACTAAATAGTCAATTGGAATCAATCAACTAGAGTCCCGCTTGTTAAACCACTGACAATGAGCACCATTCAAATTTTGGTGAAGATTTGAAGAGTAGTAAGCCTTCCCCCAAACATACCCCTGATCTGAGAAAAAAAAACAATGCCTACATTATAATGACATTATCTACATTATTGGTGTTTTTTCAGGACATTATCATAGTGACACTCCACACTAGTCTTTTTCTCTTTTCACAGACCTCTAAACTGTATACGTTTCCTAGATTCTCTTACGATATATGAATTAATCATGTACTTTTATTTATTTATTTATTTATTTATTTTTACAAAGTTAAGGTTAACTGTTTTGCACAAGAAAGAACAAAACACAGTTGTTTTTTCCTGTAATAAAATGGGCCTGGCCAGGAATGTTTAAGGGCCTCTATATAATGCTTTTGTCAAAAGATTTATTCACACCCAAAGTATGAGAATGCATGAATGTCACTTTGACATTCAAATATAGGCAAATATGGGCAAATCTGCAAAAAAACATGGGTCATTTCAAAGTAACACTTTGCATGCTACTGACACTTTACTTGAATTTATTGAACTTTTTAAACCTGGGGCAGTAACCGAGCAAACTGCACCTTCAAAATCTGTTTGATGAATATGTATAACTTCTCTTGTAGTCAGATGCCCAAGCCAAGCCACAGAAATAACGATCTATATAGTGTGGGAATAAGCTATTGACTTATTGCTGCTTTAGTAGGATCAAAACAGATTTAGGTCTTTGCTGGGTTTCCTCAATAAATCACACAAGAATGTAAATTAGGCTTGTCAGAGCAAAGCTGGGAATCAAATTAACTTTACCATTAGCAGCTTTTCCTTGGACGCTTTACCAGTTTTTAGGGGCTATTGATGTTTTAAGACTGGGATATTTTCTGTTACTCCAACAAAAACACTGCAACATGTTTACATACAAGGGCTGTCCCAATCAAATCTGTAGATCAACTAAATAGCTCATCAAGTTGAAAACTGAAAGAGTATCTTTATGTGGATTCCAAAGTCAGGCTACGGCTTTACAGTGGAGTCAGAATTGCCCACCTCAATAAATAGAGAAGAAGTGAAACTTCTCCAGTTACGCTTGACTATACGGTATAGTTTACAGACTCTTGCACTGTGAGCCACAATGCAAATTTTGCTTGTTGTGAGAAGAACAGGGTTTTTTTTGTTTTTTTTTTTGTTGTCGGAATTTTTTTTAAGTCAGCTAGACTCTATTAGCTCTCAGGTCTTTTGCCTGCACTTACAGAAAATAGCCTTATGGTGTAACACCAAGCAACACTCATGGCCTGGGTTAATCCAACATAACTCATTTGTTTCTATTACCATCTGTTACCCCCCTAAAGCGGACTATCAAGGGTTCTACATTTTTTATCTGGCTAGAAATGATTTACTTATCAAAATAAAGGCCCAAGACAATCTTTTCAATCTGCGGTCAACCATTGCAAGAAACACACACAAAAAATGTCTTTGAAGAGGTTTCATCACAGCAATTGTGACACTGAAGAATTGATCCTGAATTATATTGCACAATTCAGTTACAGTCCATCAACTGCCACCGTAGAATAGGCACAACAGACAACAGACAAGAGGAACATAGTACAATCCTCTTTCTTTTTAAACCAAAACTAATTCTGTGGGTTAATCAGTTTATCAACTAGTCCGCTCTGAGACAGAACTATCACATTTTGCTTTAGTCTTCAGTGTTTCAGTTCCGATTGTGTCTTCCTCGTGTTGCTGTGGATGTGACTAGCAAGAACCAAGCAACATGCCGAAAACAGTTGTTCCCAGTTACATCAGAACAGGTGACTAATTTCCATCATTACATGACCCACTTTTTGTTAAGCATTTGTGTTTACAAGAAACCAGTTTTAGCACCTAGCTGCTTGACTTCCTTAATACCATGTTACAACACATGTATTTGCACAAAGATCGTGCTGAAAAAACCTTTCAGCACGATCTAATGACAACTAAATGTCACTGTATATTAAAAGGAGGGCATTATGTGTGGTATTTTTACTATTAATTTTTGGCAAAGTTGGCCAAATCATAATCACAAGGTAGAGCTAACAAATGTTCACAGCAGTAGATTCTGTGATTAGTCTAAATAAATAGGCTGCATTTATTGCTCCACTGGCTTTTTTAAGTTAGACAAACAGGGTGAACCAGAAAAAATACCTGTTCACCTGGCATTCTAACTTTTCCCTTCAAACTCTGTTGGAAGAGCCAGGAGGAACGAAATATGCCTGAACCTCCCTTGGTCACTATTCTTATATCTAGCAAGATAATCTCTCATACCTGCTATGCTAGAGCAGTGCATTTCATGAAACTGACACTATGTACACTGTCTACTAATACTATACAGTATACACTATGTTCTGATCGCGATGGTAACCATTTTGGCAGTTACTATACCAATAAATTAACATGCCTTACTGATTTGTACTTAGAGTTAAGAATATAATCACTGCAGGACATGAATGAAACTAACTTTGAGAAAGTGCTGCTAATTTCAGATTTGAAAGCTTTACAAAGAAAGGAAACTGGTATTAACAAGATACGTTAGACTAATTTATTTGAGCTGTAGGTGATAACCAACAATATATTCACATCAAACTTTCAGAATGCATGCTGGTATTTTTAATCACACTTTTTTTCTTTTTTCTCTGGTGTGCATGTTCTACATACTTGAACAAGATAAAAGCATTATATAGTTTTCATAAGGGACATAGCTTAACACTTCTTGAGCCATGGACACAAAACAAAAAAGCTCTCAAACTAAGAAAAATCTGTATGTTATTGTACAAATGTATTAACTAGGATCTACCTAATCAGTGCAATGATAAATGCTAAGTCATGGCTCAAGGTGAATACACCCACACCCCCCCCCACACACACACACACACTTCCTTCCTTAGCAATTTAAGCTGATCTGATAGATAATAAGGAAACTTCAAAGGGAGCACATTCTGTTCAAATCTATCAGCAGCCCCAGTTTGAAAAAAGACGATATTTTTCTATCATCTGTGCATAATGCAACATGTTGTAATATTTGGAAAAAGGAAAGACAAAATGATGCCATAAATGCAATATCAGTCAGTCTAGGAAGTCTTTCACATGGCTGTCTCTTAAAGGCTGCATCCCAATTATACCTTTATCACAGTGTTTGAGCAATTAGCTCAAAAACACAAAACCCATGACTGTATGCTCGAAGTAGCCCACAAGTGAACACCTTCTGCAGAGACGCCTGAAAGCTCTAAATCTGATTATCAACACAAATGACGGATGATCGGACTGCAAGTCTGTTCTGTGTTGTGAAACACATATTAAACATCATATTAAACGAGTTTGACAAAAAAAAATGTGTGAACTTTAACAGCTTGGGGGAAAATGTCTCAGAGGTGCAGATGGGGGGAAAACTGAACATGACTGTCAATTTTCCATCACCATTCCCCACCCCTCATACCTACACGTGTTGGCTGTGGGTTGAGTGGGACGCGCCGGGATAGCCAACGAAGCAATGAATAAAACGCAGGGGGGCTAGAAAACGGTGTCGTGTTTTTTAAATAAATGCCACCTTAAGCTGTTAACGCGAAGAAACGGCTTGGTGAGAAAAAGCTACCATAACATCTATGGCACCAGTTAAAGAGCAACAAGCTAGGCCTGGACAAGCGGCCATGCTCAAGCAACTGTATTTCATTGTAATGGCTTGTTAACGGATACACGGGCGAAACTGATTTATTTTCACGTCGTATATACTCGTGTAAAAATGCACAACAAGACTGCAGCTACATTAAAATAAAAAGACCCGTCGCCCTTTACAGCAGCTTAAAAGGAAGGCGGCGAGCTATCAAGACGGGAGGGAGAGAGCAACATGTATGTAGCTAGTGTTAGCCGGCTAGCTAACACTAGCTCAGCTGACTACTTGCAGCCGAGAGAAGCCGTGAACGAGCCAAGTTAAAGGACGATGACAACCTCTCCGCTGTGTCGCACTAAAGCGTTAATGTTCTCCCCACAGCTACAGCAGCGTGTCAACGTGTCCGCACGGGATAATTCACCTGTCTGCAAAAAAAAAACAACAAAACAATAACGTTACCTTTGCCTTTTCCAGAGGGGTGAATTTCAGGACGTGCACAAAAGGGTTTCTGAACGGAGGAGCTTGGTCCATCCTCTTCCCATCTCCTTCCATCGCACATTGTCTGTTACTCAGCAGCCTCATCCTCACGACGGGCGACGCCAGTGAAGGCTGCAGATATACGCTCGATGTGCGGTGCAAGAAAAGGCTGATTCCGCCGGAAAGGAAGAGCCTTCCCGCAAAACGCAGTTTCGCTTATCCGTCTCGCACCGTGGCTAATTGAGGCGGCGGTGCGGGGTTATTAACGTTATCTCCCTTCCTCCCCGACAGCGTGGAGGGATAATGGTTAGCTCGAGGATTAGCAGGAGGAGGAGGAGGAGGGGGGGGGTATTAGAAGTCGCCGATATCTCTCTGCTCGCCGTGGTCTGGACGCCTCCCACCGCACCGCACCGCACCGCACCGCACCGCGCCGCGCCGCGCTCCCCAGCCCAGGTCGCTGCGTTAGCTCCGGATGCTAACCGAGCCACGATCCCTCTCCTCTGGCCGCGCGCATGCGCACGTCCGCCACTCGCGTCCCGCATCGGACGCGACGTTGCCATCACAACTGGCTCGAGCGCGACGGCGACGTCGCACCTGCGACGCGCCCGCGACCCGGACTCAGGTGGAGCGGCGCGATCGGAGATGCGTGGGAAGCTTTTGTTTTAAATTATATTTTTTTAGCCCGTATTTGCTTCCTGACAGCATAAAGAAAACCAGTTAAAACAGTTAAAGTAAAACCTCACCTGCGATCGCAACCTCAACCGAGCCACAGGCTTCAGAAAGTTAGTACTTCTCACAGTGGATTGTCTCATAATGAATCGATATCGGTCTAATGGCAACAACAACAGACCCAACATGGTAAAAACAAACAAAAAAAAAATATTAAAAATCTACTAATTATCTGTATCTGGTTCTTGTCATGTTTACCACAATCGGTATTTGACTGCGACTGCCAACAGCTAAATTATAAATCTGTGAATTTCTGGGATGTTGAGCTTCGGTGGAAAGGGAGCGGACACCTAATGGTGCAACAAGAACAAAGTGTTACGTAACTGTATCTCTGCCTGTCATTTCTAAAAGATAACAGGCGGAAAGGTTTTCATTACAGGCCCAGTTCTTTTGAGAAACTAAAAACGGGAACTAAACCATTTTAACCATTGCTACAGCCTTGTGTGTTTGTGAGTAGGTGGTTAGTGGGTCTGTGTGTGTGTGTGTGTGTGTGTGTGTGTGTGTGTATGTGTGTGTATGTGTGTGTGTATGTGTGTGTGTGGGTGGGTGGGTGGGGGGGCTCAGTTGTTGTCGTTAAAGGGCTAAGGAGTGCATTATGTCAACTATGTGTCTCCATGGATATAGTAAAACAAGGATGTGTGTGGGTGTGCATGTGTGACTGTGAAGGCGGGTGGTGCTGGGGATGGAGGGTTGGGTGCACAAATGCACAATAAATACAACAACAAAAAAAAAATAAATAAATAAAAGAAACAGCTGTGGACAAAACTGCAGCTCACCATGTCTTTGTGTAACCAGCTGACAATGGTGTAGCTTGGTACTTTGTTTAATTACCTTGCTCCATCTCCAGATTAGATCTATCTATCTATCTATCTATCTATCTATCTATCTATCTATCTATCTATCTATCTATCTATCCATCCATCCATCCATCCATCCATCCATCCATCCATCTATCTATCTATCTATCTATCTATCTGTCTGACTGCATCTCTGCCTGCCTGCCTGCCTGCCTGCCTGTTTAGCTATCTCTCTTGTAGAGTGCTCTGGTTGCTAAGGCTGCTAATGAGGAGACAGAGCCACTTGCGTTGGTTAGAACAAAAGGAAAGGTCGAACCTATTATTAGCAGGCTAGAACTGGTGTCCAGATCTTCTTGTAACAGAAGAGTGGGAGTCATAAGAGTTCGTGTTTATTCTTGGCCAGCTAGGTGAATATGTGGTGATTGTAGTCTTTGGTTCTGTAAAATGACTCATGATAGCAAGATATGAAATGACATCATAAATATTATATCAGTAGATTATCTATATTTTTAGATGATTTACATGTCATTGCCCGGACTATGAATTGCATACTAATGCTACAAGTTAATAGCCTGTGGATTTGTACAATGTACTAGCCACAAATGGTAATATACAGTATGTCCAAATGTCTTGCGTATTTTATCCAATCGAATACGAATTCACATCACATTAAACATTTACAGAATGGGCACTATTAAAGCATCAATAGGAGTGGTGAAACTATGCCACTTTTTAATACTTAATAAATGCCAAATAAAGAGAAACTTATAAAAAGGGAGACAAGTAAGAGGCAAATGTAAGAGCATTTTACTTGGACTTGGACTATGAATGCATTCGGTGTATTTTAAACCTGTGGGAGATTAATTAATTAATATACTTCAAATAGTCTATAAGACATTTGAAAGATTGCACTCTTCTCATGCAGAGGCCTCATAGTTTCAACATATTACCCACATTTAGATTTGTGCCTTGTCTCAATCTAATGGCCCTTCATAACTGATTATATGCTTCCCTCTAGTGGTGAACGTCTCACAGTACATTCAGAAGTGTACTGCATTATACTCTCTCATATACTCCATGTTTACACATACACATGTGCGCACATAAGCAGGGTTACAACTTCAGTTCTTGAGGACAAGACAGTGGACTTTACAGTAAATTTCACCCGCTCTTCCGCTACATAAAGGACTGGACAGCAATTCTTATCCACTAATAATAGGCCCAGCCTTCCCTTTTGTTCTAAGCAAGGCAGGTACTGCCTCCTCATTAGGAGCCATAGCCATTAGAATATGTACCTCTCAGGTGACAAGAATAATGACTCATAGAATACAGAGAAAAAAACTTTTATTGTTCACTAGAGATGGCTTTTATGTGCCCTGCAAATAAACTTACTGCATCTATGGTGCATGATTCTGGGTTGATTCCCATCCTGAACACAGTAAGTATTGGATTAATAAAGTACTGTAGAAAATTCTATACATATTATACAACAACACCCAGCCAAAAAAGCTTTAATTTAATCCATGTGTATGTGCCAGCCCCAATTTACCATTCTTTGACTGGAAAGTAACTTATTTATTATCATTATCTGTTGATTCTTCAAAATGATTCTAGGTCTCAGTCACAATATCCTATGCTTTATTCTTTACACCATGCCATGTGGTGCGAAAGGCAATTAGCGTGGCAAGAATATGTGAGAGGAAAGGATGTTTTCAAATGTATGCATTTAACAGGGTGTGATAAAAAATAAAATAATATTATTTAATAATATATTTTACAATATTTTTTAATAAAATAAAAATAAAAAAACTTGAATTAAAGTTCTGTGTTCAGATAGGATTTGTATAAAACTCATGAGACTATGAAAACACATTTATCTCAGAGTTAAGTTGAATTGGTTTTGGAAAACAAACACAATAGCCTGGCTGTACTCAAAGGGATATCTCTATTTTTATTTGTCCTCTGTCTGCAAAGGTGATGAAATGCTTATTATACTGGAGTTCAGTAGGACACCTTCCAATCACAGCAACAACCTTTTGGAAAGGAAAGTTTTTTAAAGACAAAGTAGGGAGAGATAAATGACCTGGATAAAGACACACACACACTCACACACACAAATAGAATATACTGTATCTAAATATATATATATATATATTGTTTATATGCTGAATGTTGCGTGCACAGCAGTGTCTAAAATCTCCCGTTTGCAAACCTATTGACTGGACTACATGTTCATATAGGTAGCATAATGTAAAAAAAGTGCTGTATTTTGGAAGTTGTGCTTCATTTATCACACTTGATTTCTCCTTGTCCTCACAGCAATCATGTTTTTTCTTACATTTTTGTAATTGCAACCATGTCAAGATCAACCAGTCAAACATACACATGCACACAAACGTGTGGATTGCATACTTTGTGGGCTTACAAACACACACACACACACACACACACACACACACACACACACACTGTTCAACTTCTTATTTTAATTTGGGAGTGGAGCATGTAGTCAAAGTGCCCTGTGGGCTGACCATATCAGGTCATGACATTTGCATTTGACAGGAATCACATCAGACAGGGTTAATATTGAAGAGAATGGAGGGATAGAAAAAAATAGTGTAAAAGGTTTCCCTCATTCCTCCTACCCCCCGTTCAATCCCATAGCTGAGGTGCTTAAATTAAAAAGGAAGAAATGCAATTTAAAGACATGGGGTAAACAATCACAAAACACTTGTTTCTGGAGGAGACACAATTTCCTGGTGCCTTGTCCAATTTCTAATGGCCTGGAGGGGTGCCACATGCGTTTTTACACCTGGTTCTACACTGCTGATTAAAATTGTAATGCCGGTGTTGAATCAATTCATATGACATTTTGGAAATACACAAGTATCAGGAGATTTTATATAGACAGCATTTTTTCTATTGTTTTCATTTGAAACAAAAAGGTGCGAGGTGGCGATGTCACTACCATACCTTCCAACTGTTTGACGAGAAAAAAGAAAGTTTCAATATCCTAAACAAGTATAAATACGTCACCATCATGGTTCTACATAGTATTTACTCAAAAGCCATATGTACACTGTAATGAAAAACCTAACATAGGAGGGTTATCAATATATTTATGTGGTTATTGGTTACATTACTGTGGTAGTCATCATGTCATCATTATAAATGTATTTCATGCATTCAGGTAGTTGAATTCAAAGGAGAATTATATGTATTTCCACTTCAAAGGGGGCAGTGAATGATGTTTAGCATCTTGGGTGATTATCATTACTGTCATTGTGCCTTTAAACCAGGATCAAAAACGGAAACAACTTCTTGCTCTTGGCAAACTCAGCTCTTGAATTTTTTTTAAAATTTGGAGACCAAGTGTGTCTTACTTAAACAAAAGAAGGTACTGCACTGCATATGTGAAAGACATACATCAGATCAGTGTAGAGTAGAAGAAGCCCTGGCTGATGGTTGAAAGATAATTTAAGGGCAAAAATACAGATGAGAATGATAATTTTAGAGCAGCAAGAATGAGTGAAAGGGAAAGAGGGGAGAGAGAATGAGAACAAGTGAGAGAATGTCCAGATTTTTGTACCACTATTATACCAGTATACCCCCTCAGGCCAAACATCTGAGGCAGACTGACAGACGGACTGTTGTTTGCTTCACACCACAGAAATGTTTTACCAGCCCCTGCGCCCATGTCAATCAATGGCCGGCATGTTCCAAAACATATTCAACACACAAAGAGAACACTTTGACTTGAGGAAATGGATTGTGTGTAAGATTGACAGGGGATTTCTAGAAGCATCAATCTCCAAAGGCCCTTTGTTTTACCCCATCCCAAGCTTTGAGAACAAAGACATTTCCTTTTTTTCATTTGAGCTTGTGTATGATATAAACACATGCATTTTCTGTTTTACATTTGGATTGGAGAGAAATAGACATTTTTTTTCTAAAGTAAAAAAAGCTGAAACAAAAGTATAGTACTGTAGATTTATCCCAGGGAGAGGATTTTGTAGAAAGCTGAGAGTGGAATTAACAATAGTCATCTGTGTGCAGCATGTTTTTGTGAACTGCTAATCTACACATTTCATGATATGCTGATGATGAGTGCAGGATGAGAGGGGAAGGGCTGGGAAGGCAGTCAGATTTTCAGCATTTGAAACCACATTTTCATACAACAGACAGCTGAAATTTGAGAGACCCACCGATCCTGTCCCTGGCATTGAATCTAAGCGGCTTCTCTGTTTTTTTTTCTGATCTTTTTCCTCTCACCTCTTGTCCTTTCTTCCTGTCTGGCCTCTCCAGGTGCTGTGCTATCTCACAGCTAACACAGGAATCCATGAGCCATGTACATCCACGGCCCTTTGAAAGTGGAAGCCACTTTGCCGCTCATCTTGGAAAGCACCTTCCATCGTCCTCTGTGTTCCTCGGGGAGATGAAGGGGCTCCTGCTAGAAGAGCGGGTTTTGTAACCAAAGCCACATGTTGTGCAGGACAGCCAGTTGTAAGACAAGAAAGATCTTTGTGGTGAACACAAGTGCTTGGCTGTCCTCTCGCATGCCTGTCTGTCAACATTGCTTTGCCTGTTAGACACCTGTACAACTGTAGTTTTTACACAAGCAAAACTAAAGGCATGCTATGTGGGATGGAATGGATTGGGGCTGGGAGGGGGGAATTATATAGGCATGTGTTTGCCTGTGTTTTCTTTGTAAAGAATTCAGTAAGTGTGCCTGAGTGCCCTCTTCTGAAGGGCAATGTTTGATGGGGAAAATCAACCTACATCTCAAAAGAGCCTATCGGGAATAGGACTGATACACTGAACAAATGAATGTGACATCTGACACTTCTGAAAAAATGTTGCTGGGATATTCACCTTGACCTTGAGAGAAAGCCGGGCCATGGCCAGTCTGAGCACTGAGTGACTGAATGACTGAGAATTTGGGATTTTCGACATGATTTAATCTTCTCCCTCTATGCTTCACTTTTAGTGGTGATCTCTTGAAAGAAAGTTATAAAAGAAAGACATAGAAATACTCAGAACGACTGAAACATCAATAAACAGAGGAGGGACAATAAAGAGATACAAACCTATTTGGGGATGAAAGGAGAGGTCATGGCTCTGGAACGTGACTGGGTGATCGAGTGCAGGTAGAGGAAACAGATAAACACTTGCATGCAGCCCTTGAACACACACACACACACACACAAACACTAACACAAACACACAGATACATGTACACTGTTGTGCTATCATTCGGAGTTGAGTGTTAGTTGACAGAGACCACTAATCTGCCTCAGTGCTAAAACCTTGAGAAGGCACTAGGACATCTGTGTGTGTATTTGTGTGTGGGAAGTGAGAGAGAGAAAAATACACATAAAATATAAATGCTATGACCTAGAAGACAAAACGATACAGAGAAAACAGGCTGTGATCATTGAATTCTCTAATTTATACTGAAATAAGAAGATTTTTAAAAATCTTATAAAAGATCTCTACCATACCTGGAACACGTCACAATGCTAACTGGACTATCATGATACACTGGTTAAGAACCAGATCTTTCCATAAGTGTCACATTGGCTTCAGAAATATAAAACAACACTGACAACATCATGGTGTGGCAGGTGTTATGCTTCATAATTTAGAAGGAATAATCCATTATGTATATGATTTGGCTTAAATGATACTCACTAAAAGGCACACCCATCACTTTAGTGGCCCATATCTCTTGTTATGTGTGAGTTATTCTCAGATGACGACCATAAGACTTGGCTTTGAAATTTGTCATTCTAATATGCCCAAACATTTGGTTTGCGTTTGCCAAATATTCATTTCTATCTATCGCTCATTTGACAACAAAGAGGAGTTTAAACCCCCAAGATCAAGATGGAAAGGTGGCTCTATATTTTATGGTAGATAAGTCAGAATGGTTTGACATTTTTTGAAATGGGCCTATTTTCTTTCTCGCTGAGAGTGAGATTGATTAAGTAAGATTGATATCACTCTTGTGTGTAAGACAAATATAGAACAATAACTAGATGCTGGTTAGTTTAGCTTAGTGCAAAGATTTTAAACAGGGGGAAAAAGGTAGTGTGACTCTAAAGCTCACTAATTTAACTTTGATCCCAACAAAACAGAGATGTAAAAACAACATGATATGGTGTTACAGTAGGTTACGTACTGGACTATTTATTTGCCAGTTATGTTAACTTTTAAGGTTTGTTGTTTGTTTTGAGGTTGCAAGGCAACAAGCTGAGACTCCAGGAAGTTATTGAGCCAGGCAAAAACCATGAAACACAGTATCATGAAAGTTATATTGATCTTCTCATTCAACTCTCTTAAAGAGAGGGTATAAATTGCTTTAAATAAGCAACTATACACATATAGATGGTTACATGAAAAAGGTTATCCGTCAAGTGTCACTATATCTCAGTTATTTTTAAAAAATCCAAATGATGCGACATCATTTTGCCATAGGAGTCTTAAACATGTACCCTGTGACTACATCGTCATGGTTTGAATGTGGCCTTAGACTCTAGCTATGCGTGATTCCCAAGACTTTTGTAAAATTAATCGAGAAGTGAAATTCTTCTCTTCCTGCTCTCATCCTTGTCAGATCATCTCTCCTTCTTTACTGGACTCTCTCAGAATAACATAAAGTACATCACCACTCATTCAAAAGCAGCAACACAACAAAAGAAAGCTTTGGCACAGTTAGGTGACACATTACAGGACTAACATGAACATCATAACAACAGACAGGACAAATATCAAGTAGTCAAGGCTGGACAGAGAAGGGAGGAGAGATTCAGAGAAAAAAAAGAGGTTTGAATATCTACTTGACATTGATTGAAAAGATGTAGACAAAAACATTCTTGTTCCCTTTTGATAGGAAGAAGTGAGAATTAAAGAAGGTGGGATGAGAAGATGATTTTGCAGTTAGATTGGTGAAGGACTGATTTCTTGATACGTTTTTTGGGAAATGTCTTTCCATGTCCCCACATCTGTCAACACTGCAACAAATGTTTCCTTTTCATCTCTTTCCCTCTCTCTGACTCTCTTGTCATCATGTCCAGTTCTCTATGCCCAATTCTGTTTAGTCTAATTGACCATCTATGATGATGACAAAGGAATCAAAGCAATGGGATTTTGATTTCACGCTCTCTTTTCTTGTTGGACTTTCTGATGGTCATTTCCTCATCTTCTCCAAGACATCTAGTTAAAATCTCTATGGTGCTGGTGAAAACACAATTTTGGAGTAGCAACAGTGTTGCAACAGCATCAACATCCATTAAAACGCTGAGAAATCAGCTACCATGTCCTACATCTTTAAATCCTTATCTAAACCACAGATCTGTACAGATTAGTTGATTGATAATCTAAATATAACAACTGGAGTTATTTTTTTTAGTCATGTCTTCATGTTTCAGGTATATTAGCTCTGATTTTTACTTTACTATGCAATATATTTTAAGCAGCTGAGGACCAGATTTTTTTTTCCTAGATTACACAGTAGCTATATAGCATATGCAAAACAGGCAACATAAACTGTCAACATATGGTACATATTTAAGGGTGTTTTACAAGGGTATCTTATACTTTCAAAAAATAAACATGTTAATTGTTGTGGGCATCTGTACAAAAGAGGCAATTCTTAACGGTATAAAAGAATCTTGTGACTGAATATGTAAAAAAGACAGTATTTTACATCACATCTATGTTTCTGACTCAATAGACTAGTTAATAGTTGTAAGTCCTCTCATTTTTTTCTAGACTGGCATGGAAGAGTGTTTTTGCTTACAATAAAAAAATCACCTTCAACAATGTTATATAAAATATCTTAAAATATATATGCATTTTTTATAAATAGATGTATGTAAATAGAAACCTATGTGTTATCAGCTCCCGTGTTATCAGCTGCTACAAGTTATCAGCTAGAACAAATCATACAGGATTTTTTTTCTGTGTTGCAGTACTAGCTGTGAGCAAAGGGAGGAGCTCTAGTGATGTTCTTTAGACCACTTGGGAAGACCACTGGGAGGACCAAAAGACAAATATTGTGTCCCTGAGTGTGTGAACATCTAAATTTGTATGAATGTGTGTGTAAGCCTCCTCAGTGCACGTGTATATGTATTACTATTCCAGTTACATTATGTGTGGATACCCCAGCACAAATACGTGCATGCATGTGTACACAGATTTGTTTCTGTAAGACTTTGAATTAAGGGGTCAAGTGTGGTTTTATGTCTATGTTCATGTTTCTACATGCATTTTTTTTATGCATGGGTGCTAATGTGTATTCTAGTATTGTTGTGAAGCAACTTATAATTGCTAGTATGCCTGGAGCTTTGGTCAAAACATTGCTCTTTCAGTCAGAATGAAAACAAGGTCTATCTACATTATTATGTGATTTGGTTGGTTGTGCCAGTTTTGAAGAGTCATACAATGAACTATCTTGACTAAAAAGATTGTGCCACTTGCTACACTTTATTTGTATTGTAAAATGTTAATATTTTTATCATGAGCATCTCTCTTGACTAGAGCAAGAAAAGCTAATAACAATGTCTTACAAACAGTACATAGCCACACAAGCAGAAACTAGAAGCGTCAAAGAACCATGGCAGCTCTGGATTCTCTCGGAGCTGCAGGACTGTATGTTGGCCAAGTTTATATTTGGACTTTATAGGGAATTTATTTTTTGTGTCTCCATTCTTAAATCAGGAAACTAATACTGAGATTTTGAAACTATTAGTATAGTTTAGCTGCAGCGGTCCTTTCATTTGAGGCTATCAAATGAGAAGAAGGATGATGAGGAAGATGAAGAAAACTGGGTTCTAGCACTCTGCTCTTTGAGCACTAATGATGTATAACAATGTGCAAAAATTTACAAAAGCAAGTAAGTCAAGCAAGAAAGTCCCTGAAGACAACAACATACAGTACAACATCTTTTTAGAAAGTTAAATCAAGTAATAAAACCTTCAAAATTGCATGTCTCTGAATCTCCCTGTCTAAAATTGAGTGAGAAGTAGGAATTTTTTTGTAAAATTAGCAATATGAACTACACTTCAAATAATCTGAGCCGTGCACTGATATACAAGAAATGCATTTGTCCATCATAAAATAATTTAAAAACAGGGAAGTACAGACATGAAGGTCAGTTTGCATTTGACAGTTTGCAACATAATTTAAGATGATTTGGTGACACTCCGGTCCCATAACTTGTAATAATGACGATAAAGCTTATTATTGCAAAACATCTCCCTAGTGTTTTGTTAAGGAAAATAATAGGAATTCTACAGGGAAAGAGAAGTTTTTCAGAGTAGATTTGAAGTATAAATGTAATTTTCAACTGTGGCTACATACAATGACATTCAACAGCAGACAGATTATCAAGAAGAAACATCATTTTTTTACATCTAAAACCCAGCTGTCTCGCAGCCCTTACATGTTGTTAAAACTGTCCCAGCACAATGGTTGACACTGGTCCTGCAGCAAAGAAAACAATAGCCTGACACGCTCCTATCAAACTCCTACTTAAATCCCCCCCTTTTACCCTGCTTTCATTCTGTGTCATTCTGCCTTGTATCTGGCCAGGACTTACAAGTCTCCGGCTGTGACATAAGGGATTCCATGTTGTCCGCTCCTAACAGATTACACAAGGACGAAAGACAAAAGGACAGCAACACGGCCTGTGCATTTATTTGCCTTGGTAAAGAGAGAAGGAGAAAAGGAAGGAGGCTGAAGGGGTTGTAGGAGAAGGGAAAAAAGAGGGTGTAAGAAACAAGAAAGAGAAATAGTTATTTCTGGGTATGGATATGTGTGGACTGAAGAGCAGATAGAGGAAAAATCCTAAAAGAAAATGGAGAATAAGAGGGGAAAAAGGGGGAGCTTTTTACTCTCTCTGGTTATCACTGGTCCAGACCAGCATCTTTATTCTACCAGGAGAAAATGCTAATCATCAATCTCAGGCTGCATGCTACGTCTCTGTTTAATAGCTGATAGGGAGTCTCCACAGGCTGCTTTGCTTCTTTGTTTAAAATGACATATAATGGGACTGAGCCTTATCAGTGTCTCAATGCATTCTCTCTCTCCCAGTCCCTCTCTTTCTCTCTCTCTCGCTGTCTCTCTCTCTGGGATTGTGGTCCAGTGTAAAGGAATAAGGAACAACAAGCCACGATTGATTTTGAGCCAGGGATAACTTAATCCATCAAGTTAACATGAAATGAATATGCAAAAGTGTGGGATGGGGGGTGGGGGGGGCATCAGCCAACCTCTTCAACAATGACAAAAGAGGAATACAAATAAAGAGAGGGGGAGAGAAAAGCATAACGGATGGGGATGGGTTTGATATTATTAGTTACTACCTAAGAAAAACACACTCTCATCTTCAAGACAAATCCATCACCAGTTGTTTTGTTTTTCACCATATTTCAAAAAGACAGATAAGATGCACCAGAGCCCTATCACAATCACAATTCAATGATGCACACACATCAATAAATCACCTAATGAAAATACATCACCTTTGTAACATCATTTAAGATGAACAAAGAGACCTGTAAGGACAACACTCAAAATGTCATGTATGTACGTATGACAACTTCAGTACAAGGTCCAGGTCTGCAGGGGGATGAGTTGTTGAAAGATTATAGTATTGGTTTAATTTAATAAAGATGATTCTGACTCAAAGCATGAGAAGGGATACAATGACTTTTTTTTGGTGCTCAACCAAAACCACGATCTTTCTCTAACCTAAACTAAAACATTAAAGGTACCCTGTGGAGTTTTTGACCACCAGTAGCACTAGGGAGCAATGTTTTTATGTGTGCGTCTTCTTGCTAATAGTTTTACACTATTTCATTAATCAACAAGTGGTGGTAATGCACCAAGAAATTTAGCAGTGTGCTGGCAAAAGGAGAATAAAACTGCTAGCAAGGACACATGGATTTAAATGAGACAGGTTTTAAACCTTTAAGAAAAATTCAATGTGCAAATGTTTTATGAGGACAGAAATTTGTTCAGCACATTTGTTAGACCTCATGGTAATGCACAATGCGCTTTGGTTAGTAACACCGGATGTAAAAAAAAAACTATTTTGTTTGTTTTCAAGAAAGCTCTACAGGCATCTTTAAAGGTAGCCCTAAACATCACAATATATGGAATGCAGGACCAAAAGCTTGACTCCAGTGTGCTTGGGACACCTGACCATTCACCTTTTTGTTTCTTTTTTCCAAACTTGTACTCATCAAAACTCTTATAGATATTTGTACAATATCTGTATCTTTTCTGCAATTGTGGCTTTTGCTGTCTATGCTACTGTTACAACAAAGCTCTTCATTAATAGGGATGGGAACTGATTATGTTTTATTAATACCAGTGCCATGATTCTGCTCATCAGTCTGATTCTTCCCTTTACCAATTCTGGATTGGTGTGGAAAAAAGTAGGCCTACACTGTTTTTCAATGTCAAACCACCTGTTTTATTATAGAAAGTAGAAAGAATAGACGCATGATGGGAAAAAGGCACACATGCAGTTTGCAAATACATCAAAGCATCAACAATATGCCACAGCAAAAGGATTTTATAGGATGATTAGACAGCTTTCATCAATTAAGATTCCATAATCAATACTCAACCATCTAAGCAGATATTACCCAGGTGTACAGATGCTCCATTGTCTAACAACTGTTTTTCTTTTAGGTTTTCTTAGTAAAAGAAATAATCTGCAAAGTCTACTGCATGGTGCTAATGATATTATAACACAGGATATTTACCTTCGGTAATGGATGTGGTGCTCAGCTAGGAAGCCGCGGCTCTCGTGTATAAAGTGTCAAATACATGGCATTCCTGGAATTTAAGCACATGTTGCACAGAGGAGGCCTATTATTCTAATGGGTTGGGTAGTTGAGAACAAAAATCTTGAGCCACAGTGATGGTTGATGATGCAGCTAAATTTACAATGACTCAGCTGTTAAATAGTAATGATAACAAAACATTGCCTAAAATAGTCTGCAGTTTCTCGTTTGGTAAAAGGAGCCATGTTTTAATATATGAGGAGGAGGGGGCACATGCATTTCTATGACTGAATCATGTGAAATGAATTTTTGTAAAATGATAGGTCTGAGTATTGATTATGCAATCTTAATTGATGAAAGCTGTCAGATCATCCTATGAAATCTTGTTTAGTAACTGCTGTGATATATTGATGATGCTTTCATGTGTCTGCATACTGCATGTGTTTATAAATCTGGCTATTGTGTTCTACGGTGATTCTGTCCATCAAATGGTCACACATTGTGTCACACATTGTAATACGTGTTTCCTGCAATACTTTGACAATCTGGATAAATCATGAATATAATAAAGCACAACATGTAGTTATTTCATGTCTTTTTTATTTTCTCTCGCTCTGTTGACTCTTAATTTGATAATTAATCTATTTTGTCATTCAGGGACTTAAACAATTCTCTTATCTCTTGGCAGATGCAGGTATTTAAGATCCTTAACTATATGTGACTTACACATTACCTACACTTTATGCATAACATTACAAATTCAATAAATTTTCCCAAAATATTTCCGAGATTAATACATGCTAGCATTGAGGTTTGCAAAACTTTGCAAACTTTAGTATTGACCCTGTCTGAGTAATGACATTAAATGAAAATCAAATAATGTAGCTAGATATTTCCATTTCCTCACCGTCATGCACTTACAGGTTGCAACTGTTTATGATGGTTTCGGGTCAGCTGCTTGTCTGTCACATGATCAGGAAGGAAGAAAAACATTAACATTGAACATGGGCTGGAGCAGATGAAAGCTTCTGGCCTGACTGTCAGTGCTCTGAGGTGATGAGAGATGTCATTACTTATTCATGAGTCCTAAATGCAGAGCAGAGGAGATGGGCATGGTTGACCCTGAATCATAGGGGGTGGGTTGAGGGTGTATGTGTGTGTGGTGGGGGATATTAGATGAAAGCTCTGTGATTAAATCAAATTCAGTGCGCCAGCTGCGATGTTGACTTTATCTACAGGGCCATCTAAGATAAACGAAGACCAAAAGCAATCTTTATTTCTAAAACATTACCCTTCGTCATGCCCAAGCATGCCAAGTTTTTTTTACAGAGAAGGTAGAGAGTAGGCAAGGGGAGCTTGGAGCATGTGTTGTTGTCGGGGTTCTTTAAGGATACATTCAACTTTGATTATTATTCTTGATACACTACTAGTGCTCTGTATGTACGTTTATGGAAAAATTCCTAAACCTTTACCCTGTTGGTGATTTTGAACGTTTTAGCTTATTAGCAACAAATCAGACGTATATTTACAGTATTGATGACAATATTAAAAAAAACACCACAAGATTTTAGATTTGTGCCGCAGTGCTTGCAACTGATAGTGTAATTTAACCAGTCAGGTTCCCGATATGTTATTGTTGGTATTAATGAATGAAGAATGTGTAATCCAATGAGAAAGGACCTTAACTGAAGTTTACCTGTCACCAGGTTATTGTGCACATGCTGGAAAATAATGTACCAAAAAGGTTACTGTTCTTCGACCCTTTTTATTTTAGTCATAGCAATGGTCTCAATCAGTCAAGCAATCACAAGCAAAAGTAGTAAAGTTTTTGGACTTGTACTACTTGAGAACATGTTAATTGGACTAAAGCTTTGGTGCGTTTTGTTCCTTGGAATCTTGTGGTGAAAATGGTGGAGCGTTTTTAGCTTGGAGATGTATCTTTCCCAACATATAACCGAAAAGGTAAGGAGTGTGTTAATCTGTTACAAAATGAAAAACCTCTTTTGCAGTGACATGGGGGCCCTTTGCACCGATAGAATCAGAAGACTTTCAAACAACATGTAATTTGTAAAGGTTGTGTGAGAACTGGGTCTGGTAAAGACTGAAACAAAGCTAAAATAAAGCTACCGGGCCAAAGCGTCCAAAGGGTGGGATGGTGTATTGCACAAGGTTAAATTAATTCTGTGTCTTCAAAAAAAAAATTTGATAAAATAAAAAATTAAAAAAGAATTAAAAAATTCAGTTCAAATTTAGCCAGTCCTATGAATTCAGTCCTTGTGTGCAAGGCTAAATTTGCAGAAGAGAGAAGGTTTATTTTTGCTTGATTGATCTAACATATATGCAGCGATTAATATTAATTCCCTTGCTTATTTGTAATGCATTTCTTAGCAGAGACAGTTAAAAGTATAATGAAAGTATAATAAAAACTGTAAAAAAAAGTACAATAATGACTGCTTTGCCTTGCCCAAGTAATTTCCAGCATTAGAAAACAACAACAACAAATCAACGACTACAACAAACAAACAAACAAACAAACAAAAAAAACATAAAAGATAATGTAGGGAATACACTTTCTGATGTAGAGGTAGGTTAAAACATACAGAAGGGCTGGTATGAGTCTCTAAATTTTGATTGATATGATTCTCAAATCTTAAAGGTAAGTTATTTATAATCTGTTCCAATTGAAAATTACTTTTACTCATGATGGTGTACATATAAAAAAAGTTAAAATGCAGGTTTCATAAAACATAAAGATATAATATTTAGATGGATATATTATACAGTACCATTATATGCTATGTCAAAACTTTCATTCTTGAGAATTTATAAACAGAGCTTATTTTGCTGTCTAGTGAAGGGACACTTCCCTGCTCACAAATACTATATATAAAGTGTTCAGTGACTTGAAATGGATGGAATACAGTTTTTCATTCTCTTTGAACAGTGAATACGAGGACACCTGTTCATGTTTTTTCTCCAGACACTTTGTTTGAACTCTACCCTCCTCCTCCTCCCTCCTCTGTTGACTTAAGTTCCTCTGGAATGCTTTGGATGGTATATTCTAAGTGAACATCTTTTATAATCCATATCCAGTTGTCCAGTGATTCGGTTTCCTGCTGAATACAGCTCTTGTGTGATCAGAGACCTGAACATAGCTTAGGGCGCTACTCTTTCAAAGCACCTGGAAACGATCTGTCATCAGTGGGGGGAGCTGAAGACAATGGATGAGTATTAGAGGTTGTATCTGAAAGTTTAGGAACACCAAACACCATTAACACATGCACGCATGCATTTTGTGTATTTCAATGTAACATCTGATTAAGAGCAGGGTTTTGGAACTCAAACCAGACAGCTGAACTGCTACAATCTTACTTTGTCAGCACAAACTAAAAGACAACTGGCCGAGGTGATCTAAGCATAAAATCCATAAAAAAAACACTTCTACTTTTACTACTCTGGTCCCAACAGGTTGTCACAAGTCCACTGAGCATTTTGCTGTATTTTTGTACAGCTGGCCATGGATTAAAAATATAAACTTGTAGTTCCAGACTTTAAGTTAGATAAATGGGAGCAGGTAAAAAGCAGTGTTAGTCCACGTTCCCCACCTGATTTACAGACTCTGCACCCTGTTTTCTATCTACCAGACTCCTGAGCAAACGGGCCAAGGAGGTTACACTACAGGGAATGAACTCAATATCATGTAACTATTTCTTTTTGAGAGAGGTAGGTTTAAAATATGCAAGGTGGGACAACCCCATGATACTATTGCATTTTTTACTATTCATTTTCCCTGCTTGTCATTGATGTATGTGTGTAAAGGGATAAGCAATGCATATGTAACCTATAGCATATATACTCCTTTTTAAATATACATTGGCTAAGAAGTAAAAAGCTGTCCCAGTGATTTTTCCACAGTCCTTATCTGCATTTGCAGGTTGCCCAGATCCATCAATGTTTATGAAGCCAAGGCCAGTGTAATTCTGGTAAATTTATCCGGGTGGAACACACACACATATGTGTAGACATGCACATGGGAACATACAGACACAAGCTCACACACTTCATGGGATTTTTCCATTTTGCCATGAATATCACCAGCATGACCAGTATATTTTTTTGCCCCCTTTCCTTAATATCTGACCCAGACAAAAATCTTGAATTATTTTCAGAGAAAAAAATTCCCAAATATTTTATAGTAGATAAGGTGTAGATATGGCTGAGGGAGACTTCTGGTTGGGCATCACTGGAAGATAACTAGGTTTTATTAATGACCTGACAGTGGAACAGGCTAAAGTAATTAGGCTCTTCCCTCTCTTCTTCTCTTCTGCCCTCCTTCTCTCTTTCTGCCTCAATAGATGGGTGAGCAAATTTTGGCGATGGTTTGATAACCAAAGGGACACTGGCATGCTGCGGACAATGCATTAAAAAGGACGGCCAGAATGAATGAGTGCAGAAAAAAAGAGGGATGCCACTGATGTTATCAAAGTTCATTTGATTTGCCACAGAGAAAGCAAGGCGCCTATCGGTTACATTCACCTGTGAATGTTAATTGTCCAGCACATGCATATGGGCGAGTCATTAATAACATTTGACTAATGGTTTAATTCTCTCTTATTTTCTCTCTCAGTGCCATTCTCTCTGTCCCTCTTTTCTCATTTCTCCACTCTAAAACAGATGAAACACATCACTGATGTTTTCATATTATATGTATCTGCTTCAACAACCCAGTGGAAACATCTAATGATTTAGTATCAGATCACATATACACAGCTAAATCATGTCTTTATAAATTGTCTTTTTTCCGGCGTGTTTAATTTTACAACTAAAAAGGGAAAACTGACATATATTCTATCACTCTCTTCATCACATAAAAAATAACTTAAAACACAAAAGTCAAATTCATCTGAGTATCTGAGCTCATCTGTGTAGTGTCTTTTTCTAGCAGCCAATGCAGGTAATCATTTTAATGGACAAGTTCAACAATTTTGGAAATAATGGTTCTTCTCTTTCTTTTTCCAGTTTGATGAAAAGATAGACACCACTAACATGTCTACGCACTTAGTATGAAGCTATTGCCCTCAGCTGACTAATGTAGCTTAGCACGAAGACTTTAAACTAGGATAAAAAGCTAGCCTGCACAACAATTGCCATTTGACCAATTGCCCAGTAATCGGAAGAGAATCTAGGAAGTTATTGGTCCAGGCCAAATAGTTTGCCAAATAACTCACACATACACTCAGGCACAGTTTTTGTATGGCTAAAACAAACAAGATATAATGTGTTAACTATGCACTTTAGTTAGTTGACAGCTGGTGGTAGCTTATACTCAGACAAGAGATTGGTATTAATCTTAACACCACATGCAGCAAGAAAAAAATAAGTGTATTTCAAAATGTTCTTTATTCTCTTTATTTTCCTTAAATGAGATTTAAACTTCAGCTTTAGTTGTGTTTTTCACCACATTCAAAAAAAAAATATCAATGTAATATGTAAATCTGTATATGAATTTTGAATCATATTTTCTGGGGCTCATTCGTAACGTTTTGTAGAGCAGATGGTAAAAACACTAAAGTCCAACTATAATTCAAGTCAGGATCATCATTTATGCATATGTGCATCTTTGAACTGTGGGAAAAGACAGGAGAGGGAGATTTGCTAGCTTTACTAACTAGTTTGCTGCTTAATTTTCCCCTCCGAAACAAAAATTTCAACCAATACCAAAGAAAAACTTGTATCTCTTTAGACAGAATACATGTCAGAAAGTTTACCAATGCATAACATTAGTATAAAATAATAAACATGTACATGCAACAATGTAAAATCAATGATACTTTTCTTTGCTGTTTAGGATGGCCACCAATGACAAAATCACTAGGCACAGAGAATATGATAAAACATGTAGCATAATATGTGATACATTGCACTGCTGCAGCTGCAGAATACATTTTCATCTAAACTAATAAAAAAGGCATATGATAAAATCACCAGACAAAGAATATGTCATACAATTATCTCCTCAGGACATACCACTCCTGTGGGGCGGCTCTCCCTTTTAAAGCCCCATTTGTCTTTTGATCCATTAGTAGAAACATCTGCAGTATCTGTCTATTTCTCACAGCAGCTGTAGGAGGAAGAAGAGAGGAAGAGTCTGAGATACATTAAGACAGCTGGTTGGTCTGTTAAGTGTTTAAATGTGATGCTATCCATCCCTTTGGTTTTCCGCCAGTCTCTCAGATCCTGTGTGTGTGTGTGCTTAAGATTGAGGAAGAAAGAGCGTGTCCATCTGTGCTGAAAACGTACTGTGTGTGTGTGCCTGACCTGATAATGTCCCTGACGATGTTTCTGAATATGAATACTATGTCTTTGTGCACGTGCCACTGTGTATGGTAAGACTTGGTGTGCCTGAGTGCCTGGATGTGTATGATTGTGTGTCAGACTAAGGCAATCAGGCTGACAGGCAGAGAGCAGCAGTGAGTCACTCCAGATAGATCCAATGTCCACTTATCACAGAGGAGAGGATAAGGGGATTATCTCTAAATCAAAGGTTGCCAGTACTATCTTAAGTGGTTCTTCTCTTGGCCAGATGGACCGCCACTGTCTCTGACTTTTTGTCTCGGCTACTACTCCTGCAGTCTCTCAGAACTCACTGGAAATCAATGATAGTATCAACAAGTTATCATCTGATGAAGTCATTAAGACAGCTGAGGATTTTCAGTTCTCTGAAACAATGCAGACAGAGCAATTCATTGTCACATATGAGTTTGTTTGTGTACAAGAGGAACAATGGCAACAAGATAATTCTGAAGGACATGATTTATGTGCAACTGTAAGTTAGCAGACGACATGTACAGTGTGATTGAATTTGACTCTGAAGGCAAGGGTTTGTGTCCCAAACTAAGTTAAAAGTGTTTCATTTTTAACATGAATCATTTTACTGAAACTCTGTTGGGTATCCGATACCCCATCTTCTAGAGAATTCAAGGTGGCTCTAAGTTTTAAAGTTGCAGTAAGCTTTAGATAGACAACAGTTGCCAAACATTCTAACAGAGAAACTTTTTTATCATAGAAAAAAAAGTTGAATCACAGATCTGTGAAATGAAAAGAAACACTAAATTGGCTCAGATAAAAAGTTAAGTTGTGTTTTTAGCTCTGAGAAACCAGTGGTAGAGTTGTTTATGCCTTCGTGCAAATTCATTGCACGGGCGTGGACATTATTAAATGTATACAGCTAGTTACTCTATATTGACATTTGGCCTCAGGAGTTTATTTGACAGCAAAACACAATCATAAGATTTACTTTATCTGGAAAAAAAACTAAACTATGTGCTTCTGAATGTTAATGTGCTAGCAGGGAGTATTCTTGTTTTGATATATTTCCAGGTGTTTTAGGACCAAGTTAGGAGCTTTGGTTAGTGTTTCTTTTCAAAATGGCTGTCAGAAAAATGGTGGTGAGGTTCTTTGGAGGCACATGGTTGGTACATATGCATGTATTTATCTGTGCTATTAACATTCTTATAATGGAGTCCCTGTGTAATGATGTGTGATATGTATTACATCAGTATAATCAAACCAACGTGAAATTTTCTTTGCGTGTAAGTGTGTGCTCTGTATGTGTAAAAATCCATGAAGCCATAATTGCCTCAATTCACAGTCTTAAGTTTGTGACAAGACAGACTAGATGTTCTTCACCCAGTAAAATGATGGACCCGTGATTTGAGATGTAGTACAGCAGTTTAGCTCCAGTGTGTGTAGACAGACAAGATGTTCTACAGCCTTTACAATGACAGATCTGCGGTTGGAGATGCACAACTAGAGTGTACAGTGTTGCTGAGTGTGATGGATCAGCCCTGGGTTGACATGATGTCCAACAGGAGTGTAGTACAAGCTCCAAGAAACCATGTTGCTTCTGGTCTACATGCTCTGTGCATTTGCTCAGCTAACTAGGTTTCCTCTTGTGGTAAGCAACCAGCACTTTCCACCTCCGGGCAGCTTTCTTTCCTCTCTGGTATACCTCCTCCCTTAAGTCTTTTATTTGACCCATTCTTTTGAATTTTTGTTTGTTTGTTTGTTTATTTAATTTTAATTTTCAAGCTTTTCCTTGCTTTCTGACAGTATGCAATTTTAAAAGTTGTGCATGATTGAGCATAAGGCATGCACAAAATTAAAGAGTCATCTTACTATATCTTTTAATTTAATATGATATTACTAAAAACCATGGTGGTGGGGATTCTGATTCAGCTCCTTAACAAAACTTAACACTGTTGAAATGCTATTATATTACTTAATTGTTTTAAATTGTGTTTTTCTTCCATTTCATTTGCCTATATACATTACATTGGGTAAAGCTTTGAGCAGCAAGATTATGACTACACAACTGTCACATTTACCTGTGATGTTATTATATTGTTATTTATATGCACACATAGCCCCTTCATTCATAGATCCAATAACCACATTCTTGCATGTGACTCTGGTTTTAAAAGATTTTGTGTTTTTATTTGTGATTTTCATGTGTATGTGTGTGTGTGTGTTTTTATGTGCATGTTTGGGGGGTAATTAGGGCAGAAATTTTGCTGTATGTTATACATTTTCCCCGTACAACCTGCTACAGCTGCCTGCCATCACAGCTCAAATCCCCTAAGAAGAGCTTGGTCTCTCTTCTTCCTCAATTTACTTTGTCTACAAGGGCCCGAGAGTCCCCGAGGAGTGCCACTACAATGCAACACACACACTCAGACACACATGCACAAAGTGCCATTATAAAATGCCAATTTATATTTCATATGTTCCTGTTTGAATCAGTTTGGGCCACACAGTTACAAATGGAGATGACGTGGTTAAAGTATTTATGCAATGCAACCCAACAGTCTATCTATTAGTAATATGGGAGAGTGAAGGGAAACATATTCTTTGTCTTATATCCCATTTGTTGTCAGGATGGATTCACTCATTCAGAAGGATGCCATACATGAATAACTAGGGGATCATGAGGGGCAGAGATGGGAGTGTGTGTTTGTGAGTGTATGTTTGTGTATTCATCAGTGTTTATAAGGAGAAATTTACTTGTCTATGTGTGAGTGTTGGTCAGGTGGAGGGATGGCTGAGAGAAAATGTATATAACCATAGTATTGTAATCATGATCCTATTTTTTGTATATGTTTATATATACATATGTTCAACTTTTTCTTTTGTATTGGCATTAATTTCTACCATTCTGGGATCAAGAGATGAAAAGTACCATAGGTATTACCTAAATAAGCTATACCAGATCATATAATATTTATACATGTTTATATACCTTCATTATTATTTATATGTTTTGTTATTCACACTTCCTGTACAAATACAGTTAATAAATAGATAAAATGTTTGCAGTTGAACCCCTGTGGTGGATTTTCTGACTATTTAGATCATAGCATACTGGTCAAACACCTGGAACCTGTGGTACACACTGAAAAGCCAGTCAAGCCAGTTGTTCAGTCAAGAAAAGTACACAAAGTTCATGAAGTCCTGATGGCGATATGACTGTACTATTGCTCAATTTAAGTGGGGAATTGCAGTTTATTAAACACAAGTCATGGTGTACAGACAGTAAATCCTGTCCAGTTCTAATGTTAAACCCAGCAGTGAAAGAATATGTCATGAAAGTGTTAATCACAACTCAAACGGTGACTATACCCTTCAGTCAAGCAGTCACTTTTACATGAAGTAATTAGAAGCCCTTTTCTTCTTGTAAAGATGGTGACTTACACTTGTACTCAAGGTATTCCAGTAACATCGGATCTATTTGTTGAATCACTTTAACAAAGAGACAAACTTTCATAGCCACAGTGGAAGAAGTCAGGCTAACATCATGTAAACAAGGAGTACTGGATGCCGCATTAGGCTAAATGACAGTTAAATCTAAGGCGTGCAGGCCTAGTAGCGATATGCCAAGTAGCAGACAGCAGAACAAAAGGAGAGATGTTTACAATAGTGTGACAATGAGCAATGCCAGGGAGAAAGGTAAGAATTAATAGTTACAAAATGAAATCTTGCTTGGGATGCATGTTTACCTCTGGTTAAATGCATATTAGATGACTAGGTGGAACTTCAAAATAAAAGCAAATAAAATTTCAAAGCCACGCTGAAGTGCACAAGGGCACACTGAAATCACAACATGCTGGAACATAAGTTAAAAGTCTTTCAGAATTTATATAACATGGGTGCAACATTGTTTTGCATGTAAGAGAAGAAGTGGATTTGCATGAGATATAAATTAGTTATAAGGGCACAACACAAGTTTTTTAGTACTGTGGGCACCAATCAAAATTAATTATTTCCATTGTTAATTTTTTATTGTCCCACACACGACTGAGAAAATGCATTAGTCACTTAGCATCCATTTAATTTTTCATGGTAAGCTGCTTAGGAGAAAAATATAGTCACCAAAGAGAAAACAACTAAATGGAAACATAGAAGATGCAACTACATACAGTTATCACACAGAGCGTTATATAAAATACTGTATTGCCGATGAAGTGCAAGAACTCTGAGTTTAGTGTGAGCTCTAAATGCAGCTGAGTAAAACTGAAAATCAGAAAATGCACATTCACCTCAAGGAAACCATCTTAAAGGTTTAGCAATTGAGGTTTATTCTTATTAACCAGCCTCTTTTCCGAAGTGTCAAAAGCACAATTTCTCATAACTGCTGATCGCTTATCAAAGAAGCATTACATTATATGTGACTTTTAGAAGCGTGTGCTAAATACTATGTATGCCCCAATTCAGTAGTATCGGGGGGGTATGGGTTTTACAGTATACAGCATTTTAATGTTTAAAGCCCTTTTGATTTTGCAAGACCTTTCTTATCTTGTCTACATCATTATGCAACTATGTGTGACATGTCATGCATATTACAGACATTCATTTTAATGTTAAGCCATGACGATGATTTGTCTGAAAATATGCTCAATTAGCTATTAATCCTTTAACTCTGTGCAATTAGCATTTTTTATGGAGGAGGGGGATGTGGGTGTCTGATTATAACAGTTTGGTTCCAGAGGTAGTGGAGGTTTTCAATCTGATCAATAATACAGGCCTTAATGAGGCGCAACCTGCCCCCAACTGAGAAGATTTCATCCAAAATTCATTAATTTCCTGTTTTATTAATCTGCAACCACAAGCTGAGATGTTCAAAGCTGCAGGAAGGCCAGAACCTGTGGTGCAGGGAAAGAGGGCAGATAAGTGGGAGGGAAAGAGAGAGAGGAATTATATATGCATGTTTGCCAAAACCTAATCAGTAGCCCCTACCATCCCTAACCTCAAAGTTATCCGGAAAGTCACTAAACTCTACAGAACTTTAATCAACCACACCCCAAGCTGCTTTTCATCCATATTTTCATTGAAATGTGCAGATTGGACAGATTAAAATACAGTAAAAATATTTATGTTATTATTTCAGTTGTGTACCATAAATGTATAATAATAGACAGTTCTTATTTATTTATATACATTTTTGTTTCATTTTTTTTTTTTGCCTTTGCATGTTTGGAAAGCAATCCAACCACACGCATACACATGCATATATACACAAACTCACAGTTATGATGTGTATTTCCATTCATTTATTGGGTGTGGGAAGGTCACAGGGCATCATGTTTTTAAACTGATAGGGTTTTTTAAGGTACTTGCCAGTCTGGGCCAACTGAGCAAAAAAGCTGCATCCACACTGTGTGTGTGTGTGTTTGGGGGGGGGTGGTGAAAGAACAGGGTAAATGGAGATGGAAGTATGGGGAGAGAGGGAACTAGAAGATGCAAGGAGAGGAGAGAGAGGAGAGTGCAAAAAGCAAAGTGCGAGGAACACAGATGGAAGCAAGGAAAAGGCCAAGCTGAGGGTAAAAACGAAGGAAATAGAGACAAAACGATGCACTGAGCAAAGAGAGACAAAGGAGAGGCAAAGAAAGTTTTGGGTATTGTTGCCTGGCCACACTGCAAAGTGAGATGTCAAAATCTGTCTTCCTGTCCTGACAAAACAGTTGGTGCCAATTTTGAAGGACGGAACGGGTTAAGAAAATAAATATTGATATATAGCTTTCGAAAAACACAACAAACCCCCCTTTTTAAAAAAATTATTATTAGGGGCAAGATCCGAGGGGAAGGAGCCAGAAATTCAGAAATCAGGGTTTTCGTACAAAACCAAGTGTTTAATGACTAAACAACAGGAGGATGAAATATGCTTCAGTCGAATCCAGGTTTATTTTCAGACACCTGTATCCCAACTTATGTCTTTGAAAATGTCAAAATATGTTTATCTGCTTATTTCAAGTTATCTAGAATTTTAGGCTCTTTCATTTCTGTTTAGTAAGGGCTAGGCCTGCTCTGCTCCTTGAACAGATCTTTTTTTTAAGTACACTCTTCTCCATGCTCCTGGACCTCCCATGGCTGCCCTTGCCTCCATTTGCATTCATTTTCATGATTGCTCCATGCCTGTCTCTCTCTCTCCACCTCGCCCTCCTATTACCTGCCTGTCCACTCGGCTCTGCATCAGTCTAGAGACAGAATTCACCATATTCGCCTCCTTTTCAAAACCACAAGCATGGTTGAGGGGAGCTGTAGTCGAAATCGTTCAAGTGTGCTCGTTCACTTTTTTTAGGGGCTTGTCATTTCACAATTCTACCTTTTCCAACGCTGCTGTCGGATAGAAGGGGATTAATAGGCATCACCTCAGTGCTCTTCAGACCGGATTTTTTCTTTGCCTTTGAAAATATTAACATAAATTCATTTTTTCTGCTGAATTTATGTATTTTAAAACATTTTTCATGGCTGAGAGCATATCAATGACACTTAATAATCAGGGCAATCCATGGTGTTTTCTAAGATCTACACAGGTGAGATTTACACAAATGTCTTTTCTAATTACTGACACCACGTTCTTCTACCACCAAGTGACTTTTAATAGAGGGGTGATTCCTAGGCTACAACTCCATCATTAGATGTATTTATTTTACTTTAATAATGCAACTATGTCAATTACAGGCTCAGACATTGACCTTAAACCTCTTTAAGACCTCAACTATACTCAAGATCCTGAATTCTGTTTAAAACAACGTATATTAGACTAATATGAACCGTGTTACAAACAATACATCCTTTATTTTCAGTGCAGTGCAACACATACTGGAGTTTCAAACAAGACTAGGAGTCTACAGTCGTGCTAGCGGCACTGTGAGGCTGCACTTGTCCACGGCGATGACTGAACTGTATGCTAATGTCAGCATGTTAATATTGTAATTGCAATTGCTTGCAATGAAAATGATAACATGCTAATGTTTAACAGGTATAATGCTTACCATGTTCACCATGTTCACCATCTCTTTTAACCTGTTAGCATGTTGGTATTTGCTAATTAGCACTAAAAGCAAGGTAGATCTGTGACTGATGGATACATCATTAGTTTTTATAGGCATTCATTTCATAAACCATATTATTATACACACCGAGGTTGTTTTATCTGATTGTGACACTACAGGGAGAGTAAAGGTTTAGGTGAGGGTCACCAAAGTTGTCAGCCGAGATTCTCTGGACATCATGGATATCTGTATTAAATTTTGTGGATACCCATACAAAGGTTGAAAAGACATCTAATAAAAAAATAAATAAAATGAAGTGTCAACCTCATAATGGTATTAGAAATAAAGATCAAGTCATCTGACCAAAAACGTTTATATAAGATTTCATGGCAGTCTATCCAGTATCTGTTGAGATATTTCATTCTGCACCAAATTTGTTAAACTATTTTTTTCAACACTGACACATGGTAATATTATTTGACACAGTGCCAATTTAAAATAGCTTTACTTATTATTTCTTCTCTCTTCATTCTCTTTTAAAATATAACATGGATACTTATCATCTACAAATGTTCTGACGCTTACCTTCAAGTTCATGACAGTTTTCATTCAGAAATGAATATTAACTGTTGTATATGCAGAACCAGAAATGAGATCAGAGTATGGTCTTAACAAGGTCAGACTCTAGTCAGATTTAACTTTCAGACATGTAGAACTCTGATATCAGCCGGCCTGGAACCCTGGAGATGGCAGACATCAAAGGTAATTGAAATGATAGCACACAGCAAGTTAATGAGTTCCTTAAACCCTAAGCCTTACATGCCTATGCAGAACCCTCACCTAAACCTAACAGTGGTCCTGACAATAAAAACAGGTCCAACTGGCAACTGTGTCCTCACTTTTAAATATTGTGCTCACTGTATTAAATTACTGTATTATGTATTAAAGATCAGTAAAGTTTTCCATTAAGACAGAAGAAATACTAGGACACGCACACACACACACACACACACACACACACACACACACACACACACACACAAACACACACACACACACACACATACACAAATGTTTCTCTGTATTTTTAACGCATAGTGTCATGCCACTCTCATGTCAGGGCACTTACCAAGGTCCGGCTGTATTGTGAACTACCTATAGTATATGAAAAAAATAGATGAATAAAATCGCCGTCATTATAATATTCATAAGCTTCTACATCCCTCCCCTCCCCCTTTTTTCTTCTCTTCTCCTTCTCTCTTTCCCTTTCCCTCTCTGATCTTCACTCCTGAATGTCAGAGGTGACAGAGACTTTACCGTCGCTTTTCCATAGCTCTTAAATACAGAAAAGGTTAATTTCCCTAAGTGTGTACAGACCTAATTTCAACCGCCAAGGTTATATCCCTGCCCACATCTTTTAAAGACAATGTTTAAAATTTAAAAACCTACATGTCCTAACCAATTTAACTCCAACTGATCATTCTACAAAAGTACATAGTGCAATGAAAAATACATATCGACCAATCTTGGAAATGTTTTTAAAGGTCGGGATGGAGAAACAGAAAAAAAAGGATCTCATTTTCATGTGTAATGTGGAGGACTTACAAATTTGGGGTTTACCAAAATTAACCAGGATGTCAAGTAAAATGTTAGGTTGCTTTGTGAAGTTTCAAATTTGAACATATCCTTTGTATGTAACCAATTCAAAAGTAACCTACCCCAACCTAAAAAAACAGTTGTTATTGATTGTACGTTTATAACACATCTCGCAAATTAAATGCAAAACATGTTGTTAGTCAGTGCCCTCCAGAGTGACATGTTTAAGGGAGTTCTGCTCTGGCAGCACTTGGAAAACATTGCTTTTTCAAGACTTAAACAATTTTAGAGAGAACGGTCGTGGTCGTGGCTAGGGGATCGAGGTTGACTGTCCGTTTAAAATGGAAAAATGAACAACCTTGTCCTGTGTTAAAATTGTTAGTCAATGTTTTGCTGTCCCATTCATCTGCCCTGACCTCCTCCCTATGCAGTGTTTATGGCTCTGTAACAACGTCACACTACTTACTTCTCTGCTTCCGCTGGAAAATTCCTATGGTTTTTTTGGAACCTTAGCTGTAACAACTGAATCTCTCACTTCCCTTGGGAGGACTGTCTCCCTCCCAGCAGCATCTTATAAAGTCACCGAACATCTGGTGCTGTAAACATGTAACGTATTTGTGTATTTGTTTGTGTTTGTGAGAAAGCGTGGAAGTCTCAGAATAAAAGATGGTTATATGGGCAAATTCCATGTTGAGAAAGATTCACCTTAGAGCCCAAGCTGCCACCAGCATTTGCTAACATGTGAAGATACTGGATAACTGCAATCTTACATGAGAAGTGTTTACACCTCACCCACTGTACTGTACACTGCACACAATGCAACTGAGCGATCTCCTCCTCACATATAGTGCTTCACCTACTCAGTGTCTCTCTATCACACACTCATGGACACACAAAGTACCTATTTCATTCCCTTTCGCTCACTCTGTTTTCTCCTTATCTCTGGCTTTCTAACAAATAAGGGGACAACAAGCAGAAAAGTCTGTTCGACGTACACACACAAACATGCACACGTGGCACGCCTGCACCCAGCTGCCCCTGCCGCAACATCTCTGCACCGCAAACAAGCGTCCGGTTGTTATCGCTCTTCGCCATGCTCGCTGAGCAAAGTTTAAGCTGATTCGGTGACAACCCAAACCGAGCCACCCCGGCATTTCCTTACAGCGAGGCCCCTAATCTGCCAGACTGGGGGAGAGACAGAGAGTGGTCTGCTCTCTAATTCGACAGAGAAGCGAGGCTTGAAACAGCACAATTAAAAAGATACTGTTGTGTTTACACTCGCTGGCCTCTGTAACAGCTGAATGGGGGACATAAACAGCTTAGCTGCAGCCAGTGTAAGTGGCCTGCGTGGGCCTCCTCCTGCTGAATACGAGAAGAGCTACTGTATTCTGTCACACCGCATTTGACAGGAATTTGAAATCTGCTGCATTATGTGCTTCCCACAATAAACCTTGTGTTGTTTGAAAAGCCGGCATTAGACAGCAGCAAACTGGCATCACAGAAGGGAAATAATTTGATCTTGTCTAATCTGTCTGAGGGGGGGAAATATTGTAATCCCTCCGTGCTCTGCAATGTGCATGTGCCTGCATCTGGCTGTGTGTTTGTGCAAGTTTATGCATGTGCGCCTATGTGGGATTGTGCATATGCATTTGTTTCCATCCAAGACAGGGGTTTTTGAAAGCATAATTCTGTTATTTGGTCCTTTGTGCTAATTTGCTGATATTGCGTTCTCTGTTGAGGTTCCCATAGATGTTTCTCACACTGCAGATAATAACAGGAGACTGATTTGGCGCTGGAAATCCATTGTATACACACACTCTCACACTCACACACACACACACACACACACACACACACATATACGCACACAAACACACACATACACACACACTCTCACACACACACACACACACACACAGAGTTCTGCTCAGCCCTTGCGGGACCTTTGCAGCTCCATTGTAAAAGTGCTTGGTTTTATGAGCAGTGCAGATGTAAATCCTCATATTCTCTGTGATATCTCTTCGGCATCCTGTTGTCCTATCTTTGATCACCTATCTTCTGGGAAGTGATGAGTACCGAGCGCCAGAGACTGTAAACAACAGACACATTAGGCCTCTTGTACTTATACCCGGCCACAAACAATGGACCTGTGTCAGGGTGATTGTTTCCTCCAGCGACTCTTAGGGAAGGCTTTGAAAACTGAAAAACAAAAACTTTCTCTTTTGCACCAGCCTGTTCCATCGTTCACCACCATTGTTGTTCCTCTTTGATAACAGGCTTGAACAAAACCCAAAACTAATCTCACATGCTTTCATTCATTACAATCCTGGATCAAAAAATGGACATTTTTGGATGATTATTTGACCAAACTCTTTGTTACTATTTTTCATGCCAAAATGTTGTGTTCGTTCATTGTTGGTTGCTGTTTGCTCTGATGAAAGTCATGTATAGTTATGACTGCATCAAAGGTATTCAGGTGTTTTGTGATAGGGGCCTTCTCTCACTTTGTCCTTGTTGCTGGAGGGATCAGGGGAGTGATTAGCAGGGCGCACTCAGCCACAGAGAGGAAACAATAAGCAGAGTAGATTATCTTGTGTATGATGATAAACTAAGAGGCTCATTATTATTGTAGAGAGATAAACCACATGGATGGTTCAGATATAACGCTCATATAACTGCTGTGTGGTTTGGTGTCATGCTTTAGTCTCGGCATATTCCACAAGACTAAAGCATGAACTTTTGCTGAAATCACTGTAATAGATACTTTAGATTGTGTACTGTGTTTGAATTCTGTATTTTGTTATTAAAAACTCTTTTTTTATTGAAAATTGTTTTTCTCTTCTTTTTACGTCACTCAACAATTCGAGAACTGTTAGCTGCTTGAGGTCTATTTAAGACCTCAATTAGTTGCCTGAGTATTAATTGATAACCACAAATGAGCATACAGTAGACATGACTTTAGACATTAAAGAAAAAAATTAAATCTCCAAGAATTCATCATAAAAAATTAAAAGAATAAATAAAAAACTCCTGTTATCTGGCTATCTTACTAATCCTGCTTCTGTGCATTGCTCGTCCAGATCGGGATAGTTGTGTGACTTATTTACCTGTCCAGCCTCTCTGTGTATAGCGTTGTCAACAACATGTTAGCACTCAAAGGGGAAAATAACTGCAAATATAAACATGGTGAGGTACATCTCGAGGTGGAACAAACTTGCTTTTCTGACAGTTTGACAGTCACCTGAGGGTGAAACAGATTCCGAAATCACTGTCCAACTGGCCACACATTGTCTTGCTTTGTCTGACTTATACACACACACACACATATGTAAACAGACACAGACACACAAACACACACTCAGTCACACACAAACCACGAACACACACACACACACACACACACACACACACACACACACAGCAGTCCATAGAGGGTCCGAGCAGGAAAAAGGCCGTCTCTGGCGCTGCAGCTGTACGGTCAAGCAGAAATATCTGGATGTTTCCCCTCCAGCAAACTGCTAGTATCAGTGGTGACAGACAGTCTGACAGTCAAACTCCCTCCCTCTTTCTCTCTCTTTCTCTCTCTTTCTCTCTCTCACATACACACTGACACATGCACACATACAGTACAAACACACAGCTGCATAATGATTGACAGAGAGATGGAACGACAAGACTGACAGACATAGAGACATACATTCTGTCCATTGCATGCAGGCAAGACACAGGCAGAAAGATACTCTTTTGCAGATTCCCTCTAGACATATACATATCAACACACACACACACACACACCAGTGAAATTAAATCATTTTTTTCTATTAAAGCTAAGATTGTGACAGAAATATCTGACCTGGTCCTACCGGTTCAACTTTTCACATTATTAGCTGTTGAAAAAAAACTGTGACAATTTTGACACTACAGCCAGCTCTGAAACCTACACTTGAGCTCAAATCCAAGTCCTCAAACTTGATCTTCTTCTCCAATTCTGTAGTTCCCTTTTTTAACCATGGAGGTCACTGTTGCTTTATATACTACTTATAAGAGAGAGTGTCTGTAAACCTGCTTTAGTCCTTTTTAAAGTATCTTGATCCACACATTTACTCACAGATAAAACTGAAAGGCTCATTGCTTTCTCATTAAATAAGGTGCATGATATCATGATATGAGCATGTTTCTTCATTGTTTTACTCTTTCAGGATTAATCTGGTACATTGTGTTACTGGAGCTTAAGGGTTAATATTTAGTGCATTGTCCCTGTACGGTATACTTTAAAATGTTATTTTTTTTCTGTCACTGTAACGTATCGAGAGGTAGGTTTCTGTATGTGCTTTTGGATTCTGGCTGGTGCAAACATGATAAATTTGTAAGTGTGCTTAGACACTTAGTGTGTAACCTCAACCTAACCCCAAACACCTTTCAATGCACTTAAAACTCACTTGATGTGGTTAAACTTGCTACAAGAAACATACGTCAGTTTTATAACCAACAATGTAGACACCTTGTTGAACTAATGCGCCTATTTCAAACCACATAACAAAAACAGTTCAGTGAGTATCTACCCTAAAGCAATGGTTGGGAAGATCTTGAACTCTTTGATTTAAATAAAAAAGGTACATTTCACTTAGATCAGTGAACAGAAGTATTGTCAGTAAATTAAAAACATTCAGAGAAATAACTAATAGGTTAACCAATTTGAAAAATAGCACTGTAGGATCATTAAATCCATATTTTTAAACTATACAGCATACAGCATACTTTTGCCTTATTTAAACTCAGATATGGTGGTGAATCATTTTTGGTTGGTGGCCCTAGTCTTCAAACAAATATGCTGCAGTATTCCTGCAGGTTAAAAAAAGAAAAGAAAAAAAGGTTCATATATTGTTACTGGAAGTCAAGTACAGTAATTTATACATAAAGGGAAAACTGCTAAAATCAGAGCACCAGATTTATAGTCCTACTATAGTAGACAAACAACACATGTCTTATAAAAATGCTTAGTTCAGCATAGCCCAGAATTTTTATCCTCTGATATACACCTTGTAAAATATACACTACTCGAATCTGATATTATGCCTGATAGCACTCCCAGTTCATGGTTGGATTGAGTTTCAAATCACCAAAGCAATACAGTGAGCTTCGAAGAGGGCTAAGAATTTAGCGGGTGAATTGGGCAAAAGTTAATCTTGGAGAACTACACTGACTTTCTGTGTGTTTGGCCTTTGTCAGTGAAGTCCATTTCAGGCCCATTTCAGGAAGTTAAGCTCAGCCAGTTCCAAGAGGAGGTATAGGTGTTTCCAAAGAGGGCTTTTTTTATCTAACTGAATGCCCTAAAGCCATCCAGTTTCAGATGTTCTGATAACTTGTTCCTGGTACCAACTGGTTCAAGATTAAGAACATTAACTGGTGTAGTTATGTGTAGTTATCTATAATTAGAACTTCTAATAGTTCTTGTGTTCTTACTTTTAGGTTTAACAGATCTTCAGTATGTCAATAGGCTCGTACTTTATGTTGATGGTCCAGGCATGCAAAGAAGCCAAAGCTTGGAGCTCTTCCTCACTATCTAAATAACAAATTAGTCAAACTGGCTAAAGTTAGTTAAGTCTTATATCACATACCAGTGTAGTTTTACTAATAGTAAATCAACAGACAATGAAATGTGACCTCAAGTTTTTCAGGATAGCTTAAAAATCAAACCCTCTACTTATATCAAAATCAAAAAACAACTTTGAGTACGGCTCACTCTCATCTCCAACTTTTCTGACAGTACTACTCACTGGTCTGACCCCCTGAAAAAATAGCACTTACACACTGGCAGTCATAAAATGCAGTATCAAACATGGTCATGAAGGCATTTGTTATCATTTGTTGTAGCGCTGTCTATTCATTTCACTTGTATCTTTTAATTTAAATGAACCATTTGAAAAAAGTAACAGTGACTCCCTGCAGCCGAAAGTATTTAAATTCTCCAGTGACTAGAACGATGTGATGGGGTTATTTTAGTTTTAATAGTCGGCAGCAAAAAATGAAAATGAAAAACTGGAGACCATGGGTTGAAACCTCAACATTTTAACACAGGACCACACCGATCTTCGAACTCAGACTTCATTTACACACCTAAAGTTTCTCGCACAGTTATGACACTATCACAGGGACAGACAGCCAGTCATACAGACACCTGCCAAAGCATAGTGTAAGTTCCTACCTTTTGTTGTTTCCAGAGCTACATTTTGCTATGATGACTCACACACACACACACACACACACACACACACACAGACTCACAAAGTGAGAAAAACATCAGCTACTCTTTCGCGGCTGGTAAACATACAGGAAAAGGAGAAAAAAAGTAGTCAAATCCAGCAGAGTCTCAGGCTCTGTAATAAGTACACACACATAGAAACTGATGTCTCCCTGCATATGTACATACACACTGAAGCAACCAGACTGACATGTGTGTGTTTTTATGTGTGTACGTGTGTTTGTGTGTGTGTTTGTTTGTGTGTGTGTGTGTATGTGTGTGTGTGTGTGTGTGTGTGTGTGTGTGTGGCCTTCATAACATGCTGTGTAAAAGCATACAAAGTGTGCAAGTGTCCATGGGACATGCTAAGCAAGTTCAACACACCTCTATACACGCTGACAACCATGCCCACATTTAACACATGAACCGCAAGTGCCAAGTGTTCAAGCTCTGCTGGCTTTTTCTGGGGGTTTGCATCCATTCACACACACGCGCACACACACACACACACACACACACACACACCCACCTTGTACATACCGTCTCATGGAAGAACTCACTAGAGACTTTATGGCTTGGCATTTGGCCCATCAACATTCTATTTCCTTCCTGCCCCTCTCTTCTGAAGTCTCATTTCCATCGGCTGACAAATACAAAGGCATGGATCCTCCCTGCCCACTGAATCTGTTAAAATAAATAAGTAAATCCCCACGCTGCTCTATAACAGTCAATTATCTGTTTCACTGAATGGCAGACTGTCTCTACCTTATTTCTGCCCACATGTTTCCACACTCCACCCTCCACACACACACACAAACACACACACACACACACACAAAGAGCAAACACACACACACACAGATGGCAGACTGCCACAGTGGCTTTCATTTTGAAATTGTTTAGTCAAAATAACAAGTCAGAGGTTATGAAAGACTGTAATTAGGTATTGCTGAATGATTGTGCAAAAGAGTGAGTGACTGCATGGCTTACTCCTGACTTACCTTGTTAAAAAGTCCTTAAAGTGAGTTGGCATGTCATTCAGGCTGTAATGCCTTACACCTAGCAGGGGAGTTTTAAGTCATTTTGGCATGTAATTATCAAAGGAACACTCTGTGATAGATGGCAGAGTCAACGACTGAAAGATCAAGAGAGCAGAGAGAAGGGAGAGTGTGAGACACCCAGTCTGAATCTCATCATAATTAGAGGATTTCTCTGACTTTGATCCAATGGATAAGACTTTTCTTGTGAATTCTTTCTCAATTTGATATATTAGACCTCCACCTGAGACACATCCATGCACCCATCAGGAAAGCTATTCTAATTACTTGTCAAAGGAAAACTCACTAAATGCTAACCTTTGGTGATAACAAACTGCTGAAGTTAAAGTGTGCGAAAAAAAAAGAAACAAATAACACTTTGTGCATGGCAAGTGGTATTGCTGAAGTGGTGATCCTTCAATATGCCATAGTGCTCTTGAGCCTATTACTCAGATTCAGTTATTGAGCTCAGAAGGTCCTAATACTAGGATGGTGTAGGACTAATTGAAATGATTTAGTAATCTAGTGATGCTTGCTTTCAGCCTATTTGAGGTCATGACCCACGATATCCATAAACACACCATTATTTACCTCAGATCTTTCAGTGATCTCCATGATAAACAGCAGACTGCAGAAGCCATCAAAAAAAAAGTTTTCGGAGGAATGAACCATCTGAGAAGATTTTTCAACTTCCTATAAAATTTAAGAATTTAAAATTTAGTTTATAACACATTGAGTAAATGTCCAGTTTGTTTCTATGGGGGAAATCATGAACAATCTGTGGCTTTATCATGTTGCAAAAGCTTTAGAAATGCATTGTTTGAAATATTAGGATTGTCTATAGATAAGCCAGAAGTCTTCGCATGGTCATAAAGCGATACAGAAAAGCGCATCGATGTGTCTTTTTGACATTTTGGGTTGCAGAAGCTTAATGATGCCAGGCTAGTTTGTTACAACTGTAGCAGACGAGCTAACCACTAACATGCTAGAGAGCCAGGAACATGCTAATCAGTGGGCTTCTTTTTATTTCTACTGGCAGCAAGCCACTGCTCTCATGTGGAGCAATCTATACTCCAACAGGGGTAAATAAAAGTGGATGTTTTAGAAGAGCTAATAAGCTGAAATAACTTATTAGCCCATTTTGGACTCTCGGACTTTCCTTTCCCTCAGTGGTGAGCACCGTCAAGATGGTTTACCACTGGTCAAGGGATCAAACTTGTAATTCAAAAGGTCACCAAACTCGAACTTGATGCAAAAGTAACTTATACAGGTTTACTTCATCCTGCAAGTGAATCCACTGATCACAGCAAATACATTTCGACAAACTGATATCGGGTGTGAAATTTAACCATTTTAAATGCTAGTGCGAGTGGGCCTCAAAAAATACAACACTCACTGTGTGACCTAGAAATCCCTCAAGATCTGATATTGTTTTGTATGAGAAAAAAACAGAAATGCAGGTTTCCAGAGTAAATGACCAAAAAACTACACCACAGATTAAGCTTCTACATCTCTATGCAATAGTACGTCCATTCCTTCTCATGGTCAGAGCTATCATTGAACCGCTGCCATGCAGAGGAAAGGGCATAATGATTCATCCCAGAGTTGCTAGCCAAATCTGTTCTGTACATATGCATGGCATTCCTGTTTAGAGAATGTGCAAATATAGGATGGAGGCTAGTTCAAACACAGAGACCTGTGCACCCTTTTACCCCAATCTGCAATATTTTCACTACATGGGTGAGGAAAGGGGAACATGAGAATTTACACCGTTTATCTCTTATATTCAGTCAGATTTCAGTAAAATCCTCGACTTGTGTACAAAGGAAATAGCCTTTTAATGTAAGGATTTACTTAGAATTAAATAAATCGAAGACATTTCTGGGAACATACTTTTAACAATGCCAGAAAAACACCAGGCCACACAGAAAACACAATACATTACACTCTAAGAGAGACGTGCCGAGGGACAAACACTTTCTTCTTTTTTTCTTTACCCAAGTCATATTTATTTTATTAGGTGTATTCTCCATAGGCTTCATGGTGGCAGGATAGCCATGTGCTCAGACACTCACTCACATACACACACACGACAAGAGCCCAGATCTCCACTGGTGCATGTAGTGATTCTTTTTTTTTTTTTTCCTCTTGGAGGTTTTTTTTTTTTTTTCACCCAGGGAGGATAACAAACACCAGCAGCCAGGCATAATTAGTATTGGAGAAGACACAAAGAGTAGCTCCTAATGACTACAAACATCTATGTGGTTGACTTTTGTGTATGTAATTGAAAGGGGGTAAAAATCAATAGCATTCAATGAAAACTAATTGCAAGAGTTGAAAGTGGGGAGCTGTGAGGCATCTATTAGGGGAGGCAATAGCAAACCACTATGAAGATTCTTCAGTCAGTTAGAAAAGCGCTCTGAGCGCAAATGTGTGTGAAACTGCGCGTGAAAAATAGCTGAATAAAATACCCATAATTCTTCTATTATTTAGTAACTTTCAGGCAATGTGGAGGGATGGGAAGAAGACGGAAAGGAAGGGGGAAAGAAAGGCATTGTCTCAATTTCTGTAAAAGGTGATGTTGCAAAGTGGTTGCTTTTATGAAGAAGCGAGGGTAAAAAGGAAAGTATTTTAACTTTCACACCTTTTTTTTTTTTTTTTTTTAAATGCAAACAGATGCAATTGGAAGCACCTAAGCCTCCATAAAAAATGGACAATTTTGACCACACTGGTTTTTATAACAAGGTTGTCATTTATCTAGCAAACTATCAAATGATAAAATTTGAAGAAAAACATTTAACCTTCAGAAAAAATGTGCATTGTCAGATTAACTTTAAATGCCCTTGCAAGATACAAGGAAGATGAGGGGAAATACTGTAGATATTTGAAAGTAATAAAAAATAATGAATGCCAAAGTACTATTTTATTTATAATTTTTCCTGATTTTTTTGGACATTTTTTGCTGCTTCGATGTGTGATCCTCCATTGGATCTTCGTGTGCAAGAATAACATTTATATATCTCCAATATTTTTGAAGCTGAGCATTGTCGATATGATTTGAAAGTTGAAATATCACACCAGTCAGTTTGTTTGACAACAGTTCTGACCTACAAACCTATAAATCCTGTGAAATATCACACATTTACTGAAGTGATTATTCCTACGCAGACTGAATAAACAGGATATCGATGGTGTCAAAGTCAAACACTCAAGCCATCGAAAGATATATACTAGCTACAGACATCTGCCAATTTAACAGAGGTGCATGTTTATACTGTGACTGAGTTTGAAGCCTGGTGTACCAAGGGCAAGCACCTACAAGCAAATTAACACAGTTTTATCATAAAAAGGTAACACCTAATAATCCGTTAATTTGTGCTATTTAGTGTGTTTATTAGTCAATTTACCACTGTTCCCAGGTGGTAAATTTCATGCTGTGTACATCTTTATATATTACATATTTTCAGAAGACGCAGTATTGTCAGGCCTTTGGTTTCCATAGTCCTGGCTCCACTACACTTCAAACATCACCTGTGGTCCTGTACACACACACAGACGCATACACATGCTCACAATTACACAGAGATTATGGAGAGGCCACTGCAAAACAACCACAGCCAGTTCACACTCACATACACACGTACACACAAAATGTCAGTTGGCCATGGTCATTGGCAGTGGCCTTGCCATAATCTCTCTCTAATTATATACACAGCCAGGCTTACGTTTTCAATGCAGAGACCTGAGAAAATACAACCCGCTAATCTTGTTTGCACACAGCGGCAATAACCTGCTGGGAGAGGAGAGGAGAGGAGAGGAGAGGAAGAAATAACAGAAGAGAGGAAGAGGATAGAATAGTGATGCAAAAATTAATAACCTTATGTATATATAGTTTTCTGGAATAAGGATACATAAATATTTTATTTTACTACAGTAAAAGGTAAATTGTTGTGCTATGGTTTGCCCCATAAAGAATTGACATACTGCTACTAATACAGCTACTACAACTAAAACTAAATTATTATTATTATTATTATTATTATTATTATTATTATTATTATTATTATTAATAATAATAATAATAATAATAATAATAATAATAATAATAATAATTTACTTGTAGACATTAATGACAGTGAGGAAGGTATTTTACTTAAATACCTATGATTTGCAATCTTTATTCTCCAAGGTGTTAATCACTTCTCTACTTTAGTCCTGACGTAATCTGATCTAGTTACATGCAGTAAGATTGTGAGTTACCACAAATCATGTACAGTCTGTATTAAACTTAATATCAGACTATGAAGATGTATTTAAATGTATTAAATCACAGCTGACATTTATGTAATGTTACTATAGCGAGTTGTTTATCCGCAGTTATTAAACTCGGCCTCACCTATGTTTTGTCTCCTACCTTTAACTGATATACTTCCCATTGAAAACATCAGAATACTTCTACTCCAGTCTTACTTATAAACACTGTCAACGACAATATTTCCAATTTGATCTCCTCTCTCCAGCTGTGTAGATAGTCTGTATGGAGAGTGGCTGAGTCTTTGTTTCCACTTGGATGCCCTGTGATAGAATATATTCCCTCTCCAAAGGAGGTGCAATGCAGACAGGGTGTCTCACACGGACACACGCACACACATACACACACACACACACACACACACACACACTATGTAAATAATGCATGTGTCTTAAAGGGTTTCACCCCACCACAGCTGGCCCACTCCAATTACAACACTTAACTCTCATCTTTCCCTTCTTTTCTCATGTCCTTTCTCTGCTATACTAAGTTATTCCAGTGTCTTTGCTCTTCTCCTATTTGCATAGAAAATATTAGCAACCGTGACTTTTTTTTTTTGTAACTGAGACATTGATTGTCACCCATTGTCTCTTTAGACACTTTCTGCTTCTTTCTTACATTGCACTGTAGTTAAGTCCAACAAATTCTCCCATATATCACTAGCTTAAAACTTACGGGATGGTAAAGCTTATCAATCCCCCTCTCTGTATTTCTGACTCTCTCTCCAGATCTCTCTTTAACCCCCCTCGCAACCCGCCTACCCCACCAGACACCACCCCACTTTACTTCCACTCTCACAAAGTGGAGGCCCTGGCCCAGTCTACTCTCCTCCAAACACATCTAATTACCCCAATGCCAAGCATTCCCCATCCATCACATTATCTTTCAGAGACGAGGTATTAGTGCTCCCCGTCCCATCAGCCAATTACCTGCTGCCTTTTGCTTGAGTCACCTGCCTTGCAAATGTGACCTTTACTTAGAGGGCTGATTGCATGTTTCCTAGAGTGTGTGAAAGAACACAGGATTTTGAAGTGCATGTGTGTTTAAGTGTGAGAGAGAGAAAGAAAGAGCATATGCTCTCCAAAAGGGTGTGTTAAGAGAATGAAAAGGTGTGCATGCAAGTGTTCATACATATTATTTAAGAGTATGCAACTGTATGCATATGCTGCAGTTGTGTGTGTTTAGATGGGTTAGTATTGTGAGTCGAGTTTGCAAATTTGGTTTCAGTATGTATGTATGAAATGCAGATCTACTCCGTGTGTGTGTGTGTGTTTGTGGGTGCTGTGTGTGTGTGTGTGTGTGTGTGGGGGGGGTGCTGTGTGTGTGTGTGTGTGTGTGTGTGAAATGCCTGAAGGCCCCGCGTGAGTGTGTATGTGTGCGTGTGACTCGACTGGGGCAGTGAGCAAACCCTCTCAGACCCCCCCCCCCCACCCCCCCTGTGATGGGCTGTCGTGAATGTTAATGTTCTGTGATGGCTGTGGAGCAAATAAGTGTTTCTGACACAGTACAGACTCCCATTACAGGAGCAGGCCAAATGGGCTCGCTAGTGCCTTAATGAGCAGGCAGGTCAGTCAGCCGCAGCCACTGTACCAGTCCCACACACTGCTTATGCGGGGACGAACCTCAACACCCCTCGATCAGCCCCAGGAAATAGCTGACTTCCGCTGCTGTAGTCTGAAAACCTCCTTACTTCAGTCTTTTACTTAAAACTGTGGTCCTACTTATGAGCTGGGAAAGTGAGAATTTCCATATGCAACCAATATCCCTGGGTGATTACAATATGTTTTCAATTGCTACTACAATTCTGAATTTTAAATGTCACAAGTATTGCAATTAATTTGAATTGAAAATCAAATCAAATACAAAAGGCAAAAGTGTTTGTTTTATTAAATAAAGTGAGTTTCTGCAGTAGTGCTGATATAGATCTATTGTCATGCCAGCTATTTTGCTGGGGTCGCATAAATGAACCAACATATAACAAATCAAAATGATTACACTAATGACAATCACAATTTCTTAAAAGTCTTTTTAGAAAGCTATTTCTAGAGTTAAGTTTTCTTATGCAAGAAAGTTGAACCCATGAACACCAGTTATGGTAAACACGGATGGATTATAAGACAACGGGCCCTGGAGATAACAGTCACTTCAAACAGAGACTGTGTTCCAGGGCCCCCTGTCCCCTTGGGCCCCTTTGGCCTCCATGTTGTTTTAACTTAACTACCATTATGTGTTAATACTACACAACAGAGTCATAATATGGTCACGGCAGCCAACAATGATGAATAAAGAAAACCTTGACAGAAGAAAGCCCTAAGTAAGTTTTTGTGACAGGTATCATTGTTTGAAGTGTTCCTCTGGAACTGAGAAAAGAGTTCTGCATTGAAAGCTATACATTTTAGTGCTAAGGTCATTTTGAAGTAGATAAATGTCGCCTGTCAAATGGGGTACAAAAAAGAAATTGGGGAAACCTGCAAAATACTCTGCTAAAAGGCAAATCAAGAGCCTTGTCCACTGTAAAGTCCCAGTTAGCCTGACACCCTGTGGACACTGTAAACTCAGTCCCAACCAGTACAGTGCAGTTACAAGCCTGTGAACAAAGGCGCTGTCTCTCTTGTCTCCCTCTGGGTTGTCAAGAGAAAATACAGCTTGTAAGTTTAAGTCAAACAGTTATTTCTGGAAAAGGTGGAAAGTATATCGCTTGGCTGACTCATCACAATTTGGAGGCAAAATGATGCCCCTTTCTTTCACTTGAGGAGTGGAGAGATCAAATGGACAGAAAATCTGAGAGAGAGAGAGAGAGAGTGAGGGGTAAAGATAGAGTAGCCAGGAAGTGGACATTAGGCTTGATTGAGACGCATGGCAGATGGAGAATCACCCAGCGCGTCAGAGCCCATCCTTACAGTTGGCCGAGCTGTCTCTCAAAACTCACCAAATAGTCTAAAGTCGACCTGTTGGAGTTACTGAGTCGTCACACTACATGTTGTAGCCCAGCAGCGATGGGCCCACAAAGGTGTCTCTTTTCCTCTCTCTGCGGGACTTGTTAGAGGGGCTATTTTGGAACTTCTCTGCCTTCATTCTAGCTGCAGCAAAACACCTTGAGATGTACCACATACTTTATAAAATTCTGGTACCTTGCGGAAAGCGATCCAAGGCAAATCGTTGGATTTGAATCGTAAAATTTTAAATGTTGTCTTAGCAGCTAGTGCAAGAGCAACAAATAATTTTCATGCATAATCACAAAGCTACACTTGTATTTGTGCTCATGGTAAAGAAGGTTGTCTTAGCCATCTGTGAAAAATTACATCAGATCCAGTTTTGAATCATATGACAGCTTTCATGAGGATATTCAACGATATTTTGTATGGGCTTTGTATTTGCAACTATATCACAGAACTAGTGTTCATGTGCATGTGCATGTACCTCTTGGTGTCCACAAAGACATGGAGCAAAGGTGAAAGACACTAAAGTATAGACTGAAAAATATTAATGCAAAGGAAGTAGCTTTTTTCACAACATTATATGTAAGCCACATAGCAGCATGAGAAAGAAATATGCTTTATGAGATACACTGATAAATAGCTTTCATAGGAATGTTAAAATTCTTTATTGTAAACAATGGTTTCTGCATTACATTGCATCAGACATTACCAATATACCATTCTCAAATAATGGAAGCGCCAAAGCAGAAATTTTTCCCTATAAAGAGACTCAAAAGGTCACCACAGCACTTGAATGGATAAATCATCATATGTAAACACGATAGATAAAACACCACAGATAATTTACTGAGAAACCGATTGGCAAACAGTCTAACAAGACACCCAATGACATTAAAGCATGAAAAGAATTAAACTATGAAAAGCATTTTTTTTCTCACTTGCTCTGAGGAAAACATTGGACTAAAGTCCGAAGTAAATTGCCAGATACAAACGTTGATGATGGATGATTCAGTAAAACTCTTGATTCAGTTCAGTGACAAAGTATTTTTTATATACTAATAATGGCAAATTTCGTCTCCCTGCAATATAGGCAAATGGCAACAACAGTATAGTTAAGGTAAGGGAAGGATCATGGTTAGGTTTGATCAAAAAGGTGAACATTAAGTGCAGGTCACTGATAGGGACACATCGCACGAAAGTCACTATACAGCCAACTTCCACCTCAACCTCCATTACATGTTGGTACTGGACAAAAATCACGAGGTACAGTATAATTCAATATGAATTGTATTCCCATGTTACAAGGTTTGGTCTGCTGACATTTGATCATGCTTCAGTTAACAATGAAAAAGTACAGTGCTATGGTGCACATACCTATACTGTGGCCAATGGCCAAGACGAGACTAGAACAGTCAGACTGAAATGTAAAAGCTGGCTGAATTTAATTTCAACTTGCATAAGAGCAAACAATTAATCCACTGCCACCACTGATCAAACTAATTTGCATCAAAGCACTTTATCAGACAAGCACCAACAATAATTATCAACAGCCACGCAGCTGGACAAGCCTTTTATGGCTGATAAGAAATAGCAGCAGCTCCCAGTGTAAGAGCATATAAACAGGCCCTATATTGTTCAATTACTATTTTTTACTTGGTGGTTTTGTATAATTAAGTTAAGTTGTAGTGTCTTTTTTTCTATCAGATCCAACCATTTTTTACAACTGTCTCACACTACTTATTTGATTTCCCCATTTATATTTTCTGCAGAAATATAATCACTGCCTAGATTATGTTCCAACGCAATGTTTTTTTGTGCTATGCTGTAGGAAGAGCTGAATATAAATACTAATAAAAAAAACTGATAGAGAGGTATGATGGTCCTGCGAGGGTTAGGTTTAGGCAACAAATGCATTTTAGGAAAATATTGTGGTTTTGTTTAATGTGAATAAGTTAATTATTACACATGCCACGGCTCGTTCAATTTAAACCCTGTCTCCGAAAAATAAGTTTTTACACAACCAATTTCAAACGGGCAATATGTTTTGTAGAAAACATGATTGTGCTAGATTATGTTTCCTATTAGTGCAATAAGTAAATGCTATTAATTTATGTATTTGGCAATACATTTTTTTAAAATGTTGCTTTTTACCCAAGTATCCAATCTTTCAGTATACCATCCACTGGTAGCAACCTCAGACACGGTAGATTTATTTACATTTAATCAAAACCAGTATTTTGCCCTAATCGCACCTAAACCTAACCACAGACAGGACTGTGGATGTGTTCCCCTGGTCTCTGGTGCAACAGTCATGCCCACCATCCACCCTTACTGCTTACTGGTGACTCTTCTACCATTAATTGATTTAGCTCTTCATTCACTGATATAAAAACATACAAAAATGTTGGCTCTGTATATAATCCCGCTATTGATTATATTGCCACCACAAAGTAATTGGGAAAACAGTTTAGTAGTATAGAAAATAATTTTCAGGAGACATTGTTAGCCCCTTTTATCATGCTTTAGCTGCTATGAATGGACTATTTAATCACAAAAAGAAATGAGTTTTCATTGAACATTTTTATGATACATTCACTATTAGCTTATTGAAGATCAATTATACATCATTTCACGTTTCCTTAATATGTTGATTAAAAAACGTAATCCTGGCTCCATTTATTTTCTTTTAAAATGTATCTGGTGTTGCAAATTAGTTGTATATCAAAATCATTTATAGGAGACAGGCTTGAACAGAGCACTGTGAGGCCCTGGTCCAAATTCTATCAGTAAAGAAAAGAAGAACAAATAATTCAAGTTAATTCTATCGAGTAAATGTCAATGATAAGTTTTTCCATTGACTTTCTAATTCGTGGATGTTTAAAATTTGAGTTGAGGTTGAAATATCTGTCCCTTATGGAGGTCTCTTATCTTTCTTTCGCAGAGTCTAGAACAACAAAAACCCAGCAAAATGGAGAAAAGTCTGCATCAGATTTCTAGTAAGTTTTTTTTTTAAGGAAAATTCATTATTTAGAAAAAAAGGGTAGCCTATCCATTACTTTTCACAGTTAAACACCCACCCCGCACTTTAAGAAAGCTTTTGTTTTCAGAGAAACCTGAGGGCCTCATTTGTATGTTTTGTTGGACCTCCTGAACACAATGGAAAATGGAAGCAAAGGTCAGTGTTAAGTCTCCCCTGGCTTTTGTACTTTAAAACAACAATATTGTATTGATCTGTCCTGAATGATAAACACAAATGTGTTGGTAAAACACAGTCTCTTTTGACCTTTAGCAATTACTTCTACATGGCTTTAGCAGTACTGTAGATGAAAAAACAATGTCCAACTCATTTTTTTCCCCTTTTTGTTTGTAACTATACCTACACCTTACTCTGGTACAGCTGGCTTACGTAATGATGGATTTCGCTGAATTTAAAAGATACTGCTCACAGTGAAATCATAGTGATTGCATTATGATTACAAGATGTTTCATTGGTATAGGAGATTTACATCCGAACTACAAGTGAGTCTTAAGGTAAAAGCTTTGACTTAGCAATACTTTTTTGACTGTATAGAGACACGTTATTGCCAAAGAACATTTGAATATTTTTTTTTGAACTGTGGTTGCCTGGCCCTGGGTGTTTTACCTTCCAAGATGCCAAATGGAAATCCCATGTATGCAAGTTAGTGAAAACCCATATTGTGACACTACAGACAACAAAACAAGCATTTAAAAACATGCCTAGCAAGTCAATATGGAATCTTTGTTTCCTCCACTGAACTAAGTCATGCTGCAGGAATGTTCTCAGTTTCAGAAATGAGTGTGCTACTATTGTGATATTATTTCCCAGGAACTTTGAAAAATACTGCTACTATACCAGGCTATAACAATAAACAGACAGCAAACAAATCAAATGGCAGCTTTCAGAATCTCAGTTATCTGGTGGTGAGCTTAACCGAGGCTAAGTTGCCTGACAGAATTGAAGTGTGTGGTGATGACCCATGTTTAGACCCTCTTGACCTCTCCTCTGACCTTGAGTGGGTGTGAGAACAAAATCCTTGACACTTTGACTACAAGTATTGGTAAGCATAGTATGGTAACCAAATAAGCCAAACTCTAATTCTAGAAATCATTTTGTACACATATCATTGTATTTTATCTCATATTCTATTGGTTGTGATACCGTAGAACCCCTTAAACAAAAAAACAACCAAAAAATATATTTGGCCACTTTTACAAATGATTTTCTGAGCTATTAAGAATATTTTTTTTGTATTTTTATCTAAGTAATTGTTCGATTATATGATATTGGAAATAGTATTTAATATAGATATCATTTTTTTATCTGCAACATCACTGATTATGAATTGGGAAAACACATTCAAAGTTCAGTCAGTCAGACTGAGACAACTGAAATGGTGAAAAGCGATGCCCCTTGGGCTGAAACCTCTTGACCTGTGGAATGACTGCAGGGAGGTGATGGCAGCAAGGGGCTGATAGAGGCCAGTCACAGGGGCCTAAAGGCATATCCTGGACATGTCCTTTTGGCAGCAGGGCTCTGAACACAGCCACAAATACACACATGATCTCACACACACACACACACACACACACACACACACACACACACATACTACAGACCACATCTCCAAGGATTGAAGGAAGAATAAGAGGAGGCACTTTGGATCTTAAAGTAGAGGGGTAGATATGCTACATCACATCCTAATGATAAGAAAAGCAACCTCCAGACTTAGATGTGTCATTCGCCACAAAACTGGGACTTACTGGATTCACAAAATCCAAATTTTGACTTTTGTGGGTATGCCCTGCTCTGCTTTTGTCTTCTTTACTTGTTCTTTACTTTTACTTTTCAACTCTACAAACTCCTCTGTTGATCCACTTGGTGAACCTTCTATATTTTATCAATATATTAATTTGTGAAGATCAGCCATGCCAAGGTTTCAAGACAGCTGACATTTGGATTTAATTTAATCCTCAGAACAAATATGTTTTTACAATATGATTACACACCTACAGGCTGTTTTGTTTATTGCTTCTGTGAATACGTATTTTTATAATAATAATGGGCTTCATTTTAATTGGAATGAAAGGCCATTCCATTGATTCTTGAAAGAGGCCATTACAGCACCTGTGTGTGTGTGTGTGTGGGTGTGTGTGTGTGTGTTTATTTGTGTGTGGTCATGCTTTATGCTTTTATTTAAGCTCCACACTACTGCTATTCTCACTATATTAATGTTAATCAATGGCTAAATATTCAACTAAGCCGGATGTGTGTGTGGCAATGCTTTTGAGTTGGATTGCACTTACAGTATGTGTGTGTATGTATGTGTGTGAGAGTTTCAATGTGTGTATGCTGATGTGTAATGATGTGTAAATATATTTATGGCTGAGGGTCGCAGTGGCATTAACCTGACGCAGACTCTCCCTCTCTCTTGGGGAAGTGCGGTGCTTCTGATTGTGTTTCGGTCAGTTTTTTTTTGCAGCCTTTCTACCACTGTAAACACAGCAGGTGTGTGTGTGACAGGATGCGTGTTTAAAGAAAATGTAAGTACCAGGAAGTACAAAAGGGTTCCATAACTTTTAGGATATCATTTATAACGTTTTGGGGGTAAGAAATGTATCAGGAGACGATCCTGTTGCACTAAACTTGTGGACGTTTTTTTTCAAAAAGCGATATAAAGCTTTGTATTAATCCCTTGACTCCACTTCACAGGAGAACTGCACATTGTGCTTAGTTACGTGCTGCTTTTACCAAGTGGGGAAGGTATTCGGTTGAATGTCCCATCAGTCAAGCATATGCCAAAGGCCTACATCTTATTCAAGTTTTAAACCTCTAATTGGTAACGTTTAAAAGGCGTTTAAGAGTGCCCTTTCTTCTCCCTTTTCTCATTTCCCATTTAATGTGTTGTGTCAGAGTCTATTACCTCAGTTGGACGTTTCTGTCCCTTAAGTTGAAAAAAAGGAAAGGAGGGGGAGAGAGAGAGAGGGGGGGATGACAAAGAGAATGAGAGAGGTAGGAGGGGGTGAAAAAAGGAGAGAGAAGCCATCAGCTGAGGTTTGCCAGGTCGATAAAGCTTTTAGATTTTGAGATGTTTTCAGGGGGAGCCCATTTCCTGCGGCTAAGAGTTGTTAATGGAGCTTAAGGAATTATCTTATGACTCTCGGTTCGAGAGCAGTTTATTTCAGCCCGGACCTCGCTCCTGTGTCGGAGTGGCTGAATATGCTGCTGTCAAACCCGCTTAATGAAAAGTAACGCGCCGCTGATTACAGTTTTATTTGGTCTCTATGTAAAAAGCTCCTGTTAATTTACCATCTCGCTCCCTCTGTGTGTTCGTATTTGCCACGGCTGAATGATTTAGTTATAGCTTCGCTCTCTCTCTCTCTCTCTCTCTCTCTCTCTCTCTCTCTCTCCCTCGCTCTCTGTGTTTGTGTGCGGGCTCTCGCTCTCCCTTCTTTCTCTGCTCTGTCTTACCCCATGTCTCTTTCTCTCAGATGAAAAAAAGCCACTTGGTTTAGAGGCCTAATAAAATCTGTCTTCATGCTAAATTAATTAATGCCAAGGCTTTATTGTGTTATCTGCGGGGACTTAAACTCTGGCCTAATTTTTCTATCTGTGGCAATGAAGAATTGAATATGTGCTAATAAACAAGCCCGCATCGATTAAATCCGAGAACGAATATATCCTCGCAAAATTAGAACCCATTTAACTTGCATTCCCGTCAGAATGTCCTGTTCACGGACATTTATTTCTCCCCCTCTGGTTTATTATACCGTCTTGTCAACTCTTGAAATGCTGCCGGCAGCAGGCAAAGATTTCCGACCTGCGAAAGCAAAGAAAAACATGGCTACATCCCGACTCCGATAAACAGAAAATCCCTTTTATCCAACATAGCACTTTCTTTCAGGGGAAGGGGGGGGGTCTCAATCGTTTGTGCTTTTCCCATTAAAATTCATCACCGAAGCCCCCCCCCCAAACACACACACACACACACAAACACACACACACACACACACACAAACACACACACACACACACACACACACACAGAGCCTCCCAGGACAGACAGAGTCCCCCGGGAGCTCCACTTTCGCCATTACTGTCAAGTACCCTTGACTCCTTTCCTTTTGCCCTTTTATCTACAACAACTAATTCGAGTTCCTTTGCCCTTTTCACTTTTACACGACGTGAGTGCCTCTCTTGTAAAGCCCATCCACTTCTCAGAGGAGGAATCAGCATCCAGGCTGTGTTTTTTTTTTTTTTTTTTTCCTGTGTAGGGCCCTGTCTCAAAGAAAATTGAGGGGTTTAGTGTCAAAACGAAAAGTCCTCACTTCAAATCATTTCAGAGGGTCTCCTTTTTGAACCCATTAATGGACGTATGGCGAATAACTTACCCTTTTGACAACTGCATCATGGACGATGTTGAGATGTTTCGGTGATATTATCAGAGGAGAGAGGGAGGGAATCAATAGCCTGACATGAAATATGACTGCGAACATTCCAAGTACAGCCTGTTTAGAGGGAATTAATGAGGCAGATCTAAGATGCTGATATCGCTCTGTCTTGAGGGTTGAGCTGTCTCATTTTCTCGCCGTCACTAAATGAGACTGAATGTTTTCTGAAAAAAAAAAAAAAAAGGTTTGGAGATGCTAGATCGCGCCGGTTTTCGCGGATTTAAAACGAACCGGGGTGATAAAACTGCTTTATTTCGCAGCAGATTGGTGTTTTAAAAGATCCCGTCCGCCCAGCCGAGTCGTGGGCCTCATTTGTCCGGGTTGAAAAAGGACCGGACTTGGTTTTTCCACGAAAAAAACCAAAATACAGAGAGAGAGAGAGAGAGAGAGAGAGAGAGCAGGGGCGGCTGGCGGGGCCTGCGTTTCAGCACCGCGGACAGCAACTGGCACTAGGAAGCCAACACGACAAGCGCTCTTCTGAAACCGACTGCTTTTATTTCAGTGAACAAAGTTGAAACGCCCTCTTCCACTTCCGAGGAGAGCTGTGCATCTGTGAGACTTTTTTTTTTTTTTTTTACTTTTAATAGTGATACTCAACTGCTGAGATCTAAATAATTTTCAATTACATTTGCATGCGCATAGTAAAGAAAAAAAAAAACAAAACCATGTAAACCTTAGGCCTATTTTTTTTTCTCCAAGATGTAAACTTTTTTATACATTTCGATAAGTTTTGTGCGTGCGTTGAATCGATTAAGCCAAACGGATCCGGATGTTTCACTTGTGTGACGCCAATGTAACAGTATACAGCAACCATTGCTTAAAAAAACCGAATAAAACATAATGAGGGTAACATGGAGACGTAACAGGCTTTTCCACCCGACTTCTGAGTCAGTCACAAAAAGTCTCTCTCTTTCTGCAATAAAATGGTCATTTGGTTTTGTTAGGAGCAGAAAAGTTTGTTGATAGTTTTGGGGAAACTCATGGCACTGTCTTTGGAGGAGTCTTGGTGCTGCTGCAAGACCGCCGCGCTCCTCTCCGCCTCCAGGATGGCGCCTTTGGTGTTAGCGGTCCAAGAGACGGTGGTGTTGGTCAGAGCCTGGCTCAAAGTGCTGTGCCTGAACAAGGGGTCGTGGAAAACCCCGTCCACCCAGTTTCTCAGGGTCGTGACCGGGGAGTCCTGCCTGTTGTCCAGGCCGGTCACGGGTGAGGTAGCGGCGGGGGACGGGGTGAGGGAGGAGGGCGGCGGCTGGCACCTCAGCATACAGGACGGGTACTCAGTCTGGTTCAGGGACGTCGCAGTCTGGGCCAAAGACCAGATCCGGGGTTTGCCGTCTAAAATCTGGTGCCCTTGCTGCTGCTGCTGCTGCTGCTGATTATAACACGCCTTGGCCTGCTGTCTGCTGTCCGCCTGGAAGTCCTCTGGGTTCGTTTTGAGACAACTTTTGCTCAGGTCCTGCTCCCCTCCCAGAGAAACGGGGATGGAGATTTTCAGAGACGAGTCCTTGATGAGATGCTCGGTCGGGCAATCGGCTGTCGTAGACATGTGTGTGTTCATGTGGTACCGGTGCTTCAGCTCACACTCCGAGCTCTCGGACTCCAGCGTGTCGAAATCGTCCAAGTCGCTGAGCTGGAGGTCCTTATCGGCCCGACTTCTGGTCTCTGGAAAAAAGACGGGGAAGGAGAAGAGACAGCAGATGTGTCACTGAGAGATGTGTCGCTGTATGACGAGGCGTCCGATCTGATAACGGCATCCAGGACAGTCACTCTGGAACCAAACACTGAATTTGCAACCATTCGTGTAAAATGACCTCTTTTCGGTTCCAGTTAAAGCTTTGTTGTTAAATAAATATGTGCAGATTGATTATTCAAAACAAATATAATTGATCAGAAATCAATTATATTTGTTCATATATATATATATATATATATATATATATATATATATATGGCTATATCAGAAGTTTTAACTGATATCCGTTAAAGAAATTGGTAGAAGTCAGGAAGTCACTCAAGAGGTGCCTAAATATGTAGGCTTGAAACTGACTCAGGCCTTTTCACTGGTACGCCATAGTTACAAGTTTGTCCTGTTGACCAAAGTCTAACGTCAGGCCTGTGTAGATTTTCTTTCAGTGCTGTTGAAAAGTTTCATTTTACACGTGGTTAGAACTGAAATACAAAATCTGACAAATCAAAATCAAACTAACCGCAAGGCCTCAGTGTCATTTCTTTCCAATTATCATCATCATCGACTGGTTTGTGATTATAACAACATCACACACTGATATTCCTGTTATGATTTAAGAAAAAAAAGGCTGACAGGTTTTAGAGAATCAGATTTTACAGTGATAGCCTATACAGATAGAAGACCAATATAGAATCTATAAAAAATTTCAAAAAATGTGACACATTTCAATACTGCTTATTGTAAGTTACAATTTGTGCAAAATAAATATATAAATAGAAGGCAACATGGTTTCAAAATCCTGGTCTATATAGTGTCATGACTATTAACAAATAAGAATACAGTTGAAGAAGATGGTTGCAGTGGAATAGAGGAGTATGTATCATGATTATTTTCATCTAAGTTGTTTTTAATATTTTAATTATAATCATCGCTGCAATCCTTATGGCACCTCAGGGTGGATTTAATCTATAGTCAAAAATAATACTACAATGTGGAAAGTTGTTTTCCAAAAAAGAAAGAATGCAACTTACTGCTACTAATCATTATGACAACATAATAATGCATTTTAAGCAAAGTTTCTAACAACATGGTTTTGAGACTAAATACACCTGTGGTATGTGGCCAGACAATTCAGTATAAAGTTTTACCCTTTTACTTTGTTTTTATAGAGCTAAAAGGCAGTTTGACACTAACCATCTTCATTGTTTTCACTTTTTATTTGCTCCTCCTGTGACCCATCCTCATCCTCGTCATATCTCTTCTCCTCTGAGCCCTTGTTTCTGGGCGGCCACGTCATCTTGTTCTCTTTCTTGAGTCGCCTCCTGGCGTTGGCGAACCAGGTGGAGACCTGCGTCAGCGTCATCTTGGTGATGATGGCCAGCATGATCTTCTCCCCTTTCGTTGGGTACGGGTTCTTCCTGTGCTCCTGCAGCCAGGCCTTCAGTGTGCTGGTTGTCTCACGGGTGGCATTCTTCCGCCTTGTCCCCCCATCCATGGAACCATATCTGTTAATGAGAAGAACACAAACAAAATGATAATGAGAAAGTAAATACGCTATGTGATTGTTGTTTTATGGCAATTTCTAGGTGTTGGCGTGGCAGGTTTTTCTCCTGAAAAACAATGACAGAGCCATCTTCTTCTTTGGGTTTTCTTGAAATGATGCATAACATGCTTTATAAGCCTGAAAGTTCCACTAATAAGCCTATCTGTTGCTTCAATTGTTTCAAGATCTGAAAATTAAAATTAGATTTCATAAAAATGTCAATTTGGAGACATAACTTAGAAGAGTAAAGCAACCCTCTTTAAACACACCAGATTGTATATGATTTCTATTCTTCTATTCAAATCCTTCAATTGTCTGAATATTGTTTAATGTAATTGGACTTAAGCATCTGACCTGCTGGGACCATGTGCAGTAGACTGTACTTTGCAAGACTGACCAGATGTAAGGCAGTAGTGACCTTGTTGAACATAACTTCCACAAAATCTCTTCAAAAAAATATATATCACTAGTATTTAAAATCTTTAAACCTTTGTAGATTATTCTACCAGTAAAAATTGTCCAGTGTATTTGGACTCCATCTCTCATTTTCAAACCTTCTTAAATGCATTATCTGTTAAAATCATTCCTAGTTGAGCAAGACTCCTTCCCTCCTCTCTACTTTCGCACAAATAATACCCACAGACCTACATTTAAAATGCACAGTGTTGATTTTCAGTCAGCAGTGAGCTGTAAAAGTCCTCTCCGGGGAGGCTTTTATGAGGCCTTTATGGCTCTGTATAGCTTAGTGCAGGTCAAGCACTGTTAAGGGAATCAAAAGGAGAAGAGCACCGTACCTTTCCTAACCCTACGTTGTTCCCTCTCAGATAAAATAGACTGTAAAATTGCTTTATTGAGTGTAATGATGAACCCTCGGGTAAAAGACAGGCGCAGACAAGAGTGGTACTGCTCTAGGCCTGCTTGTTTATCTGAATACTCCTGATTTGGTTCTATTTTAGACTTAGGCCTTTTGCTGTATGTGTGCTAATAAGGATGCCTGCTGACACCTTTTGCACTTAATACCTAGTTTAAACTGACTGGTAAAAGGACGCTTTGTTTTTTCGGTGATGTGAACTCACTTTTAGCTATAAGGGCTAATCAATATGACACTTTTTAAAGGCAGGCGTGTTTTCTGTGCTTTCCCATGCAGGTGTGCAGTGCGTGCATCTTTAGAGTTGCTGATTCTATTCAAGGAACATGCTGATCACACTTAACATAATCAGTTATTGTTATCATCCAAGCCATACATTTTAACCATATCGCAAAGTTAATTAGGATGTCATCTGATTATTGGGAAGACCTTTCAATATGGCAGGTTTGCTCTTCAACACTGAAGAGGCCTCATGTTTTGCTTAAAGGTGCATGGGTCTTTTGAAGCAGTTCACACCATCAGGAAAAAAAAAAAAATATGTCATGAGATTGAGCTGATCACCCAGTGTAGCCAGACAAAATGCAAATGGCATTGATCTCCCAATGATGATTGATTTAATGCTGGAAGACTCACCCTACGCTGGGGTACAATACTTTGAGAGTTGGAATTGCCTAAATTTTGCTCACATCCTGTTTTTGTCACAAAAAACACATTGAACAGAAGCTTGCAAACCTGTGCAAACTACACGGCTTAAGATAAGTACTGATGTTCCTAACTGGACACATAATTTTTCCATCTTTCACCACATTATATTAAAGTGTAAAGATTACACAGTTCACTCAAAGCTTTCAGCTGTTCGCATCGATAGGGAAGCTTTTTATATTAGAAAAAATAAAAGAGGTCACATTGTCATAGAAACAACATACCTGTCATACTGATACTGTCCCAAGGTAGGATCATAAGGATAGTAGGCTGTTGCCTGGGTTATTCCCGCATGCGCAGAAGCTGTGGCATCTTTAGTATCGAAGGTGCCCTGCAATCATATATGAAGACAAGTGTTTAAAAGAGTAACACAGGTGGGAGGTCATTTTGGCCTATCAAGTAAATCACCTGAAGCTGAATAACGATACCAGTAAGATATCAGATGTAATCTGGTTGTATTCTAAAGTTGCCTTGTTGTGTAATTCAATAGGGCTATTAATAAGGTTAACAGCTGACTGCACAGGATATTAGAGTATTGAAAAATAATCTTGCGCTATAGGAAACATAGGAAAGTTACACTGATAAATTGTCCATGGGATATGCCATACACAGAGGCATGTGTTTAAGCCTTAAATTAAATGACAGAACTTTTTAAAAGACTTTCAAAATAAAGTTTTTTTTTCCAAAAATGAAACTAAAGGAAATTGATAGGAACCTTAAATGTTTGAGCTTTTTCGGTGCAGAGCTCTGGACAAACAAATCTCTGAGATGTTTCTAGAGGAGTATTCTGCACTATATAAACTGGTTTAATTAATATTGCACTAATCCTCCATTGGAGACTACTAGAGCTATCCTAATTGCCCCTTATCACCATTTTATTCCTAATAATGTCAGCACTTTAAGAATTTCAAGGCAAAAACAACTGTGACAAAACACATATTTGGGCTAACCCTGTTGTTGAAACGTTTGAGAATTCATTTTTATAATTTTGAATTAAAAAAAAATACCAGTCTTCAAAGTCTGCGCACTTGTAAGATTCAGCTTGTTTTCAATGCAAAACAGTTAATTTGATAACAATAGAATTATTCAACATTTTTTTCTGCTTTTTTCTGTTTCATAAAAAAGATGTGTCTCAAGACAAACATGCACCTGAAACATGGGATTCTGTTCTGCTGACCTGAGGAACATATTTCATTTATTCAAAACAAACAAACAAACAAACAAACAAAAAAACTCGGATATGGGAACAGAACACATACAGCAAAGGCTGCTATTTTGAATCGCAGTGCATAAAAAGAGGAGAGGTTTGTATGGCTCAGGGCTCAGCGCCCTGCGACTCCATTAATCAATGCCAAGGGGGATCAGATGAAGGGCTTACCAGCGAGTAGAAAGCCGAGGCGTCCGTGCCATATGTAACGTAATTCCCATAGCTTTGGCCGCCGGTGTAGGGGCTCCCGTACACGCCCAGCGCGGCGGCTGAGCTGAGCTCATGCCTCGCCGTGGCCAGCAGCCGGCTCTCGTACACGGGACAGTAGACCGGTGTCTGCCCGGACGCCGTTACTCCGGAGTCGGCTATGGATCTGCCGGTGGACTCACAGCAAGTGGTCAGAGAGTTGGTTGTCATCAGAAACTAGGTGGAGACCGAGAGAGAATTATCTTTCTTGAAAGAAAAAAAAAAAATCAAAACAAAACTTATTTCTGTGCGATATTTGATGCTGCATTGTAACGTAATCCGATTCCAAGCGTGAGCCTTGAGCACTTTGGACGCGAAGTTAGTTCATAACTTTTATTTCTTTTATACATGTGAAGGGGAGATCGTCTCAGGGAAAGGAAGTCAACACGCAACCGTTCTCCAATACAGTTTTACTTGTCTACAGCAAAAATACGCGTTGCTGAAGTGGATTTTGGACAAAAACGATTTTGCTTCTTCGGAAATCCCCAAGTAAACTTGCCCTCATTCGCAGCTTTTTCCAGAATGTCAGTCTATAAGAACGACATTACAACAATAAATGACTTGTAAAGACCGATGTTTGATGCTGAATGATGCCTCATATTCTCCTGTTAATGTGCGCGTAAAACGTGTCCAAAAACAAGCCTTCGTTTCGCTTTGATCTACCTGAAACGCAAGGTATATGAGCCGATATGGCCGCAACATGTTTTCCCAGCATCTCCAAGTAGAAACCCCGAAGTAAAAGCCCTAATGATTTTTATGGCTCAAAGCCAAAACAAAACAGCAGCTGGGTTAAGGCGCGTGTTCAAAACAAGTTGGCATATTTGCTCCAGCGCCAATAAACATATGTCTGACATTACAGAGCGACTATTATCTTGCAGAAATCAGTGAACGGGAGGTCGGGGGCTCTCGCTGGTTTCTTGTTACCCCGTTCTTACCTCTTCTCTATCGCTGTAATAACACAGGTATCCCCGGCTGTAATGCAATACTGTCCCGATACCCGAGAGCGCGGAGGAAGCCTGTCTGATTCTTGGCCAAAGTGCGTAAAAGCGTCAAGCTGAAATCGATGGGATAATCAATCGCCGCAATAACAAAACCATAACAAACCATTAACTCAACAAAGGTAGTTACATGAACTTACTTGTGGAGCAGATGAATAGGGATATCCAAATTGTGGATATGACATGGTAGAGAGGTCCCCCAATATCCAGAAATACAGCGAGACTGAAGGTCTCCACTCTAACTCAGGCTGCGGCTCTGTTTGACTGTACCAATTGATTGGTAAGCACTGGCTCCTAGGATGCTTATAGGGCGAAGCAGAGTAGCATGTTTAATTTGTTTAAAAAAGCGCCCACTCATACGCCTTTCAACATGGAAAAAAAAAAAATTAAATAAAAAAAGGAAAAAAAAATCTTTTGCTTTCCGGTTTCTCTTAAAGAGACGACTGGACGTAAATCAATGAATTCAGTGATACACGCGTCCTTTGCCTAGAATAATCACTTTGTTGTCAGAAACATATTTTTGCCTTATAAAAAAGTAGTATAAAAGACGTCAGCAGCAGAGGCAGGTTGTTTTAAACGGCGGTGACTCTGACGTCAGAAGTTTCCCACTCTAAAAATGACCAGACTGTAACGTTAATATGCATTTTCTTTCTCAGGAGGACGACAAAAACAGAAAGAACAACCCAACAAGAAAACCCTCCACAGATAACGAGGGAAGGGGCCCTGTTGGTTTTTTTAAGATTTCCTGCAGATTAATGTGCAGCCCCAGTCATTCAATTAGGCCAATCAGTATCTGAATTAATATGTAAAGTCATGTATGAGTTTAAATGTATTAGGCCTAATTAAGCACATTCCTGTCATTCCTCCGCATTGTTGCTAATCACTCGGGGAACTAATTGATAGAATATTAGAATTGAAAGAATATTTTCATACTGAGCACAAAGACAAATTGCAGTCCACCAGATGGAACAAAATAAGTCTATAAAAGTAAATGCTCAAATAAACACGTATGTGGTCATATCTTGTATCTATTAGATGTACAATAACCCACTTAAACAGTTAGGTCATCCTTTGGTTTCATGGTGTAAGCTCCACCTGGAGCAGTTAAGTCCCCAGGGTTCTGCAATTACCCCAGTGCCTCCTCAAAAGTGCTTAATAGGGTGTAGTTGGTATGAAATTTGCATGTTTCCACATGCACTTCACATTCGTCCCGAGACAGGATTAGAAATTATTTTAACCTTTTTTTATCAGTGTTAATCTATCTATCTATCTATCTATCTATCTATCTATCTATCTATCTATCTATCTATCTATCTATCTATCTATCTATCTATCTATCTATCTATCTATCTATCTATCTATCTATCTATCTATCTATCATCTATCTATCTATCTATCTATTTATCTATCTATCTATCTATCTATCTATCTATCTATCTATCTATCTATCTATCTATCTATCTAACTATCTATCTATCTATCTGTCTATCTATCTATCTATCTATCTATCTATCTATCTATCTATCTATCTATCTATCTATCTATCTATCTATCTATCTATCTATCTATCTATCTATCTATCTATCTATCTATCTATCTATCTACCTACCTACCTACCTACCTAAGCATGGAGTTCTCCCTCCATTTCTCCCTCTCGCTCTTACACCCTTGTTTTGATTTGGTAAAATCGTGAAGCTGCAGTAACCATAACATCAGTAACGACCAGAGCTGGCTCGCCAAAGCTCCAGCACCGGTGCGCGCTGCCTTGCTTGGAGACTCCCGGGTTGAGACATGTGGATAGCCCCGGGGGTCGCTCCTCAAATTAATGATGATGTACTCCTCCTCCTCCTCCTCTCCTCTCCAGCTGGATCTCTGCCTGCCGGTGACAGGTCGATTGAGAGTGATTGATGACTATCTAGGGGACCGGGGCCAACATAATAATATGATACCGGCACCCTGCAATAATTGCTCGCTTTCATTTACAGATGAAAGAAGTAATAAAGAGCTACAAAGGTGGAGAGCCTTGCGCTTCGCTTAAGCAACTTTTGTCTTGCTTTTTGTCTTCTCTTTCAATTGGGGAGGAATTAGTGAGGTGTTGGAGGGCGGGCTTTATGAAATGTCTGTTCTCTCATTCATTTTGACAAATTGAATTATAGGGGGTTAGTACCTCCAAGCACATGCCCGCATTAACGCACTGTTGGGGGGGGGGGGGGTCTGTGTCCAAAGGGATCAGCCAGCTCTTTTTAATTTGCATTAACTCTAATGCCACCTTAACAACCCGTCGGAAGCGCTCAACCATACACTTACTCACACTTCACACAAACACGGAGTCACACACACACACACACACACACACACGCGCGCGCACACACACACTTCACACTTCACACACACGCACGCACACACACAAAGACACACCCGCGCGCGCGCACACACTGACACAGCTCCATTTTGTCTTATTAATTTAGACTTTTTCCTTTTTAAATTCATTGGGGTTAATGTGACATGCAGTGCATTAAGGCAGGGCGGGACCCAATTTATCTTCAACATCACACCCACTGGACGAAAGACAAAGTGTTGACATGCTGATTTTTGGGGACGGTGGGAGCGCACCTGACTCACGCACGCACACGCACACGCACTCACACACATCAGTGGCAATACATTCTTTCACATAGATATGTTCTATAATCAGGGCTACTCAACTAATTTTGTTTATCATCCTTTGCATGGACCTGTGTTCTTGTGCATTTATGGAATTAGGCCGGAGACAGTGAACACAAAAATCCCATAGAATTACTTTCTAAGCTATACTGCTCAGATACTCCCTCCTCTCCTCCTGGTGTATACCTTTTCATTATCCACAGCGTTACCCAGTGTTATCGGACGCCTAATATAAAATATTTAGGTGCACTAGTATATGCTTTTAGACGGAAAATGAAGGCGACAGCGGGAGTTCATGCTTGTTTTGCGTTTAAAGATTAAAAGAGAAGCCTCCCGTTTTTTTTCTTGGACAGATGTGGGGAAGCAGGGTTGTTCTGCGTTTAAAGTGGAGCAAGTGAGGGATAAGATGCTGTTCCAGTTCAGGTCAAAGATGCTCTGCTTGTAGCCTGATTGCGTTTCCTTTCGTTTCCTTTCTTTTGTCTGTATGACATGAAACGTGATAATCAGAAAGTTATAATCAGTTATTAGTTATTGATTGATATGATTTTACCCTATAAAAAAAGACAGGTAGCAGTGATGTAACGTAGCAGCATCCGACATACACCGAGAACAACATAAATCAACTCATTGGCTGGAATTAGACCAACTAATGTGATAATTATTATCAGTGTACCACAATTCTACTTTGCAGTCATACATTTAACCCATAAAACGCCTTCTGTATGGTCTGTAACGTTTTGGGGATTTTATATCCGTTTTGTTATGTATTCAAGTTTCAGTTTTTGCCATAAAACATCAACATCAAACAACTGTAATCTAAATCATAACTGTGTTGCACTTTGAGGGGAGCCTGCTAATTTGCATCTCAGCTCAAAGTATATTAAAAAGTTCCCCAGAAACATTGTAATCATGAAGGTTTCACTTTCCTGATAATCTGTGGTTGATTAATGAGCCTCAAAGAGGGGGGTGCATGAGTGCCTCTATGTGTGTGTGTGTTTATGTGAGTGAACGACAGAACCAGAATGAGAGAGAGAGCCAGAAAGAGAGAGAGAGAGGGGGGGGGTGGAGGCTTAAACACCTTTTGCTATTATGGCAAAGAGTAATTTTGGAGGCACTTACTGGGGTGGTGTGATGTAATCCCACCTCAGAACAAAACCTAGTTGGACTTTTTTTCACAATAAGCATCATGATCTAGTTTCATCTGTTCATCTTTTTTCATTGGTAAAGATTCCATGAGCTATATCAATTACATGTGTTAGCTTTTACCTTTAACAGAACAGAGTTAGTGATCCTAATATGAAATAACGTACGGTAGTGGGAATAGTTTTTACAGTCATGTGCAGGAGTTAAAGACAAAAACTGCTGGAATCACATGTAAGTCATTATTTCATTAAAGGAACTGACAAATAATTTGTCTTGGTTAATATCATACTTAAATTGGAACATGAAAAAACCTTTGAACAATGTTCTACAGAGTCGGTGTATGGATTAGTGGTTATATATTTAGTTGTAAACTGATGAATTAACTCCTCAAACCCACACTTTCTTTGCCTGAGCTAAATTTGTGCCTGAGGAAACTTAGAGTAAGTAATTTATTTTCACAGATTTTTAGATTAGATTGAATTATTTTGGACGGTACTGAGGGTTTGGTGCACGGTTGAATGGGAAACTTGTCTCCATCAAGTGTGGTTCAGTGATAATGCTGATGTTGACCCCTGCCATGTCAAAACTCCCAAATGTGGTTTGCGTCAAGTAAAAGAGGAACTCTGTTTGACTTTTTCAAATGGACTTGTCCCTGTTTTGCATCTCTTTGTATCTCCTTGGCTCTCATTCTGTCACCTTTTTAGTATTCTCTTATGCTGAGGTTATCAGAAATAAAACTTTTAGCCAATTTGGTCAGCTTATATTTTGAAAGGGTCTGCCTTGTTATTACGGCACTACTTTTTTTCCCCAACTTTGTGAATTATTAGTTCTTTCTCATGCTTTGTCTTTTGAGTCAACAATGTAGGAGCCCAAGTTGACCTCAATAGGTGAAGACAGCTGCACAGGCCAACTCGTTCAGTGACATGAAGCCCCGAGCAGCTCCCAGGCTTTTCAATAGTTGCCATGTTTCTCTTTCTGCAGTCATAGAAATAATGTCCAAGCATTCTTTACGCACACATACACATACACACAATGCTTATCCAGCAAAACATTAGCCTATCTACTGTCTAGTCTAGTCGTGGAGTCCAAATGGAATATTGATCTCCAACGATCTTCTCAATGTATTTCTTATTTCTTCTCTTGAGCAACACAATGATTTTTTTCCCCCACTTCTCTTCTTTTGGCCCTAAAGCCCTAATGGTTTTTGCATGAGTTGGGTTGTACATTGGGCTCCTTCAGGCACTTTGTATAAAAATAGTGACTTTTGTTGATGTTGCTGAAGATGTTTCCAGGTGGTAATCAATTCTGTTATTTTGTGTTTTGTGTAAACTAGTAAGCATTCTCAGCTGCGGTGGCTTTTAAAATTATTTCCTTTAAGGTGTTGTTTATCAAGTTAGCTTGGTCAGTCTATGGGTCTTTTCTTACCCAGTAAAGTAGTAATAGTTACCTATACTAGGACAAATATATAAGAAAAGGGGGAGAAGACAAGAGGTTAGGGAGTATGAAGGTACCAACTTTGTTTTCAAGAGGGATTTAGAAATAATTATTTATCTTTTTATAATTACTGATTACTTTTTAAATAGATATGGGGCATAGTAATAAGACTTTATCCTTTACTGTATTTCCAAATTATGATATTCTTAAAAATGAATGTTACTTTGGATTTTAGATTGTAAATTTTTTTAAATATAGAGTTATCATTATTGATATAGAGTACACTATTACTGCCAGTGTGGAACAAACCATTAAGCTAGGCATAGAAAGAGGAGCGTATTTCTGTTGACTGTAAAATACTTAGGTCAATATTTTTAGAATTATAATAAAATGCCAGGGAAAAGTAGTGCATTTTTAATGTTGGATCTATCTGATTATCACAACAGATGTTAAAGCAGACAAGCTTTAACTTGCTGCCATATCATCAGATCATAAAACTAAGAGGCCAAAACCACATACTTATACCCAAAAATAGACTTTATTGAGGTTTATTAAAGAAATGATAGTATAAAGACTGGTGTACTAAGCTTTAAATGAATTCACCACATGATGATTTTCTATGAAAAGCATGTAGTAATATTTCCAGCTGACAGGTAGGACATTGTAATCAGGACACTGTCTTATTACACTGTAAGTCCAGAGTAGATCCCTTGTGGAACTTTTTACTGTGATTGCAGGGTTGTTACAGGGTACGTGGGCTGTTAAGGCACTCCCTGGTTAACCCCTTTCTCCAATCCCAAAGTGTAAGGGATTAAAATTTGTCAGTTGCCAGTTCTGCAATAAAATCTTTATCATCTTACAAAATATTTATGCTGTAATTTAAAAACCATAATCTAAATCATTACCAAAAAATAGGAGAGAAGACAGTGAATGAATTTATGCTACATACTGCATTAAACACATAACTGCAGTGGACACCCAAAGGGATTGTGCAAATCATGCAGCCTTAGCATTTTGAATGATAGAATACATATTTTCCCTTGTGTATCCCAAGCAAGGAGTGTAGCAATGACTGATATCCAAAAGTTTTTGTTACCATACCATTGATAATATGTATGAGATGAGTCTACTCAACCCGCACTGTCTCAGTCTTCCTCTCACTCCCATCTCTCTGGCTGTTCCTCCTCTCTGGCCCTTCTAAGAGGTTTAACATGTCAAAGTTCTCTCAGCACATCCATAATTGATCATCACAATGGGAGCATCTTCGCCTCACTTAGTTAACTAGCTATCTGCAGGTGTTCCCCTAGCAACTGGCCAGAGAACGAAACAGTGAATTACTGTGTGTAGACTGTCAAGCTCCAAAAATGTGAAACCAGTGTATCTTGTAAATGCTGGTGTTGGCCCCTTGTTCACTGGTTGTGTTACTGGACTCAGTATGTGTGTCTACCCATTACACAGTCCAAGATATGGGTGAAAACAATCAAATGTCTTGTAACATTGGCATTTGCACCTGCTCCTCTGTGGTCATTCCTGTGATTTAGAGGGTGAGTGTAAGGGATTGTCTCCTCTTTACGCCATTAACGTGTAGTGATAACTTATTCAGGAATGCTGGCTATTTTCTTAATTTGAATTTGATTAAAACATATAGATATATTACTTTAAGCCTGACTATTTCATGTGATTTCACTTTTTATAAATATGATTTGTTTTGATTTTTAATCTGACATATTTTGCCAAAAGACTGTATTCTGAATTTGGTCCGTTATTTATTTATTTATTTATTGCAATCAGTCATAATTGCACATTCGGAACAAGAACAACTTTCGATGGCAGACACTGTGGCTAATGCATTCGACTTTTTATGGATTCCTAAACTATAACACTGACTCCAATAGAAACCATAGCTTACAGTATTAAGATACCAAATGGTAGGCCAAATTTGAACACATCACTGGAGACACTCTAGAGACTCTATCTAACTTTAATGATGTTGACCCCTCTAATAGTTTATAGCGAAGCACATCATTTGATTAGTATCAAATGATGGTTTCACACTTTAAGTTTGATCTTGTTCTTAATATATGACTCCTGACTACTTTCAAGCCAATAAAAAAAAAGTTATTAAAAAAAGAAGAGACATTTCAGGATACTTCTTGATCAACGCTGTTGCTCTGAGCAAGCTAATTAAACTCATTCTTGTATTCGTCTCTGTTGTCTGCATTGTATCATTGCCTCTGTTAAGGAGGTTATGTTTTCAACCATTTTCTATCTAGTATTGAACCAAGTTGCACCAAACTTGGAGGAGGGCAAGGCATTGGCAAAGGAAGAGACCATTAAATCTTGGTTTGGATTTGGTTAAAGGGGCAGCTCCAGGAATTTTTCTCTTGCTTTCCTTAACGTTGTGAGATAGGTCATTTTCCAACATATTGGTCAGTATTTGGCCTTGGCTCTACTGCGTACCCTTCTAGTTCTCTGTTTCTTGAGTCATCACTGCTCAGGAATGATATATTTTCCAGTGTGTTGCATGTAAAACTGTAATAGGTTGCAGGTAATGCAAGCAGCCAACAAAAGTTGTTTTAATCAAGGACAACTGTACAAACCTGGCTCTTCTCTTTTAATGCAACAGTTTGAATTTTCTGATCTTAAGAAGCTTATGGCGACGCAGGATGTTTTAACTACAAATCTGTCCAAAAATCATCTAGTATCTGTAGTATCTGATATGCAACATAGGTTACCTCTCCCCTAGGTTTGAAATGATTATATAGGAGTGACCCCTATTCCTGGAAATTGAAGAAACTGGTGACCCTTAGTTCTGAAAAGTGGGGCCCTGTTATTGACGGAAACTATATGATATGATAAGTTTTCATGAACATTGACCTGTACACAAATCTATATAAGCGAGTTTTGAGCTGTAATTCAGGGAGAGATTCATTCTGGCCCCGAGTCGACTAACAGGCAAACCATGGTGCCTGATCGACACTGGTCTTCTTTGTAATAAACAATCAAGCCGGTGTCAGCAAAGTTTTCCTTCATCATCTGCACATCATCGATGTCTGAGAAACAACCACGTCTAAGCAATATTTGAGTGTTACCCCAGATATAAATAAAAAAAAACTAGACATGAATCCAGGCCTATCATGTGCAATCTCACATCTCATAAAAAGGCTTTTACTAAGTATTTTACAAGGAACACATGAAATCTTGTGTGCCTAAGCTAACCTTAGACAAAGGGAACATGTGTCTGTACCAGATAGATTACAATTTTGTATGTATCAGATCACAATGTAGTTTTCTTTCCCCTGCTCTTCTTTAGGAGGGGAAATGCAAACAGGCTGGCTGGCCAAACAATGAGACTTGTCAGTCACCTTTCTGCCTGAGTGTGTGTGTGTGTGTGTGTGTGTGTGTGTGTGTGTGTGTGTGTGTGTGTGTGTGTGTGTGTGTGTGTGTGTGTGTGTGTGTGTGTGTGTGTGTGTGTGTGTGTGTGTGTGTGTGTGTGCCTGCATGTGTCACCAACAGCAGGCCCATCATGTCAGACTCTAGAGTGACACTGATCGTAGCGTGATTTACAGACACGCACACTCACACAAACCACACACACAGAAGGGCCAGGCGGCTGCTTCCCCTGCCATGACAGACCCCAGACCACATAACTGACCCCCCCCATCCCTCTACCCCCACGCCCCAACACCTGTGACTGCCACCAGTGCAGCCAACCCAGCTGCAGCCATGTGCAGCCATCAGTTATTGAATACATTTTCACCATCTGGAATTTGAAAGGAACATTTTGTTTAATATTAATATACAGACTGTTTTACAAGTCAAGGGTGCTGTTTATTGCTGTTTTGATGGTTATAACATGGTCTAAAAGATTGGCTGTTCCCTACGTGCCACCACTGAACACAAGTGTGCCAGTTGTCATTCACACCAGTGGTGAGAATTTTCCATTAAAAACAGAAATCTGCTATGTAATCACCGATGATCAAAATATTACACCCCGGTATTTGGCCCTCAGATACTTGTCATGCTCTCCTGCATATGATTCAATAGCAAAAGTAACTTTAGCACACTTCTTCTGTACTTGTGTATCTGACAGGATGAGACATGACGTTACCATTACAAACTTCAGTGTCATGGACAACTCCTTGAAAAAGTTTGACAAAACATCAATATACAGCCTTGAAAAAAAGCAATGAGAGCAATGTCAGCACACCACTTAAGACATGGTTATAAACTGAGTGCCGTCCTGTCTCAGTTTTCCATTTTTTTTAAATAAATTTCTTTTCTCTGTCTTCTCCTTCTCTTTCTCCCCTTCTCTTTGTCTAGAAATAACCTGAGAAAGAATGACCAGAAATGACCTGTTTTCATCCTCTTCCACAACCTTTCCATTTGTTTCTGTGCCTGATGCACATGGATATTATAAAGTCATGATCCTCTTTCAATATTCACCTACATAATAGAACTAGTACATCGAGCGTAGCTGTGTTAAGGGGCAGAGAATGTGTTATAGGCAGTGATTATCTTCCTGAAGATGACACAGCCTAGGCAGGCACTTACAATTATTTATTCATAATGCATCCACTGAAACACAAATGCACTTTATTGTCTCATTCTGCATCTTATTTTACCCATAAACCAGAAAATGGGCTGGGTTTCTAATGAAAGAGCCATGTTAATATCAAGGCAGATAAGGGCTGGCATGTGCAGATGGGAGCACTATGTGGAAACCCAATCACAAGTTCCTTCAATCACTCAAAAGCAGAACAAGAGGGAATGGATGCATTTAAATATTTTCCTCTACCTGGAGGTATTAAAACTATACAATTTTAATATCTATTTAACATGCAGTTGCTTTTTGTGCCTCTCATTTTTGCAGTTCTGCATAAAAAGCAGTCAGGTAATTCAGGAGTAACTGTGGCAGCTATGGGCATGACATGGTTTTTCAACCAGGCACGTCTGCACAGTATTCCCGGTCTTTAATCTCTCCATTCAGATCTTACTCATTGAGTTTGCTGCTTTTTCCCAGCAGTCTAATTCTGGCTTTCTTCTTTGTTCTGTTGTCTATGTTGTGCTCTCAAATATCCAAGATTTAGGCCACTTAAAGACCTTTGCACTTCATAATTCATTTTATTCCTTTTAGTTGAGCACTTCTCGGCCGATCAGGAAATTTTTCATTTTTGTTTTAGAAAACAGTTAGGAATTCATATAGTAGAATTTGAGAACTAGAGAATTAGAAAATTCAAAACATGTACACTATGGAGGCAAACTGTCATGAATGATCTAACACTGCTTTATCTATTCTCCTAAAAAGTCCTCTTCATAGTCAGCAGACATGTTCAGGAATGGCAATGTTAAATGTGAGGGGACTGTGGACTAATGTTGACATGAGCTTCTACACCAAACTTTAAAGCAATGCAAGAGATTTAAAATCTTCCCAGTGGTGAGCACCAGTCCAACCATGACCTCTGGCTCCTCTCCATGTCTGAGCTTCTGAGACAATACATATTCCAAACTTGTGTGTACTGCTTACAGCTAGCCCTACTAATCAAACGTTTTTTGGGTTAAGGTTAAAGGTTAAAGATGTTGAGACTAATGTTATGCTTTGGGCTGTGCTTGGTGTTTGGGTTTCCTAATCACAAAATGATTGCGGCAGGATTTGTATGCAGCTCATTAGAAAATGCAACAAAACAGTTCAGCTGAGGAAAGTCCCTGACTAAAGGCTTTAGCAATAGAAGAAAATGACCATGGATTGATGTATGAACATTCATCGCTTTAATCAAGAAAGAAGACAGGACACCAGAGAACAGCTGTAGTCTACTAAACTTTAGTTTCACATTTTCAGCTTTTAGCTATCTTAACTATATTTTATCGATTGACAAAAAAGCCATTGTTTAAACAGTATGCAAAAATTTTAGACTTGGCATAATTGTAAATAAAGTCAATGGAAGGATGCAAGTATGTTTATCCCAGGGCTTTATGAATCTATTTCTACTTTACATAAAAAGAAAGGAGGGAAAAGAGAATATACAGGATGAAAATAAAATTACCGGAGGAAAATGAAATAAGAGGAGGAAAATTAAATAAAATGAAGAGCTGGAGTCCCTGTTTAGCTCTGAGATCAGTCAGAAGCTGAGCTGCCATAAAAACTCACACAGCTTTTGCACACTTTGACTGTTTAGGGAAAAAAAAAAACCAGATGGGACAGATTATCATATTCACATGAATATCACAACATAAATTTCGCTTCACTTTCTATCTAAACACATTTGTTGGTTATGAAAAAATAAAAAGTATTTTAAAGAATTTAACAGAGTTGTTTATGACTGGTCACCAGCAGTTAGAAATGGCTCTGGATCAAAAAATTTGAATGGTGCTTATATCTCGTTCATTAGCAACATTAGTTCCCTTAAAACAGCAGAATATTTGTTCCTCCTGTGTCAGGGTCACTTTGAAAAACAAAGTAAAAGAGAAAATGAGCTGTGATATGAATATTATGAAGGAGTATAGAAAAGAGGGAAGTCATTCCAACCATCCACATTTCTTTATTTTCCACTCCGCTGATCACATTTGAATATTTTGAAAGGAGTGCCTGTGTTTGCCTTATCATGCATTATTCTGAGGCATTACCTGGGCCTAACACTGCAATAAAGATGGCTAGGAAGTCTCTCTCTCTTTTTCAAAGAGATGCGCAACAGTAATAATATTCATACACTACCCGCCTTTAGAAGAGGGGTCTTTCGTTTGACTTTATAATCCCTTTAAAGATGTGCATGTTAGTAACTGAGATTTATCAAGTGTGAATGATATTGAGGGTGTTTTTTTAATGTGCTGATACAACCAGAACTTTTTAGGCAATGGAGAAGAGTGATATTACCTTCAGTTGCAATGTGAATTGCCAAGTTTTTGTTGAAATCCTATTTTCACTGTAAATAATAAAGCAAAGTGTAAGGAATGAAATTATAGTGGATGATATGTGGCAGCTTTGATAAATGTATGTGAAGGCTCCAGGAGTCTAATACACATATTTTGAATAGTTACAATCAAATATGTTACATTTAAATGAAAAACATCCCCAGTGTCACAGGACCTAAAGCTAAAATGTACATGGATTTATGCTTTTTTTTTTTCCTACAGTGCTTGGGAAATTTCTCTGAAAACATACTAGATATAACTTTTTACAAAACAGTTGATGTTTGCAATAAATAGAATAACAATTATAGTGACACTACATTATTTGGTAATGGACAGCTGGAGGGTACAGTATATCTCTGTAACATTAATTCATTTCAGGACCCATCATTCCTTCTTCCACATACACAGAGATGCAGACCACCTCCTTGTCTAGTATTGCCAGACACATCTTCCCACTACTGACCAGCCCCACCACACACATACGTGTACACGGCAGGTTAGACAAGGTGTCACGCCATTCCCTTATCATTAACTTCTTTCATTACGGTACACAATGCCCTCAACATGTGTTTTTGCCACAATGATAAAAGAGAACATTCTTTTTCAGACTATCCTGCCAAAGCAGTGCTGGGAAACATGACAACTGAAATGTGGTATTGCATTGTTTTATCCTATAGATAAATTTCCACTTAAAAAGGGGTCGACTGGTTAGCTTTGTCTTGTAAGTTGAAAGACTTCTAGGAGGAGAAAAATCTTTGAAATGTCTTAAATTTGAACTCTTTATATATTTTTCTTGAGGTAACTATTCATTTCCAGCATAGTTATTTTTTTAGTTTTATACTATAGCATACTGCTTTGCTATTGGACGAGAAACTTTAAATGCAAGTTTTTTTTTTTTTTCTGTTGCTGCATTGATGCAACTAAATGACACCCAAGTAGAAATGTGGAGATATATTCGAAGATATTTGCATATTGGTGATGTGACATCAGTTTTTTTTTTTTCAGTTGTTATATGCTCTGCAAACTACTTCATTGCTTCATGTGTTCTTTTTTGCCCCAGTGCCCACAGACAAATAATATGTGTTGGCCTTTTGCCCTACTTGTCAAAAAAGTTTGAGCTGATCTGAGAAACAATCACATTTTCTTTTGATATAGTTAAGGAAAATGAGAGGGTTTCCTGGCCTGATGATGGAGATTTGTTGCCTGAGGGTTTAGACCTTTGCTATACACACCACAAAAAAAGCTTGTGTGACATTAGTCTCCAAACAAACAAGTATAGTGCCTTGAAACAATGAATAGAAATACATTTTCCTGCTTCCACCATGACCCTTAGCCCTTCAGCCCAGAGCCATTACTGTCACACACCCACAAAGGGTCAACTTTCCAAGCCCCTGAATAAAGCTTTCTCTCCTTTCCAAAGAGAAGTAGTGGAAGGGTGAGGTAGACGGATGAACAGAAAAACAGACAGAAAGACAGAAAGAAAGAACTGTTCCAGTGAGCTGTTGTTTGTCTCATTGAGGTTGCCTGCAGCCTTGATGCTTTTTGTCTAGCCTCTATTTTACTCCCTTGTCTCCGTCTCCCTCCCTCGATCTTTCTCACTCTTGCTCCATCTCAGTCCCTTGCTCACCCCATCACTCTGCCTCTGTCTGTGTTTCTCTGCCACTCTCGCTCTCTCTCGCTACCCACTTTTCCTTCCAAAGGCAAAGGATTCCTGCAGCCCCTCTGAGAGAAGTGTGTGAAAATGCACAATGCAGGTCCCCCAGCGTGCCCACCCCCAGCACAGAGTGTGAGAAGAGGGCCCTGCATTTGATGCCTGACTGACCAAATCTTCTGCCAGATAGCTGGGCCTTTCTATTCCCAGCGGCGCGGTAAGAGCGTGGCCAGAAGTGGTGCGGAAGGAGAGGGGAAGGCACAGTAATTGTATCAAGGTCTGTAGAGATTCCCTACCCACCCACCAACCCACCCCCTCTCCTCTCCTAAACCGCTCCTGAACCGCTTCTCAGTTAAAAGGAAAAGGGTCCCTGAGCAGCAAGAGGCAACTTCTCTTCAGAATAACCAAAAAACAGTGTGCACTCATATATGAATAACGTTCAATTTATCACATGAAAGCCCATATATTGAATACAACACCTTGCACTGTCCTGAATTCCATCTATTTTTCAACACTGAATGAAAAAAAGAAATAAAAGCTGAGTTTAAATCCCAAAGTCATTTTTGGATTGCATTCTGCCAAGGAAATCCATGCTGTTTTTTGTCATAAAAATGTCATTACAAAGACAACCTTTACATATTTGCAGCTTAGAGCAAGATTTTCACACATCTTGCAACCGAGCCTTTGTGTCTTCTGCCTCTTCGGGACTTCATTACAACCTCGCTTATATTGCTGTGCCAAATTTCCAAGTGCATTCAAAGGTATAGTTGATTCTTGCCAATCTCATATCCACGATAACAAGAAATGATCATGATGACAAAATAAGTGTGACAACGGTTATATCACAGATTAACATCCAAAACACACAATAATGGCGCAGGAACACAACAATGGATCTCAGTCAGTGACACCCTCCTCCCTTAAAGAGAATGCTATTGTAATGCTAAATATTTCATCAGTTGACTGAGAGAGAAGTTCAGAGGGCCTCGGGAGAGAAGGCCATCCGCTACAAGTGCTTGTCAGACCTGTGTGCTCCATGAAATTTTAGGATAAACCATCCTTTCTCAGCAGCCAATGAGAAATAAAAAGGGACACAGAGTTGTACCTCACTCCTCAGTGATTTAAAAATACATGCAGAAAATCAGAAAAGATGCAAAAATAAATGATAAACACACAGGACTTTAACATTGGAGCATGCTACCATTATCCTGAGTGAAACCATAAGTAATTGTTCCTTCTTATCCATGACTGTTCTATAATCTTAATCACATTTGTTATTGTAACAATGATGGCAAAAATCCTGCAACCTAAAGAATATAGTTGTTTAAACCCCAAACCGTGATCTTTTCCCAAACCTAACCAAGTAGTTTTTTTGCCTAAACATAACCAAACCCTGACCATTCCACAACTTTTTTTACTGAGTGTCTATCAAGTCTGGTACACCAGCGACTGGTATGATTCTAGCACTGCTATCTGAGGTTAGGGACCTATATGGTCTTTTAAGTCAGAAGGGTTGCTGGCATTCACCAGTCTCTTAGAGATCCAATGCAGGCTGGGAAACACCTCCACACCTGAACTTCCTCCATGCTGTTTGGAAAACAAAGAAAATGGCTACACAAGGTTCAAAATTCTTCCAAAGATTTAAGGAGCCTTAACTAAATATGAATCTCAACTTTACACTATCTTGAAATATCTGAGAGGAAGCAAGAAGTTGAAGGACAACACTGCACTGTAAACTATAGTGTATGTCAGCAACCTTCAAATTCACAGAAATGAAATGCTTTGCTTTAGCCGACGAGTGAACCACGCTACAGGTGCTTGAAATTGTCACTACAATAGAAGAACAGATCCCATGAGGAACACAAAGATGCTGCGCATTCCCCAAAGCCAGACCATGTGCAGGATGCATACATTTCAGTTTCCCTCCTTTTTGTACTTGTGAGATGAAAAAGGGAAGAAGGCATTAAGCAGAACCATTCTAAACCTCAAGCACAACATGTGAGGTTCTAAGCTATAAATGACAGGTTCAGTAAAAAAAATGTAGCATGACTTCAGTCCTCTCAAATGAACAAACTCAAGTGGACTAGAAGAAAACACAAATCCCAGAATTAATTTTGCCAAAGTCAGTACCGAGAACAATATTGGCTTAAAAGACTGCAATTCAAGGAAATCTCATCCCTGGGTTCAAACGAGAGTAACCTGTGTACAGCAGACAGCTCCTACTGTGGGACAGATGACTGTACAGCGGGCCTCTCTCACATCACTCCTTCCAGACAATGTTTAGCTCACCCTTACAGACTTGCTTAAGTATGGCATAAACCAATATGCATGTCTATCATGTACATATCCAGTGGATACAGAGTCAGAACATCAGAATCAGCTGGAGGATAGTCATCTCTCTTGGATGAAGAAGCTTCAGAGGGCATCTGAGCAGTCTTTTCTGAGAACTCCCCATCCATTTCAAAGGGTTATACTCAGCACTGCAGATTTTCTGCATCCCTTCCAATTCATTACCCCCTTACCCACATGTATTATTCTGCCCACTACGCATTCCCTCTTGTCTCTGGGGGCAGATTTATTGGTTGAGGCATTTTGACTCCATTTACCTTTTAAAAGCTACCGTTTAAAGCTCAATATTTTCTCTCGCAATTCCATTCCTCGATAGCTTGGGATCTATGAGTGCCTCCCTTCTGCTCTGATGAGCACTGCAATGTTGTTCACTTGCAATTTATTGGGAATATTTGAGATGACTTTGAGTTGCTGAGTTGTTTATATATCACGGTTTGTGCAACTTATTTAAAAGAACAAGACTGATGAGTTCAAGATGTACTGTTGATTTTTCTTGGCTAAATGTTTCCTGTTTTAAAAATTACTGAGCTCACAAACTAAATAATCACTGAGTAATACATTCGTTTCCAGCTTGATTTTGAAATTTTCCTATCAACTCAATAAAGATGGTTTACCCAAAATATTAGTTTAAAAGCATAAATAGTATAAAACATTAGGTACAATGTCAACCTACAGTAAATAAGTACAATAAAAAGATTAAAATATTGTTCTTTTCATATTTAAAATCAAGACAAAAAGTACAGATAAAGCATTTCCGTACTACTATAATATTTTATGTACATCAACCTCAAAGCTGTATGTGAAGCTGAATTAGCTAGTGGCACAGTGTTACAGTAGGCTATGCAGGACATGACTCTTCTCTCTCATTTCCATCTGTAGGAGATAGGAGGGATATAATGCATATTTCAGATGGACTTAAGCAGTGTCCTGTGGGTCCTTAAAGAGCCCATCATATTTATGAGAACAGCATATTATCCCCATCAGAAGAGTGTCACAGTAGCTTGGAGAGGAAATGACTCTAATTGTTCCTGGCGTTTGGTGAGCGCACTACAGGGGCCACTGTTTTCCCTTCCACTGTAAAGGACGATAACCAAGTTTGAACACCGACTGCAGTTCAGGAAAGCGGGTGTTATTGGTGGTACTTATATTTTGACACCAATCCTCACATGATCATTTTTGTGCCATATTCTATAACATTTCTTGAAATGATTGCTGTATATGCCATAAATTCCAAAATTTGTCCTACATCGAAACCATAGAATATGGATGAGTCTTTGTCCAATCTCTTTCTTGATGTGTAAAAAGTTAATTTGTAGATAATTTTCACAGATATTCATGTCATCATCACAAAGCTTTTTCAGTTTACTGGGAGGTGTGACTCATATTCAATTTAATGAACCTCTGATTACATGCACTTTAAAGAGAGCATCCAAATTTGGTTGGTTATTTTCAAACTATCTTTTACTTTCCTTTCAGGGAGTAAAATGTTGCAATAGAGGAGAGATTTAGGTTTTTAGACCACAGAGTTCAACATTAGGCAAATCTAAAGTTTAACTGCTCCAATATGGGACCCCCAGAAGTGTTACAAGCATTCACATACGTGTATACATTTATTTTCACACACTCACAGGCATACACTACACAGGCACAGACAGTGGACTTGTAAGAAAGGGCCACAGTGGTTCATCGGCAGGACAAAGACATAAATCTTTTTGCCCTGAGGACAGGTGTGGGAACCAGGGAGAGAGAAGCTTAGAAGCCCCCACACAGCAGCTTTGATTCTCTGTAATTGTCACAGTACAGTAGAGAACAGCAAAATGACCTCTCCACAGAGACCACCCTTGTTCAAACATGTTAGAAAGCTTAAAATAGAACTTGGTCGATGGCAATTAATTGCAATTACCCTGAATCAAATCTGTTAATATCAGGCACGCTGTCAACAATCATATCATTAGACTTAAGGTAAGGAAAAAAGATATGTTATAATCCTTCCTTGAGGGTTACAATATTTCTCTCTTTGTAATTGTCAGTGTAGCGCAGCAGTCAAGCCAATACAAGTACATAAAAACTACATCAATGGCCAAGCCAGTGTGCACCCAAAAGGATTATAGTTAACCCATTATAGAAGTCCCCAGTCATGTTTCTGTAGTGCATCAACAGAAAAATCAGTAGTACGTAGTAAGTAAAATAAGTTATTTTGCTTGCTTTGAGGAACTAGGAAAGTGAGCCCATTCTGTATGAGATTCATTTTCTATATAGTTTGATATTTGGAAAGGAATGTTCACATAGATTATACATCAATTAACTTCATCACTCATCTTTTGTGCTAGTGATGAGTTATATCCCAGACATCTCTAACATGACTGACAAGTAGGAATGTTGGTGTGCACTGCTGCATTTGTCCAAGCAGGCCTCGATCGCATCAGTCACACCTGGCGATTGCCGTGGGCTTACCAGCCTGTAATTTCATGGCTCAAAAGTACAATGTCTCATTCTGTCAACATTTACTCCTGATGGAGGCTCACTCATTTACTGTGGTAGACAGCATGCCTCCTACCATTCTTTGGTACAGTGAAAACCTTGCTTAGTATATTAACTTTATTGCAATTTTGCACAATTTTGAATCCTTTGTATTGGTGACAGAAAGAGACTTCAAGACAAAGAAGAAAATATTTGTTTTCAGAGATGAATATGAGACAGATGGCAGCTTTGAATCACTTTTGCCTCATTGAGGACACTTTTCAAAGATGGTGGTCCACAGTACTTTGGCAGTTAATTTTATAGTAGTTTATAAGTGTGATGTTTCTCCCTCCATCTCTCCCTCTCTGTTTATTACCTTGCATCTACGAACAGCAAATGACAAATCAGCCACAAGGACTCTCCAAGAACAGACTGCTTCATGCATCATAAACATTATACATTTATCTCCCTTGAGTAATTATTGAGGCAAATCACTTTACTGTCTGTCCCGTCCTACTATCTATGTCCAAGAAATAATTAACAATAAGATATGCCTCTGCTCATTCAATCGTTGTGTTAATGGTTTTCAGATAATCAATATGCACATAGTTGTACATTTAAATTAGGATCAATATGCTTTGCTTAAGTAATACTTTATGGTAACAAGATGTGTCGTTAGTTAATTTGGGAACAGTGTTTAAGTATCCAGATGACTTTGGTATAAGGGCTTGAAAGTGGTAATGCCTTAGGAATTCATATGAGGCAGTGGTGTTAAAGGTAGCTTATAACTCATAAACACAAAAGAGTTTATACAGACAAAAACACTCATTCTTCTAAACTATGTGGTTTAATGCACTCTTCTTGCTATTATGTTGAAAAATGGAATCTGTTTCATTGTCCATAATAGTATTTTTTTATTATTATTATTATTTTGTCATTAAGGGCTGCATCTCTTTCCATGAGGCCTGAATTAGTCACATTAGTCACATTAGTCACAGAAGAAAACAGAGCAATGCTCTAATTGTATTTAGAGCTTGAAAGCACTTAAATATGTCTGATTGTCAAGCTTAACTTTACCATCCATGGCTGCTGAAGACCCAGGGGCAACAGTAGCAAGAGTTCAAAGGTTACAGAAAGTGTGAAGCTTTATTACCGGTGGAAAAGTAATTTTCTATCAATCGATTTCAAATGATTATAAGCCCGGGAGGGCTTCAATGCTTTATTTTTGTCTCATTCAAACCAATTCTAAGAACATAGGTAAAAGGAGAGTAGGTGTTTGATTTTTTTAATCTAATTTGTAGATTAACATAATTTAATTGGTGTGGTGTTGAGTGAAATATTCATTTTCATATTTAAAATATAAAAAAAAAATGCAAAAATACTATGATGTTGTGATTTTACAGTGTTAAAAAAATAATGATTAAAAATGTCTGTGTAAAGTAAATGTTGTCTAAATTGTGAAGAAAACACTCTATAGAAACAGAATGGGTCCTCTATCACAATTCTCATGCACAAACTATTATTAACAGGGGGAAAAAATGACACATTTGAATGTAAATATTCCATCCAACTGAAATAAAACATGTAGGTAGGCGCACAGTGTATGCAAGTGTGTGCACCTCTAGGTGCCCATTCATGAATATGTGTATCCTTGTGTGTTTTCCTTCTTTGACAATGGAACCCTCTTTAGATTTGCTGCTGATGGCGTGTCACGCTGAAATAGATCCCCCTCAGCACTGACACCAGAAGTCAGGCTGTTTGATGGTTCCCTACTTGGGTCGCCTCTCAGTGATTGACGGTTGGTAGATTGCCTGCCGACCAAACACGGGTGTGAGGGAGACACAGCCTAGTCAATATCCCCCCACCCCATGATGTGTTTTAATGCCTTTGCTTGCATAAAGAGGAGAGCCAACACCTGCACAAACACACAAACATTCATACAAATGCATATACACACAATTCTAATATCAAAGTTAACTTTCTGTTGCTTTGATGCAAGTTGCACTCATTAAAGAAGTTTGTTGCAGCTGATTTTTATCTACATTTTCATTTACTGTTTCAATGTGACAATATTGCATTGCTTACTGACAGATGTCTATGCAGATACATGCTTTATTTGTGCAAAAACATACACCCAAAAACATAAAGATGGTCAAATAAATGTGTCTGGACATGAGGCATGTGTAGTGACAAATAAATAAATGTATGTAGCATGAATGTATCATTTTTGGTTATTAATAGGGAGATAGTCTCTTTTCAAGAAACCAGGGATAGAGGAGAGAAAATTACCCAAGTGTACGAAAAGAAATATGGATAAACGTATTATAAAAGATGATATAGTTATTGTGATGGAGATCAAAAGAGACCTATTGACCGCAAAGATAGACTGAGGGTAAAATGTTAGATAAATGGAAATGAATACTGAACAAACTTTAACAGGTTAACAGATGACAATATACATTGCAATGATAAAAAGATATATAGGATTCAGATTTTTAAAAAAGGGCAGGAGATAAATTTGATGAATAAAAATAGGAGAAATTTAAATGAAACATGACAAAAAAAGGGGAAGGCGAAAATTGAGAAACATGAGAAATAATATCTTTGAGAAATGCTAAATTGGAAAATGTGCTTAAAGAATAAGCTTTTGCAAATTCACTTTAACTTACACTTATATGATTTTGTTAATTATTTTCTAATTACTTTTTAAACTAAGTGTTTTGCTTTGCAATACACATAGACACCTTTTAGTTCCATGGTGGTGTGGATTGGACATATACACACATACAGTAAAACACACATACACACACAGGCCGGTGAACTGAGGCCATCATCAAATCACGCTGAGCATTGTTACATTTGAACAGGAGAGGCAGTGGGCTGGAAAGACCCTGTGTTAGTCTGGGAGAGAGGTAGAGAGGGAACAGTACTGTGTGAGTGTTTGAGTGTGTGTGTGTGTGCGTGTGTGTGTGTGTATGTGTGTGGTGGAGGAATAAGGGAGGAAAAGAGTGAAGTAAGAGAGAAAGAAAAAAGGCCAGATAGGGAGAGAGGGAAAATAACAAAATGGTCACCAGACGCAGAGGAGGAAAGATAGGGGAGAAGTGTGCTGAAAAACTAAAGAAAAGTCAAGAAGACTACAGAGGGACAGAGCAGAGAGAAAGAGAAACATATTAAGGAGAAGAAGAGTAAAGTGAAGAACGGTGGAGAGGAGAGAGGAAAGAGAAATGGTAGACTGGACTGAAAGAAGAGTAGGAGAGGAGGGGGGGGGTTATGGAAAGGGAAGGAGGTACCCAGGGGAAGACAGAGGAAAAGGGTTGAAAAGGTGGGAGGAGAAGAGAAGTGTGGAAAGGAGAGGGTGAAATCAGGGGGGAATAGCTCCTGTTGCCTGTCCACACTGCTGCTGCAGGTCAGCAATGAATTCCTCCTGTTTTGCCTTCCAGATGCATACTCTTCTATTTCTATCCCCTATATGTTTCTTTCTGGAGGATTATCTCCATTCCTGTATTGATTGAGGGGATTTTTTTTTTGGGGGGGGGGGCTGGGCATATAAGTACGGAACATATAAGTGTGTTTATTTATTTGAAGATGGACTGTTATTGTTTAAATCACATGAGGCAGAAATAAAGAAGGGAGAGAGACAGAGAGAAAGAAAAGGTCATTCAGTAGGTGGTTGTGGTGACCAGAGGGGGTATTTCCTGCAGTGAAATTGCAGTGTATTGCTTTTGTGACAGAGGGAATGTAAAGCTGGCCATGCAGGTGTATGACCTCTTAGAGAGAAAGAGGGGGGACTAAATGGACACAAAACACCCCCGGGAAGGTTCTCCATTTCTATAATGTAACTAAAACAGGTATTTGGACATGGCAAAGGCTGATTGTTCCTTTATGTGCCTGCGAGTCAGTCATTGCAGTATGTTTCAGAATATGATGATGGTGGTGCTTGTGTGGCGGTTTGAAAGTCAGGTCAGTCACTAAGGAAAGGATGTCAAGGGAGAATCTGAGCTGAGACTAAATTTATTATATCTTTTTTTGTACTGGAACATTGAAAAAAATTTAAATGGTGGAATTAATGACATTTAATATAAAGAAATTACCAGACATAGTTTACAGTTGAGATTCTTTGTCCCCAAAATGTATACATACATATATATATATAGAATAAATAGAAATTTAATAGTTGAAGTAATGCTGCTGATTGTGTAAACCTAAATTAGCTCAGGAGCTTATGGAAACAGTATAAGAGCTGCCACCTCCTGGTTTCTTTAAGTATTGCAACTGTGTTGCTCAAAATCAGGAAATAAAATTGCTGGAATCATAGTGTGCTTGTTTTACAGGAACCTGGCAAAGAAACACAGACATTCATGTGGAGTAAATATAAATGTCTCAAGTGTATAGCTCAAATGAAGGAAGATAATATTAATCACTGGCTGTGAAAACCCTACACAGAGGACGGAAGATTATGGTGAGGAACTTATTAAATGTTCTTTGAACACTTGATATGTTGATCACAGTTAATGCAAAAAAGAAAATATGCATCACTCAATGTTAATTCCAAAATATATTGTAACACATTCATCATAAAGAAATGCTGTCATTCTAAAACAATAAATCGAATGAGAAAATACATTAATACATGGGAAATCTCCTCCATGTCCTACATGAGGTACACATTGACTGATGTAAATGTAACATTCTCCTGTGCAGCAACCCATTAACGCACAACTAAACACTCTATAATGCGACATCAAAACGTTAACAGTTGACTGAATCCAGTCACACCTTATCAATGCGGCGACATTTAAACATCACCTGGACATCACATCTGCACCATGCAAAACTAAATGTGATTTAATACCACTTAACCATCCAATGCAACACACATTCTTTCACTTGCATACACAGTGATGCCAATAAATCCACATGTACGCACACATGCACCTTGTTTTCCTCATTTTCATTCATCCTACATGTGGTTTGGCGAATTCAAGATGTGAAAAAAGATGGTTTTCATTCTGGTTTGTCTGTATAAATCCACCTCACACACAAACAAAGAACGACACATGGGGAGTATAACATTATTGTTTGATAAGTTAAGAACAAAACAGTGGTGTTTGTGTGTTTGTGAGGTAAAAGAGTCTTACTCTTTTCCATTACTGGTGATTAGATGTTTGAGACACAAGACATTGGACTTTATTAGGTTGTTTGCTCCGCTCTCATCCCTCTGTAAGGAAGGAAAAGTAAGAAGAGTAAGGTGAAGTTTAAAAAATAATCCTTCTCTCTTCACTAATTAAGTGTGTTTGAGTTGTATGATTTCGTGCATGTCACTATGTCTGTGTGTCTTTTGTCCCAAATTGCAGTGCTCTCTGTAAGTACTTGGACATTAACATCCTGATACATTGAATCTAATATTAAACATTTTTATGAGGTTATGCTGACTATGATCTTTGATAGGAGTTTGTTTACACCTATATTGGGTATTGCAAATGCATGACTATCTAACAATATGGATGTAAAAACTATGAAACACTATGAAACACACTCATTTGTTCAGGATCAGGTCAGAAACACACTTTAAAGCAGCAAATCAGCACTTTAACTATACTATATATATATGTATATATATATATATATTGTTGTTGTAGTTCAATTGTATTTGCTAGAGTACCGGAAAAAGACTTTTTGGCATTCTAAACGCTTACTGATGGCAGTTACCTTTATTCCAACAAAGAAACTGAAATGCAGTGAACTTTTATTTACTGATAAGATTGTCATTGTCACTTTTCTGCATGGTTTATAAACAGGCTAGAGGTCAAGATTTGAACTGTTTTCTATAAAGCAAAGTTTTTCACAATATTCATTATACCACTATTCTGCGTGAATGTTTGAGGTTCAGTGGCATATTCGGTACCGGTGCAGGCAGTATGATGGTGTTGGTATTATGCAGGAAGAGGGAGAGAGACGGGGTCAGTGAAAACATTTGCCTTCAGATTCTTGATTGCCCTGCTCGATCTCATGCTTATAGTTAGCATTGCCATCGTTATTGTGTAACCATAGCTCTGGTTGCGAGGGAGCAAGCAGACTGAAATCTATGAGCGATATGAATCCTTCCTTGAAAAGGATGCATTTACAATACTGTAAAGTAAAACAGTAACAACAATAACACCAACAACAACACACATAGTGTGACAATGATCTCATTTTCAGCCATAGTGGAGAAATAGTGTGGTAGATGGATGACTTGTGTTTTGGTGCTGAATTGGTTTTCTTTTCAAATAGAATCATGTGGCTGCTCTTGTTTCCATCTGAAGCGTTATTATTTCATTTGTTCAGGATCAGGTCAGAAGGTTTGTTCCGACGTGTCCCACAGATACTACCTGAGAAATACAGAGCACAAACACACAACCTCTTAAACAAAAACCTCCTGTTGGTCTTTTCTCTTATTTCCCATTTAATTTCTCATTTCCTTGCTGTTTTAGAATATCACTGTATCCCAGACGTCATTCATACTAAATCAATTTACTCATTAGCAATACTGGTGGGTGGTAGGTAGTGGGACACAAAGAACAAGAGGGAGGGAGAGGGGGATTGAAAATACACAACACGTAAAAATGGATGGAGTGGTGAATAAAGGGGCAATCACGAATCTTACACATGAAGTTCCATTTGCTCATGATAGGGAATACCAGCTAGCCTGTGAATGCAACTGTATAACATCTTTTGTGGCTGCAAAAGTTTGACATAATCAAAGTCCTCTCCGTTTTGATTTAGAAAGGATTTCTAACATATATTATTTATATAACCCATATCCTGCCTTAAAAACTTGCTTATGGAGTCATGGTTGAGGAAGTCTATTTCTGTTTTCTGTTCTGTTTTCATTCTGTTTCAAAATGTGTCTCTTGCAAGCGTTGTGGAAGTACAATAAATTGCTGGAGAGCCCTCTAAATAAAATAAAAGGTTTTAAACAAAAACAGCAATTGAGACTTTAGCAGAGCGGGGGGCAGATTACAGCCAAGATGAGAGAGGGAGATGAGTTTTGGCAGCTTTAAACAGGCCAACGGAAACTTAAACTGCCTGGTTAACATCTGGTGCCTCTGGTGGGCTCAGATCATAATCAATAATGGGAATAGTAGAGCCCTCCCTTACTCCCTCTCCTCTGTATTCTCCATCCCTCTCTTCACTCTCTATCCTTCTTCTGTCCATCCATATTTCCCTCCATCTACTGATTTTACGCAGGACCTTGGCGTCAGTGCTAAACAATGTGTTACCATGCCACCCACTGCCCACCCAATATGATGTATACGGTATATAAAAAATAGGTTTTAATGGATTCTCACCTCCTCCAGCTAAATATATACTACTGTAACTCTACTATAACTTCTGTTACAAGATTCTGATTAGTGGTCAAGTCACACTACATCTCCAATTCAAATACACGCACTAATTTTCCCTTTCAAGTCGACTTTTAAAGCCCTCTCTTACTTTCGTCTCACTTCTGCTGATTCCTCACCTTGGATTACACCATCATATTACCTTCCCCACCGCTTGCTTGTCTCCTATAGTCACTCTGTCTCTCTTCTCTGCCTGTCGGCCCTCCCAGACCACCCGCATCAACAGATTATCCTGCATCTCTGTCTGATTTCTTGTTACACATCCTCTCCTCTTCTATTCTATCTTACCACCCATCCTTCATCTCCCCTCTAATCTATTCCAGTACTCTCTCTCTCTCTCTCTCATCTCCCGATCCCCCATGTCCTCTCTCCTCTCTCTGTGTCTCCCTTCTCCAGTGAGACCCCCCACACCAGTAGCAGATTGCAGTGCCATCATCCTCTCTCCTCTCCATCCCCTGGTCACTCTTTAGGTTTCAAACTCCATTTAGCTGATCTATAGGCCTCCCCTTGGCAAATGACTCTGAAGTGGTTTGGACAGTTGTAGACAGCTTGTTGGAAGGCCAGCTGCCAGATATCCCACTTATTTATTCATCTCTACATTGATTAATGGAGAGAGGGGTCATGGGTCAACCTTTTATTGTGGAGGCAAAGATAAATAAGAACAGGTTTTTTTTCTTTGTTTTTTTTTTTGGGGGGGGGGTATTTGACTCCTTGTGTTTTGATCAGATTGTCAATAGTTAAAAGAAAGAAAAGAAAGTCAAAAGAAAGTTGTCAGAATGGTTTCGCTTTCACTCCATATGATCTGACAGTGTCTTCAGCAGGTTTAATGCACATAGCTCTGTGAGTACAGCGCCACTGCCGGCCAACCGTCTTTCCTCTCCTCTTGTCTGTTTTTGTTAGGTCATGTGTTTTGTGTGGCATTTGTCCATCTTAAATGCTAACATAACTGCCTTTGAGCCCATTTTTACATTCATACATTTTAAACTGTTGCTCTCAGAGCAGCAGGGTTCGAATTTCTGTATATGTATGCAGGTGTGTGAATGTGTAAATGTAGGCTTTTTACTGTATTACAGCTTTTTCTGTTTTAATGTACTGTATATGCTGTGATACTATCTTATATGTCAAACAAAGATCAGATTTATTTAAGAAGTCTGCACTGCCTTACCCTGTATCCATTTTTATACCGGATGAAACTGAGTTGAAACCATTGGCGACATGGACTATTGTTAAAACAAGTTCAAAAAAACAAAACACAAAAGCACGATTTCTTAATCAACAAGCCTCACTGTGAAATACACAAGATGAGGTAATTTGGTTAATAAATAGTCCTGGTACATAATCAAAATATCTTTTATAAAACACACCAAATATGATATTATCTGTAGAAATGCTTATTTATGAGCATTATAAGGAATGAGAACAACCCTACATATGATTGACATATAGGAAAAATGTGTTGGTCACGACACATCACATCATGTATAACCAGTTGATTGTGGACATAAACTGCAGACAAAGAATTGTAAACATTTTTTTTTATTTGGGCAGCTTGTCAACAGTAAGGGAAAGAATCCACAGCCTGTGTGACCCAACACTCAGCATCTCGCTCTGCTGATTGGCAGTAATGCTATTTAATCAAATGTCAAACAGCATAGGTTTATGATACACAAGCCAACCTTTGAATCGCTGCCTCAAGTGAATGAAATTTGTGAGCACACACAAACAAACATACTGAAACACACAGAGAGGCCCAAGCACACATACATGCCGAATGCGTTTACTGAGCTTTTGAGTCAATAATTTTGATATCAGAAACACTATTCTGTCCATTGTGTTTGTGTGTTTGTGCAAGTGTGTATCTGTGTCGGTTTGTGTGTGTGTGAAGGGAAACGAAAGGGGAAAAGTCATCACTCGAACGTCTTGTTTATGTGCTTGTCATTTATCTGCTGTCTGTGGCATATATCCGGGGAAATATTCTCACATTTCGAGAACTCCCCTGCCATTTCGGAAATAATTGGCCAGTTCCTTGTGCTGAGCCGAGTGAGCCACGTCCAGTAGATCTTTTTTTTCCACACACAACAGAGCTGCCAAAGTGTTCGCTCTCTCTCACTCTCTCTCTCTCTCTCTCCCTCTTCCTGCTGACAAAGTGTCAACACATAGATGTCAGCAACAATAACAATAAAATTGTTCTGTGTGGATGATTGAGATCTCACTTTGGTCTGGTGCCATACCAGATACATTACAATGAAATACAACAGGGTACACAGTACAGTCTTGTGCAATGCAATCTATTATGTAGAGCTTGTGGTAGTATACATACTTGGGGGTTATACACTGAATGAAACTGCTAAAATGAAATGAATATTACATTACCAGTTTTCATGAGAGGTCATTGATTTTTTTTTTTTTGTAAAATAGTTACCTTCAGCTTTCAAACTTGATACAATTCTTTGTTAGACTTTGTTATCTCAGCAAGTAATAAAGGCTTAGAGCTCAAGGGCTTAAAATGTGTACTTTGCTTACTTGCATAGTATATGTGTCTATTCGTGAGCATGTCTCTGAGTGTGCTCAGGCCCATTACAGTAAAAATCCCTGCATGTTGACATTTATCCTCATGTTGAATCAAGTCAAACTCACACACCAAGAACTGCTGAGCTAAGGATAAATTGAAACACACTCATTGACTATGTTTTGACTTTTTTCCCCAGGCTCACGTATCTTATTATCGCCTCATTTGTTTCTGTCCCCAAAGTGGCTTATACTGCTACACACACTTTAAAACTCAGAAGATGTCCTAAAAATATTAAGAAAAAAATCAAAGAAAATAAAGTCTATGCAATCACAAAGGACTTCACCTCTAAAGAATTGATCCTGATGTAAATTCGACCTCTGCATCTTTAGTATATTTCTGGTGGCCTGTGTTTTATTCCACTTTGAAGACTTGGGGACTTCTGTGGCAAGAATAATACAGTCAGATTTTTTTCATAGTGGCAGAACTGTGCATATTTTTTCTTTCGCTAACCAGCTTTATATCCTGGACTTATGAATTATTATTCATGAGTTACTGAATATTTTTTAAGTATGCTGTGTTCCTCCATGATACATGAGTCTAAGTTCTGCACAGCAAAAATCAACTCTAATAAATATGTACTCTCATATTTTTCTATTATTATTATTATTATTATTATTATTATTATTATTATTATTATTATTATTGTTACTGGAACATTATTGATATGTGATGTCCTTGAATAAACTTTTGTGCTTTGTTTCTATTAGCAGACCTGCATACGAGCACATGGAAAAAAGATAGTACTACACTGCATCTAATAACCAAACAGTGCTTTAACACAGAATTATTTCATGACTCATCCACTGTTGATTTGCATAATCCTTCCTAAACGTAATCAAATAACCAGGAGAGAAAAAGAGAAAAACCGTGAATCGAAGTACCTCAAATCATGGCATAAGAGAAACCCTGCGCTTCAAAGGATGAATCTGATCTGTGAGTTATGAGCAGTAGGATTTTAGCCTATTTGACATTTACCTGGAGAGCCTTTCCTGATGCCTTTCCACACACCTTTCATTTATCTGTCTCTGCTGTTGCAGTATAGTTAGTATAGTATAGTTCCAACCATTTATTTTGAATCAAAAAAGATACAATGATTTACAATATTTTCGTCACACCCTAACAACACTTCAAGAATCAACACTCTGAACCACTGATCCATCAACAGTGATATACTGTAAGTATGGAGATTTTTGATATGCTGGAAATGGAAATGTAAGATTAGATAGAGATCACAAACAACTGTACTGATCTTATGGTGCAAATGTATAGTACCTCTTAAATAATAGTAAATCAACATATTATATGAAATTTAGGAAAACAATTCTTAATCCCTAATTATTTTAAATGGGCATTTTTATTCACTACACAGGAAAGAGAAAATAATACCAGAGAAACCAGAGAAATATAATGAAACACATTATTTACTATTGATTTATACAATAAATCACGATACACACTAATAACTAAAAAAAAAGAAACAATGTTCTCTTTTCAGCAGCCATTTCCAGCAATCCCAACTGCATTCACAATTCTCCTCTGATAGTTCCCAGGGGAATAACTTTCCTCCTAATCTTTGTCCAATTCCATATTCATTCACTCACACACACACACACACAGACACACACACACACACATACACACATAAAGACACACACTCACACTCACACACACACACACACACACACACACACACATACACACATAAAGACACACACTCACACTCACACACACACACACACACACACACACACACACACACACACACACAATCCCACTCCATCATGACTAAAAATGAAGAGTTGCTTAAATGGCTTTGCCAGTCCCCCACAACCAGCAGTAATAAAATATCTCCAGTGTGCATTCTGATCAATGGTGGAGAGAAGAGACGGAGGCTGGCAGGGTTAATGGGCCCCATTCCACTTAAATACCGTATGAGTGACTCTGGGGAAACAGAGATGGAGGGAGAGCAGGAGGGAAAGAACAGGAGGGGAGAAGGACTGTGACTTAAAAATGGAAAAAATACAAGAGACAGAAATAGAGATGATGTGTTGTAGTAAGCGAATCAGAGGAAATAAGTTTGAAGGAAAGATGGAGTGAGGAGTGAGAATTGGGGAGAAAGAAAGGCTGTGGGAGGTAGAGGGGGAAATGATGAGTGGTGGGGTAGACTACGAATAGATGCAAGTGTAAATGATAGCAGGAGATGGAGGAAAAGAAAAAGAGTGAGGGTTGGGTAGAAAAAGAGAATGGATTGAAAATGCACTACGTTGTCTCATGATAGAGTGTGGAGTGTAACTAATTAAATGTTCCGGTATCAAAAAAATATCTCAATCACAAATTTGCAGATTTACATTTTAGATTTTGGTTTGAGATTGAGCATCAATTTAGGAAATGTAGGGAGGTTGAACTTACAGGGCCTCTGGAAATTGTGGTTGTGTTTGTGTATGCATTGGCGTGTGACTGTACATATACATTCCTCTGTGTGCATGCAGGTGAAAGTGAGTCAATACATAAGGTCACTCTCCATTAGACTGAGCCATGTGTTCTTTAGTTGTTGCTCATGAAGGGACTGAGTGTCACTTGATCTGTTTGCCAATAACACTCACAGTGTTAGCGGCAGGTGATTATTGGCTGAACTTGGTAGCTGTGCTGCTGTAAAGTAGCCACCGAAACTTACATTTCCGGTATGTATTCTACATAAAACAATACATTAGGTACAGTCCCACCTCATTATAAACTCTTTTGAAAACCTGAGTTTTTCTGTATGATCTGACTTTTTAACTGAACAGAAGGTACTAGTGACCATATAGGAAGCAAGTGGATAGAGAAGGAAGAGTTATATCACTTGCAAGTAGAAATCGATTGATTTGATATTGTCAAAACAGTTGAAACATTAATCAAATTAATACAAGTTCTTTTGCTCACCTCATTTTAGTCCTTCTGGATTTTATTCCAGATTTATATGCTGTTTTATTATTACATTATTAAAAGTAAGAAATTAGTTGTATAATTAAATGACCTCTCTGTATCAACAACTGAGCCTGTGATCTGTGATTTTACTCATACTGACAAAGCATTTACACACACACACACACTCATGCACGTACACACACACACACACACACGCACACGCACACACACAGACACACACACACACACAAACACACACACACACACACATTCACACACATTCCAATCCGAATCTCTGTGTCTGCATGGGTTGAACCAGCTGCATCTGTGAACACTGATACCAGCATTGATCCAACCGAGGTCTTTGTAATGGACTCCAATAACAACTCCATTACTGCTGGCACACTGATTAGTGTGTGGGGCCGACTATAAAATTAGATGTAAAAGAGCCCTCCAGGATGCAAACACACACACAAACACACACGCACGCACACACGCACGCACGCACACACGCACGCACGCACGCACGCACACACACACACACACACACACACACACACACACACACACGAAAACACAAACAAACACACAAACATGCATGCTTGCAGACACTACTCACATAATATCCAGTCAGGTATTGGTTGAAATATATGCATGGACAACACAGACATTATAAATTCACATAGATGAGTGCCCACACATACACACGCATTTCGTGTCAATAGTCATTCAGCATGCAGGCAGAGATTAGCTGGCTACAGGAGAACAAAGGTGTCCCCTCTGTTGGCAGCACGACATCCTCCTCGTCAAATTTAAGCCCAGGTATTGATTTCCCTTAACCCCACTTTCTCTCCATTTCATTCTATCTCTCTTTTTCACTTCTATTCCACAGAAGAATATGAGGTGTGGTGGAAGTAAATACACTCTGAGAATGAACTGGGGAGTGTGTGGTGGCATGGTAACAACTGCATGCATACAAACACCCCATGACCACTCTCTTTGAACTCAAGTTCAATGGGGGATATGTGTATCGCCTCTTTTTCTATAGGAACAAAATGGGACCCTGGTTGGTTGGTAAGGGGTAAAACCACAAGGCAAATTAAATCAATGGGCTTCCCACTGGCAGATGGCTCACTTTAACACTTAGTTAGCCTTTAGATAATTGAGGCGTTGACTCTGCGGCGGTCATAAAAAAACGGATGGCTTGTTTATACGTTTCACTGGAATAGATCAGCAGAGGTTAAATAAATGAAATCCCATTTGTCAGGAAGAGGAACCCGGGTAATAATAAATGCCCCCCTCCAACCCCCGAACCCACCCTCCATCTGCAAACACCTCCGCTGTTTGGCCTCATAAATAGAGAAGGAGAGGGAAGATGTTACCCACTCGCCCCAGCCATCCGCGCAGCCTGGCCCGCGATGCTATTCTGCCATTGATAGGGTAGACCTGCTTAATGAAACGGTCCTTCCTTCCCCTCTTCTCTGCTTGTTTTTTCGGCCCTCCTCCCTCCTGCATGCAGTGTGATAAGTAGCGAACCACCGAAGCCTGTAATTACAATCTTACCGAGGAACCCTGGCCCAATCTGTGTATAAATCTCGCCATCCAATTACAAGATGTAATAATTTTGCAGTCAAGCTGGTAATGAGGTCTAATACTCATGCATGTGATAATCCCCCCTGGATGCTGACTCTATCAGATGTTAGCTTTGTAATTATACTGGCAGAAAATCATTATTTCATGTTCAGCAGAAAAATGAGCTTGGTGGGGGAAGTTAATTTTCTCTATGCTCTGTGAAGCATAGACTAAATTTTAATGATCTAATCATTACCCCCGACTATCCCCGGCTGCAATTGACCCATGTTACTTGTGTGAGGCAACATTTTACTCATTTAAGAGTCCCTGATTGCAGTAAGGTTTGCCAGGTAGGAGCCTTTTTATTTAGTAATTATACCACAATAAAACTATTATGCTAATGATATGGAAATCGATATTGTTGGGCTGCAGTGTCATTTAACAGCTGCGTGGAACATAAATCACATTTTTAATTGTAAGCTGTTAACATTTCCACATTATTGCTTTGTGTTTTTTTTCTCCCAGTGTGTGTGCGCATGTGTTTGTGTGTGTGTGTGTGTGTGATTTTTGCATGAAGGGTTGATACCAACAGTGAGAAAAAAGGTCATCTGCTTCTACAACCTGAGAACATCTCTGTTTCATCCTTCCTTGCTCCCTCTTTCTAATGTGTGCTGGTGTAAATATCTCCAGCATTCCAGTCAGCAGTTTGAGTAAAACAGTATGAGTGTGTGTATGGATATTCACTGTCATCTGCAGAGTATCTGATGTAATATGTATGCTGAAGGTATTCAACATCTATATATATCAAATTAAGATGAGCACTGGTTGAAAATATTAAAATTTTTCTTGACCTCGCGTGACCCCAACTATTTGTCTTCCCAGGTCAACAAGTCCTGGCATAAACTGCAAGTTATTATTTTACACTATAAAGATGTGTATGGCATAAGTCATATAGGCAATGTACAATGAAAAAGAGCTCAAGGGTGTCTTTAAAATGTATATTTATATCACCAATTATGTTTACATGCCAACTGGTTGACTATTAATGTCATTACATAAATACAACAATCAGTCCTAATTAGTATATGGTCATGTACTATGATTATTATGTTTGGACTGCATGTATACACCACACTCTTAACTATGCAGCATGAATTACATGGCAGTTTACAGTGAAGTAAACAAGAATGCATAGACATGTAAAAAACATCTTATGCTGTTAATATTCTTTTCTCTGGTTTCATAATTTCATTTCATTCAGTTGAACTGTATAAATTTTTTTAGCTATTATTAACCATCTGTCTGTCTGTCTAAAACTTGTCAAAGTAAAAAAAAAAAAAACAACAAAAAAATACCCTCTCATTTTACATAATCTGTAACAGAAATTCTATCACTAATTATTACCCTTTTTACGGTTCTTTCTTTTTCCTTTCAAATCTCTGCTATGAATGGGGAGGCTCAACTCGGCTCGTTTTCCCTACTGAAACTGATGAAGCTGCTGCTGCTGACAAGATTTTAGCCATTAAACACATTCAGTAAATACTTTTTAAGGGAAAACCTGTAATATATCAAAGGAACACAGTCATCTTGAGCTATATTTCAGAGCAAAAAGGGATGTTGACTGGCCTACTATTCTCAGTTTTCATTAGGTATACTGAAGGAACTTTGCAGTGTTTGTACACTATTACCAATACAGCATTTTTGATATTGTTGAATATATGTTGAATTATGGTTAAATATAAAACAATACATTCAGTGACAATAAAATATAAACTTTTTGAGCTATTATGAAATCGTTATAAAGGCATAAGGAAATCTTTCAGGTGCAAAAAGGGGAAAAAAAGGAAGAAAAAAAACATGTTACAAGAACACTGTGTTATTGTAATCAGAGTATAAATACTTTATTATGTTCCTTGAAATTACACGTGTAACATTTATTTTCTCTTCATCACAACACAGCATTATTGTGCATTAAAACTTAAAATTGTGAAGCGATTCCCTCTGTTTTAAGCTATCTTTGCAGAGTTCAGGCATCTGAGATGTTTCAGGTTATGCAGGTTACCAAAGGGCCACAATGAGTAATAGTAGCCGCCCGATAAAACAACTACACGACAACAGGGTGTTCATAACACCACATGAGCAGACAGCAGCGAGAGGTGTAAAGCGACACAGGAGTGTCAGAGAAGGGAAAACGTGGCATGCATGCTGTGATAAAATCTGAGCTCAGCTGTCCAGGGGTCACGGCTGGCGGGGCACGAGATATAGCTGCTAATAGAGATGATGGATTATAGTGAGGTGACCCAAACGCGTCTGAAACATGAGAAATTATTAAACACATGATCAGTGTCTTTCAAAAAAGCTTTTTTTTTTGCATATGATAGAGTCAGGTGCAAAGGTTTAATATGCAGATAATATACAGACAAGGAAGGACAAAAGTTAGGCTTTTTGACAAATGTTAGCCTAATCTGAATGTCACTAAATGTCAAAGATTACAGAGTCTTTTGTTTCCTAAGTAAAGTTCAGAAATGATACAAATCCTGTTTGCAGTTTAATGGTTTTAGGCAAAAACTGAACAGTTCCTATGATGATAACTTATTCATCATATACAACTGGACTTGATGATAACATCATTTGTTGCAAATGTATCTCACTGCTGTGAATGACAACTGACACATATTATTCTTTTTAGTTATTGTAGTATAAACAAACGTGTTGCTTTCAGGACATGCTGTTCACATAAATATAATGTGCACATATATTGTGTGCAACAAACACTTGATGATGTGTTTTCCCAAGAAATAGCTCATAATATACCATTTATAATACATTATTACTATTTTCATTGTTTTTTGGAACAATACTGTTAAATTAGACATTGTTTTTTGGAACAATACTGTTAAATTAGACAGAGATTATCCCAAAGATAAAATGGAATGCTGCCTAGCTCAGATATGACATTGATATTTACCTAAAAGAGGGTGTCTTATCATATATGCTATATATATAAACATAGTTGAGACTTTGCCTGTGCCCTTGACACAGTTATTGTTGTGTGAGGGGCATCACAATCTAAGCAGATTATGTTTTCATATGTGGTCCCTCAAGGAGTGATATTTAAATCAGCATGCATTGTGCGCTGGGGCGTACGTTCACCTTTTTCTCAGGATGATGGATGTGCATCCTATTCTAAAGTGATAAGAGTCATTATTTGATGATCAACCATCCATTATATGGCATACATTTAGAAGTCCTTATGAGTAAGGTTCACTAAATCATGTGGATGAACTAATGCTGTGTAATATTATGTCTAATAGTGATATCTGACACTCATGATTTGAGTCCAAATCCACGTTTGTGATGTGTTAATTCTGACTAAATTAACCTGAATAGATTACTGAAAACGCTATGAGTTTGTTCCTTTCTTCAGTGTGACTTACAGTGGCCTTAATACTATTCAACTGCAAAAAAGCAGTTCTATTTTCTCAGAATAGTCTGTTGTTGGGGATGAGAACACTTACATTTACTCTTTTAGATGATATTTAAATGTTATTCAAGGCCCCCTGTGCATCTGGTATCTGTCCCACATGAAATTTATTTATTGAAAGCTTTGGTCACACATGGAAAGTTAAGCAGATGGTGCATCCACGGCACTCAGACACTTGTACACAAACGCACACACACTTAACACCATGAAGAGAGGCAGGGAGCTTTGGGCCCCTTTGTATCCTCCTTTCTCTCCTCTCTTCTGCTGCTCTCCATTCCTCCCCCTTCCTCTGATGCCTTTATATGTATTATCTTTATGCCTGCCCATCTCTGGACACAGACGCCTCTTGTTTCGCCATTTTAAACAGATCTAATCAGCAGTGTGTTAAACAAGAGTGGATCTTTTATGCATTGGGTGTTAGGACAAGCAAATCACCGCTGTAGATCAACCAAATAAACAACTCCACCCTGATTCAATTACAACAGCTGGGGTCTGTGCTTTTATCTGGCACGGACATCATTTCAATCAAAATGTAAAATAATCCAATCCAATAGATGCAATAGCTGAGATAGGATACAGACTGCTGAGCTTAGTTGTTTTATTTAAAAAAAAAAGAAATACAAGGCATTCTTTGCCTGTTCCCTCGCTCTCTCTTTCTTTCTGACAGCTATCAAGAAGTTCCCATTCCCAAACTCCATTACCGTGTGTAATAGCATTCAGAACTGAATTGAATGGAAAGAGAGGGAGAGATTGTTCGCTATATTTTTATTACTCAAAGCTGTTTTCCAAGACACAGCCTGGTGCACTTTTATTCATTTAATTAACAGTAGCATCATTTTTCCCCATCCCCCTCCTGGACCTCCTTGCCTTTTTGTCTTACAGGCAACAGCAATTATTGTGTAAGATCATACTTAGCGGGAATTGAAAAGTCGGCATAGGCAGTATTAATGGCAAGTTAATGTAAATGTTTTCTCTCTAAGTTATGGATTTTGATGGCAATAGGATACAGGCCACTGCACTTTAGCCCCCTTTAATTAACTGAGCAGAATGCACCATGACAGAAATTTGGAACAATCTTGAGAAGGAAGAAAGAGAGGGAGACAGCATGAGAAAGAGAGAGTGATTTCTCTCAGTAATAATGTTCAAGGAAATTGAATGTAGGAGAATGTACAACAATGTTAATAATATGGCCTGGTCTATCTACAATAATGTAATCTAATAGAAAGCAATTAATTTAGGACACAGGCCACTGCACTTTTTACTCATTTAATTAACACATGGGATATTTGCAAGGAGGCTGGAATATAAAGCGTTATAAAGTATTACACCTCCCCTGTCACATTATGAGATGTGGTGGCTAAACTCTCTCTAAGGTAAATTATTCATAGTGTAAGCTGTAATCAACTTGTTGACCAAATTCTTTTACTGAGTGTAACAGAGCCCACATCAAATGACTAAGGCTAGTATGTTAACAACAGAGTAACATGGGCAAGTCATACAGCAGCAGGCATACCCACCTGATAAATGTAAGTTGAGTATTCACCTTCCTTAAATCCTCGGTTTTGGCCTTCAAAAATAACATAGATCAATCAAGACATTGTATAAAGACCGGCTCTCTAGAGGGGTTGCTGATCCGTACACCCAAACTAAACTAATCCACATGCACCGCTGCCAACCTCCATGTCACATTAAAAATGAATTACATTAGGTTAACAACATCCATAGTATTCAGTCAAGGGTTCCCAAAGTTGTATGGATTTGTCTCATGTGGGTCAAGATCAGGGGTTCTTCATAGTGTTCCTTCCACTTTCAATATCTCTCATTAAGGTCAACAAACAAAGTTCCTCCCATGCTTGTGATGAACCCACCATCCCATTCCTGATTTGATGATTTACTAGATTCTCTTCGAGACCTTCGTCATGGTCTCCTGGAACTTTTCTGTTCCTGGGGTCTTCAGGTCTGCTCAGTCTGCTGGTTCCCTGATCTTACCAAGCTTGAAACCCTCTTAAACTTGTGAGCTTATATCAAAGCTGGTATCCCCACAAAGTTCTTGGGTTGTCTCTCCAACCCTTTGGGAACTACTCCCTGCAAAGAAGGGATTGGACATCAAGTTTCCATGTATTCAGCCTCCCCTTGGACACAGAAATATATATTATGGAGATGAGAACTAGGGCCCTCTTCACAGACATTTCTTGTTCACCCACACCACAAGTTTGAATTTACCAGATCTATCTGGCAACTCCTCAATGCTTTCAGCAGTCATATAAAGAAAACACTTTAGTTCTTTGGACAAAGCTCCATCACATGATTGGCTACCCAAGAAAAGTAGACAGATCCCAGGAGCCAGTTTTTAATACCGCGGGTTCAGTTCACCTTTGCCTGCTTCTCCATATGCACCACTCACCCATACCTTGACTAGCAGGTGTTTCAGCCCAGCTGGTAGTGGCCCATTTTAGTTTGTTGCTATCTCATTTTGATTGGAAGAAATGATTTGGAGCATTTGCAATGAGAATAAAAAAAAAAATATATATTCTGCAGTTGTTGGATACTCTCAGTTCAGAATAATTAAGCCTGTACCAGGGCTTGTACCAATATCTGCAATCCCTAGTATTTAAAAAAATATATATCTTTATAAGTGATTGATAGTTGCTTTGACTATATCTTGTTGGAATCGATCGAAAGGCAGTGCAACTTCCTCCGGCTGTCTTCGTTCACTTCCCCAGTAACTTCATGATACTTGTGTGTAGGGGTCTTTACCCGTTCCCACACATTGACTAATAGTATAGGTAATAACATAAACCTCCCTTTTTTATTGAAATGTCTCAACATTGATTTTCTCCCCCTCCTGGCTTTTTTTTTCCTTTCTTTTTTTTCTTCAACACAGGCATAGTAAAGGTTATAGAAGTAGTGAGAAGGAGGGGAGGCACACTGCCACTTTTCCAGCTCCCATACGCCCAAACAAGCATTTTATAATTCATCACCAAGCCATGACAGATGAGTCCTGCTGGAGAATATTAGAAAATGTCTCAAATCTCATATATATGCTAATGGTATGCTGAGACCAGTTGGGTAGTGTGGCAGACTTTTTAATCTGCTCTTGCTACTACTAGGGCCACTGAGTGAAAGTGGAGGAGACAAGTCATTGCACTTAAACAATTTATGATCAAACAACTTTGCTTTCAGGAGCAAGACAGAGAGAAAGAGAGATATTGAAAGAAAGGAAGGGGGGTATTATAAAAAGGATGGATTAAGACAAAAGGGGCAGGGCTTGTTCTTGTAAATTAGGAAATACCAAAAAGCAGAAACTCAAGGCTCTGACCATAAAAGATGTTGAATTAGTCTTGTCATAGCTGCTTAGTCACTGTGCTGTATTGTAATCCATTTCATTTTCATTTTGATTTATGGCATTTTGCGCTCTACACGAATGCATTATGCATTTCTGTTAAGCAAGGGACTTGTATTTGAGATATCACTGTGATAAACATGTGTACGTCCAGTGCAGTTATCTGGTGAGTTGAAAAAAAAGAATAAGTCAAAATATGGTTTTCTTTTTTTTTATGTCTTGCAATGCATTATTGATGATTAGATGGTAACTGTAAGCTGTTACAAATAGTACAGTCCACCAAAAAGAGGGAAAATAGGAAAAAAATAGAGAAAAAATGACGCATACAATTTACATTACACTGATTGTTGGTGACATTGCTATATTGCACCACATGTTCTCAGTGATAAACTGAATTGAATAATTGAAATGGAATCCCACTCCCTATCTATCCATTTTAAATAAGTTTCCTCCTCTCTGTCACTTCTGTCTCTGTCAGTTTTCTCTGTATTTAATATGTTATTTGTCAACTATGTTAATTTTCCCAAGCCTTGGAATGGAATGCAGTTCTTACAAATATAACAGAACTTTTATATGTATTTGAAATCTGGTATGCCTCCCTGTATTTTAATATATTGCATCCTTGGAAGAACCCTGGAGCGAGATACTGTTTCACATTCACAAAGTCTGCCTCCCCCTTTCTCTCTGTCCCTCTCTTCTAAACCTGTGCACGTCTATGCAAAAATACACTAAAAGTGATAATATAATCACTCAAAGCCCACGATTCCTTGCTCTATTGGAGCTTGTGATGAGGCATTAATAACAGTGAGGCTGGTGCTCTATTTTTTATAAATTACACATGTCAAAGATAAAACTCCTTTGTTGAATGCCCATAGGTTGGGCGCTGGGATAATAAAGGTTCACATAATTCTGAGAATGTCCTTTCTTAGACATTTTGAGTAAATAAACAGTTTGCACATTAAATGTATATATGTGTATATATATATATATATATATATATATATATATATATATATATATATATATATTGTATATATATATTGTATATACATCAATGAAAAGTGAAACAATAATTATTTGACTTCTAAAAGGCTCTTTTTTTTGAGGAAGATAGCATTTCTCTCCAGGACCTGGATGATGAAATGTTGATATTATCTCTGATCTGAAGTTCAAAACTGTACCAGACTGTCCATAACTTCGTTATGCATTTTATAGTTTGTAGCCTGAGGAGTTTCAGGATAATGTACAAAAGGCCTGTAATAATCACTGTTTTACATAACGAAAAAACACTGAGAATATTAGAATTTTACAGCACATAAAACCTTGATTAAGGCAAATCTCAACATAACCTCTGAAATTACTTTCACAATTACTTACACAAAACTTCTTTACCAGTGCATCATACACATAAACCTCTTTAAACACAAGGATCAATTCTATACTTCCCTCTTAAGGTAATTAAGAAATCTAATAGGATGCAGCTGCATGCATTTTTTTTCTTTCCTATGGGGACAAGTACGTAAGTCAGACATGTGGAAGTATGGATTTAAGCTTCTGAGGCCAAACTTGTGTTTTGCTTATGAGGGCATATAGTACCAGAGTTATTTTCAACAAGGGTCATTTCAGGTTTATTTAAAATCCTTTTGACTGCTTACTGGGGCAGCCACTGAGGAACTCGAGCCTGCTTCTCTCAGGCAATTAATGAAAAACCAAATCAAATGTGTGATATAATGGGTTTTTCTGATTTAGACTTACTATTGTAATCTAATTCTAGCACCTGCTCTCTCCTAGAGCATTTCTTATTGCTTTGATAGACCAGTAATGGATTGTATTGTAGTTGCCTCTTCTCACATTACACAATATGTCCCTTTGCATTTGTTTGGATTAGATCCAACTTCCTGTTTTTCTGTCTCTTCACTCCTCCCCCTGCTGAGGAGACCTGCCTTGTCTACTAACTGACAACAGTGACAGAAAATTATTACATGTCATTAAACTTCTTAAATCACAATTTACCCAGCCTTAGCAAATTATTCTCCATTGGGTGCCAGGGGTAATGGAAACTGTCTCCTCCACTTTATGTCCAGTGCCTCTCCTGCTCTGTCAAAACCACACTGAGTGTCTGTCTGTCTTGAGAAGTGGTGAAGAAGAAACACTTCCTTCCCTTCATCTTTATCCATGTTCTTCCTTCATTTTCTCTTCCTACTCCCCTTCATCATCCTCCACCCCCACATTTCTCTCTTCTCCTGCTACTTGGATTGCTTCTTTGTTTCTCTCTCCTTTTGCCCTTCATTCTCTCCTCTGTTTTCAAATCAAAAGGACACAGTGTGTCTCCTCAGTCTGTCATTGTTTGTTGCTAAATTGGACATTGTACAGCTAACCAAAGGTGCAGCAGTCAAGTGACTATTAGATTTGTTTCCAGATGGAACAGTACTGACAGGATGTTGTCTTACTCAATCTTATTTAACTGACAAGGCAAAGACATATTTTCTATTCTTCTGAGGTGACTTGTGGTGCTTTTCATGGGGTTTTCCTAGAATTAAAAATCAAATTAGCTTATAGTCTTGTACTATAAGAGATGGATACTACCCATTTATACTCAAGCCAAAAGACATGAAAGGACTGTCTTTGCCCACAATTCTCTACTCAGTGCTCACAAACACTTTTATTAACTCTGGAGTACACTGTTCATGTACTTTTAGCTTGACTTATGGGCTCCATTTTTGCTGGCAGTACGTACAATGGGAAAGACTACCCTGGGAGCATTGGCTCCAAGTCTGTTGTTAAAGGCTCTTCCCTCTTCTCTTTCCTTTTTCATTCTCTCAATGTCTATAGTTGTGAATTTCTCTATGAATTCATTTATGATTTGTGAAAAATGTCTTGCCTCTTCCTTCTGCTAAACTCTGTCTCCCTGGTTTTGCGTAATTCATTCCTTCTTCCCTTTTGCATTGTCTCCCACCCAGGTTTTCTCTCCCCACTCTTTCTTGACTTCCAGTTAGCTTCCTTATCCTTCCTAGGTAGCGACAAGTGCTGCCTAGGCTGTAGGCCCACAGAGCCCCCATAATCAGAACACTTTCTTCATCTCCAAGGCATTTATTCCAGCTTCCTTCTGAAATAATTTTGTAGAGGTGGTGGCCCATGGATGGGGCCTGTTTTTGTGCTAGTGCCCCCGAAAGTGTCCAGGGATGTGAGCAGAGAAGAACACTTTCTTCATCTCCAAGGCATTTATTCCAGCTTCCTTCTGAAATAATTTTGTAGAGGTGGTAGGCCAGGATGAATGGGCCTGTTTAGTGCTAAGTGCCCCGAAAGTGTCCAGGGATGTGAGCAGAGAAGAAAAGAGTGAGAGCTGGAAACTCATTGAGGTGGGAGGAAGCAGAATAGAAAGGTAGGGGTGGGAGAGAGGAGTCGAGAAGGAAGGACTTTATTCTCCGCTTTTCCTCCTTTTACGCCCCCTATTGCCTTTCTCCCATCTTCTATACCTTTGCTTAACATCCAGTCCTCCTCCCTCCCTGCCTGTTCCATTATGCCTCAGTGGGAGAATGATGATGAATCGCCTGGCTGCAAGGAAGCAAAATATATCAAGTCAGGGTGGGTTTGGGAATTGGTTAAGTACTTCTGCAGAGCCCTGACCTCATAATCACTGTGAGCCTGCAAGGACCTCCTGATTTATAAAGTAGCCGTTGATTAATGCCCTTTTAAGTGGTGAAGGCAGGCCAAAGACACAGAGGCTCAACCACTCAAACATGAACAGCACTTGTAAAAAAGAGAAAGGAGTGGGTGCATTTGTGTGTGTGTGTGTGTGTGTGAGTGTGTCAGTGTTTGTACAAGGCAGTGGCTGTGGCAGCAGCCAAAGGAATAACATGCAGTCAGTGTGTGAGTTTAGCAGTAAAGGTAATTGTGGCAGCAGCAGCTTCTCGCCAGTCAAATCTTGCTGGCTATAAATCATTGCCGTTTGGCCTCTCTTTGACACCAATTGCTGCCTGTCCCGAAAGCCTGTCTAAAGCCTCTGTAGGTCAGCAGCCAGCTCTTTAAATATGTCTTGTCAGACAAACAGGCTGGGCGGAGCAGATAGCTGCTGCTGCAATGGAACGAGTGATAGTACGAATACAACAGTTTTAAATAGTAATATGTGTACAGCATGTAAAACTATCTTGTACAATGAGCGATTAGAAAAATATGTTGTAACACTATGACTGCCCCACAAAAGCCAAAATGCAGTGACTACATATGTGGGGAAAAGGTTAAAGACTGAAATTTGACTTTTCCACATCTAATTTACTATATACAAACATATTTTTGACATTTTGTATCAAAAAGAGATAAACAAGTAGGCATCTCCAGCACTAAAGCTACATAGTGTGTCAAGTGTTGCCCATCTGTTATAATAGGCAATCCTAGCCTCATCTAAAGATAGAAAAATCTACTAATTCTCAAAATATAATCATTGCTTTTTCCTTGTTTTATTTGGAAAATGTCCATTTTGATGAACTAAAACTTTGATAATTCAGATAAGTATTCTACATAACTACCATGCATTAAGAAAGTCTTCAGATGCCTATGCTTTTCTTTTTTCCATTTTGTTATATAGTAGCCTTATGCTAAAGTCATTCAATTTATTTTTTCCCTCATCAATCTACACACCATGCCCAATAATGACAAAGAGAAAACTAAATTTTAGAAACTTTTGCAAATGTATTAAAAAAGAAAAAACTGAAATATCAAATTGACATAAATATTTCAACAATTTACTCAGTTTACTTAGTTGAACCTACTTTGCCAGTGATTTCAGGTCATTGTGCATCTGGGAAGCTTCAATGTAGCAGGCATTTTCTTAGCCTTCCCCAACTGCATTGTCGATTGTGAGACCACACATAGACAGGTGTGCTCCTATAAAAAATAATGTCCATTCAATTGAATTTGACACCAGTGGACTCCAATCAATGCGGAGAAACATCTCAAAAATGATCAAAAGAAATGGGAAATGTCCCAGCATGGGGTCAGAATACTTACGTTAATGTGATATTTCAGTTTTTCCTTTTTAATATAATTTCAAAAAAATTCTAAAATTTTGTTTTTGCTTTGTCATTATTGGGTATTGAGTGTTTTTTTAAGTGAAGGAGTCTGAATACTTTCAGTAAAGCAGTTGATTTATACTATCCTAGCCCTCTTCCTGTGAAAGCTAACTAGCTTAGCAGAGTTGTAGTAACACCTCTGCTTTGATTCTAATTAAATTCATATAACTTGGTTTGTCAAGCAACGTTTGAATCTACAGTAAATCTATTAACGTTGTTAATAATTTTACTGATCTGAGCAAATGTTAATAGATGGAAAGGTGCCCACTTTGCAAAACAGAGATACATCCATTGAAACTTTTGAAAAATGCAGCAAAAGCAGTTTACCAGAATTAATATGTCTTGACATTCATAAAATCACTTCTTGGATCTTTTTAATGCTTTCTCTATTGTTTTTTTTTTTTTTTTTTTTTAATTAAGGCTTAATGATTTTGTTTAATGAACAGATCAGATTTATCATGGAATAAGCGGACACACTATGGCACCTAGTCTAAGTTTATAGATCAGGTCATAAGTTGCCATTTAGAGGTCAGGGAGGCAGGTCAGTGCCAATTCCACTACAGGTCTGTGGACAAAGACACCTTCTGATCTCATTAGTTTACTTTAATTAGACAATGTCACTTTCCATTTCAGAGACAGTATCTCAGATGGTAATTCCACTCGACTCTCTCCTTTTATTACTACTTGAGACCAGAGACTTTCTGAGTTATAATTCAATGAGGACCAATTCATTTACTTGATGTTTATTAGTGAAATCAGGGGTGAGAAGTGTGAATGATTTCAAAGGTAGTGAGAAGGGGATTTAGATAGTAAAACATTCAAATTTTAGCATCAAATTTCATAGAAAAAAATCAGTACTAGTAGAATCAGGTATTTATCAACACAATTTAGCCCTTTGTGGTTATTAAAAGTTAATTTAGAGAGGTTGAAAATGATTACTTTTACGGTGTATGAGTATACATAGCACTTAGTTATTCTTTGTTATTTTATGTGCAGGCAAAGCTGAATAGAGCAGGTATGTTATTTATTCAGAAACATACACAATGTTGACTATGTTCCACTTCAATAGAGTATGGTACACCACGTCGATGAGGTGACATTTTGAAATCTATTTTTCTCAGCATAAAACTTTCCCTTCCTTGTCTCTTTCACAGCGCTGTGCTTTGAGATTGACAGCTTGCTCTCCGGGTTCTAGAGGAGGGTTTGAAAGGAAATTTGCTCTGGTGAGTTCTTTCCTCCCATCTCTTCACCTGCGGCAAGCGAGATGGCCTGGCGCGTGGGAGAGACGTGGTGATGGGGGGACGAGACATCGCTGTGCAGTGGAAATGGCAGTGTCAATTAAATATCACTTTCAATTTCCTTGTTTTATGATCCCTGGGCTACTAAGCACCAATAATCCCCCCTCGGCAGGCCCTCCTACCTTGTCTTGAGGAAGATTGATTACACTTGTCGCCTCCTATAAAAAAGACATTTACATGAAAATAAGAAAACAACTTCTTTGTTTGCATGGAAGTGAATCAAGGAAAAAAGCAATTCCCAATTTGATTTTCATACAAAGGCGAGGCAAGATAACAATCTCATGGCGTCTCATCTGAGTGAGTTTTGGAGGTAGAGCAAAGAGGGGGGCAAATACGTATGTAGATTGAATAAAGCTGGCAAATTATTTTCATGCAGCGTTGATGGATGTTGTCTTCACTCACACAATGAAGATGTCTCGGACTCTGTGGCAGAAACTGCTTTCAACATGTGTGCTACAAGCAGTGTATTCCATATATTTCTGCCCTGAAGATCACTCACATACACAAAATTTTAAAGAAGTTCGACTTGAAACATTTTTGTAATAACATTACACTCCATAGAAATGGTTTTATATCCTATAATTTGTTTCCCTTTCATCGTCAAATAAGAGATATTTAGAGATATTGACACTAATATAACCCCAATGCTATTTTCATCACAACTATGTCCATTTTGCAGCAATTTCAAAGAAAACCTGCTTGTACTGAGACACTAAAGTGGTGCAGCCGAGGTGTGTGCTTTCAGAACAAGTGGTAAAGTTCACATTTTCAATTGTAAAATTTTAATTTTAGATATGTTTTGAAAAAATTATATTATGTTTTGCCTCATCATGTATATATGCAGTTTTGTGTGTGTGTGTGTGTGTGCGTGTGTGTGTGTGTGTGTGTGTGTGTGTGTGTGTGTGTTTTTGTGTGTGTGTGTGTGTAAGTGTGTGTGCGTGTATGTGTGTGAGTGTTTCATCACAACTTTTACTGCAATTCCAGCAAAGTCTCTACCAAGCGAAATTAGTAGATGATTCTCACAGGAGAATCACTAGCCTGGACTCCTTCTGGCCCATTTATCTATGTATGTGTTCACTGCTTTTGTAGGCAATAAGAGGATCTGATGTGATTGAATATTATTGAAAGGAACCCGACTTTAAAGTTGTAAATGGGACGGATATTTTATCATTTCAGTTTCAAACAGTAACAACAATGTTTGAATGCAGAACTCAACAAATCTGACACACACGGTTGTACTCACACAACAATATAAAATATACAATAATTACAATAGGATCAGGTATATGTGTATGGGACTGCTTCCTGTAATTTTATGTAGTGGTTTTCTTTTAGAGTTATCTCAAAGATTGTAAAATTATTTTACACACAACACTGCCTTACAGTGGCCATTTCTGGAGATCAACTAAGCAAACATGTTTTCTTTTTATTTCACAGGTGTTTCTGGGCTAAACTTGTAAAGTAAAATAAAGATCAAAATAAAGATCGGTTGGGAGTCCTTTCCTCTTTCTTTTTATTATATTTCACTATGCCGATGCAGATAAATTAAAACAATGATGGTGGCCTGTCACGATGCAGAAAGAAAGAAAAACAGAGACAGGCACAGAGAGAAACCCTGAGAGGAGGTCATAATAATGGGGAAGAGGGACAGAGACCGAAAAGGAGACAGGTGGCAAAGTAGAGACTGAGTTAGAAAAAGGGAGGAGAGGGGTTGTAGGGGTCAAAGAGAGAAAGCTGGATTGTACCAGCCATTATCAGATATAGAAACCATAGGTATTTCTCAAACAATGGCAGCAGCAGCTGATATGTCCATGCATATATGGTAAACAGTGAAGAGAGATTAGTTTAAACCAAATCTCCTCTGTGCACCTTTAAGTCTTTTGTCAGTGCCACAGAGGCTGTGTAGCAACCGGGTGTGTTGATCATGTTTACACAAAGATCACACAATACATGGTCTTTCACTACTCAATAATTCGTGTCTCAGGTCAACTGCGTCAGTGCAGCAATGTGAACAACTGCGCTTCCACACACAAACACACACACACACACACACACACACACACGCACACACACACACAGTCATATCTGAGCTTTGAACAGTTCCGTATTGTGCCACTCTGTGTGTGTGCCGAGATAAGCTAGGCCCCGCTAATGCTGTGCGTAAGACACTAATAAACAAACAGTGTTTAAATTCGCCTGAAAAGAATCAGTGATGCATAGGAAGCACCCCTGGCGCTTCAATGGCTTAATCTGTCTCCTTCTCACTCTACTTTTTCAGATTCTCACAACAGATTAGGTTGTAAACGGACAGAGAAGAAGGGATCAGGATCCCCCCGACACTAGAACTTTCCAACCTTACATTATTTAGTGTTATTTCAATGATTAGCTGTATGTCTTTACAGGTTTAATGTGACTGGTGTGTTGACAGTTAAACAATATTATCTGAGTGTGCGTTGGGTGTGTCTAATTTCAGTCTGAATTCTTTAAGTAACACTAAAAGAGAGGCAGCTATGTAGGGTTAAAAAAAAAAAAAGGTTTTTTTTTCTTTCCTCCAGTATCAAGTGTTTATAATATTAATGAATCTGGCTCTTTGACTAGTTTGTAATTCCTGGATGGGCCTAATAAATAACCATCTTTAATAGGTTGAGTTTTGCAGTCAAATTTGATCTATTTTTCTATTTTTTCTTGATAAAAAAATGACTAAATAGTGTTTTTCCCCCCTAATTAGAAGCAAGAATAAAATTCTCAAAAGCAACAAGTAAAAGATCTAGTTTGTGTCCCTCAAAAGCCCAAAAAGAAAATGGAAACTGGGGGAATCAAATGATGAAAATCTTTGAAAATTACTGTCAAATAGCTGTGGTTCCACACAACTAAGTAGTAAATCATATCATTACTTTATAAACTCATAATAAACTATTTTTTTGCTATGTTGTAGCTCACTGGAAGGCACATAGGTGTTACAGTGGGCAGCATAAACTCACTTACTTGCATGCTGTATCTCTGTGGGATAAACAGTAGTGTCAATGACTTACTGGCAACTAGAGGGCAGACATGAATATTTGTGTTTATTGTAAAATGTATATATGCACTTGCTGCATACGGGATGTCTATGATATCGCTGTAGATCACTTTTTATTTACTGATTTCATTGGATGATCTCAGTTTCAATACTTATATCAGTGCTATCTATTAAGCTCTTTAAAACAGTTCTTAGGCATTATAATGCATTTTCCTGATACTGATGTTACAGAATTACATTCTTCCTGAAAAGGAGGTTAAGGAACATGATTATTTGGTGCATCATAGATATTTTATATATTGAAATTCCAAAAAGCATACTGTATATAGCATTTATCCTTGCAAATAAAGCCACTGAGTTATAATTTTTCCCTTGTGTAGTACCAGCATTCCAGCAGGGCATTACAACAGTGTGGAACCCTTAGAGTCATGTGTTGAAATGTATTAGTCATTGTGCTATTGGAGAACGCATTGGGGGAGAAAAACCATGGTCCTTCCGGAGAGCGATTCATCAGGTTTTTCCCAGAACCCTCCCGGGTCAAGTTTTTATGGCGCCTGTTTGGTTTCCAAATGCTCTTTTCTCTCACCCCCTCTCAGCCACGCTATAGTGTCCAAACTTGTCTACATTTGCTTCTCGTGTTTTTGTGCATGGTAGATGTCCTTTTAAAAAGACCAATCTCAAATAAGTCTTTATTCTTGTTTTGTTGGCTCATATTCTCTGTTTTCATGAACTCTGGCCCCAGCCATGGCAACAGCTAGAAAATGTTAACATTGATTGACAGGATTAAAAAAGGCCCCCTTCCCCGGTACGCATTTCAAACACTTTGGGAACAATGGTGCTTGGTGTGATTGAATTAATGAGGTATCGCTGACTGTCAAAAGAGCACACATACTTTACATAAACCTGATTATCTTTGCATGGCAGAAATAGAAGAAAAGAGGAAGCGAGGGAACTGAAGGAGGAGGATGGAGGGAGCAGAGAGGAAAGAGAAGAGAGGGGGAGAAAGATTTGGATTTCAGTGCCCCCCCCCCGACTAAAAAAAAAAAGCATCAAAGTGTGTGCTGGACGGTGGGGGTGGAAGGGGTGCTCATAAAGTAGTGATGTTCTGGCTTGGGCTTGCCTTGGCCTCTCCCTCATGCCTGCGCTCTGTTTAGCATAAACCAACCATAGGGGCTTTAACAAATCTATTCAAGGATCATGGGGCCCCAGAACAACATAGTTTTTCACAAGCCACCACCCCCAAGCAAGACGTTTTTTGCAGGGCAGCCATTGTTCCGCTTGAACCACACAGAGATTTCATCGTCTCTTCGACCCCAAGCTAGAGGAAAAGGAGCAGCGGTGCCCTTAGTGAACCCATGAAGTGACACCCGCAGTGACTGCCAAGAGTCTCACTAATTCTACCAACCTATTGAGACAGGAAAATAGAGTGGAGGAGCGGAGGCTAGCATGGATTGTGGGAGGGAGGGAGTGAAGAGATGGATAGAGGTTCTCTGACTGAAATGCTCACCAGATCAGCAAAGTGAACCCTCTGAAACGTGAGCTAATTCTCTATTTAATCCTTTTAGCTGCTTTTTCTCTCCCTCTATATCTATGTCACTTCTGTCCTCACTCAACCCCCTCCCTCACTCCTTCTCTCTTTACTCTTTCTCCCTCCTGTCCTCTTTTTTGTTAACCTCTTTTCTGAGGAAAGTGTCAGCAAAAGTTCTTGTTGAGCAGGAGAAGAAGAGGCAGGGAAGGACGAGGCTTCTAGGAATGATTCGGTGTGTGTGTGTGTATCTGTGTGTAAGTGTTGGCTAAGTGAAGGGGGTAAGTGTGAAGAGAGCTGACTGTGTAGGCTGCTCCTTTTCCTCTGTGTTTTTTCTTCGAGAAAAGCTCTGACAGCTGCGGTTTGATTTCTCGGGTTGTCAAAAGTCATCTTTGTTAGTTCTCTCTCCCAATGAATGGCAGCGGATTAGAAAAAGAGGCGTGTTCGCACATCGAGCTGTAGGTGGGCTTTGCCTCGAGTGGTTTCCATAAAGAAAAAGGAAAATCGCACAACATTACTCCAGGGCCCTCTGAAAGGAAAAGAAAATCGCACATTACTCCAGAGGCCCCCATTGTCTTACCTACTAAACCCAAGCATATCAGATGCCTACAGATCCCCTCCCCTCCTGCTTCTAAGCATATAGCTGAGAGCCTGCATAGAAAGATACAAATTGTCTCTCGTGCTGTGAGGTTGCTGGAACATAAATTGATGGGAGAGGCATTGTTGTCAGTGAGTAATATACTTAGCATTATTCATAAAGAAGAAGAGAAGATTAAAAGGTGTTGGCTGGTACTGAAAAAAAAGGTACTTGACTGTGTGGCTGACACAGGAGTTACATATGGCCTAATGTGGGCTTTTTATCCACTGCAATTGTCAGAAATATATATCCCTGGGGTTGTATCCACTGTGCATGTCATTGTACTGATATGAACAAAATAAATGACAGGCATAATAATGCCTCACTATCAGATTTGTTGCCAACTGGAGCAAATTACAATGGTTACTTACTACTGTTCAGCTTTTGTGTGGGTAAACTGTATATGATTAAAATATTTGTATTTGTAATGATACCTGTAATGATTTGTAATTTGTTTTGCTATGTTTTTTCCTTCTCCTTCTTGTTTTTCTTTTTTTTTTGTGCATACACCATCTATAGTTCTGAATATTTTATAAAATGTAATATTTTGACAGGATTCTCCTGAAAATGAAATATTTCCTCTGGGAATTATACATGACAATATGTCCTCATATTGTTTTGTTTAAGTAGAACTGACTCAATTAAATATTTTGTGCTTTTTGGGGGAGTTACCAGGAGTTTTTGTTTTCTTTTTTGTTTTCTTTTTTCTTGTCATTTAAATTACCTGTAAAAGCTCTTGAAATATTTTTAAAAAGTTTATTCTTATGGTATAAAGTACAGTGTGAAAAACTAAACAGCAGTATTCTTTTGCTCTTTAGAGCCTGACGTCTTCTGTCTTAGCGAAGAAGTTAATAAAATGTCAATCCATTTTGTAAGGAAAACACTCCTCAGTAAAAACACATGTTTAAGATATGGTTTCCAGCAATAGTCAGTTGCTTGCTTGAAAGCGGCACCACTCGGAAGGGTTTGAAAGGCTAATCTTGTTTTTGGCACCTGTCTTCTTTTTCTACTCACTTTGCCTTGTCGCTCCACTCCTTGAGCTCCTCTGTGTTCTTCTCTTAAGCCTCTGGGAGTTGAAGAGAAAACACTGGCTGGCTCTGAAATGGGTTACTTTCACAAATATTTATTAGTGAGTCTTTACTGAACAATAAAGCTCCACTATGAGTAAAAACTCCTTGAACACTTTTATGTGAGTGTTCCTAAAATATTAGCAAATCTTTATAACTGTCATAAAATCTTGATGTAGCTCCTCTATTATATCAACACTCTAACAGACTTAAACATCTTACCCTCAACTAACCAGAGCCTTTTCTTTAGGCTGTCATCGGACTCGGTAGTAAATTAAGCAGAGGGCTGAGCAACAACCCCTTGACTTTTATTGAGACTAGGGTCGAATTATAATTCACCGGACAAGACCTTTTGTGTCACTGAGTGCTTCATTTGCAGTTTGCAGTTTGCATGAACCCTGGAGACATTACCTCTGTTCCCTTCTCCATTCATTACAATGCTATTAGTCTCTGCGAATTGATCAATATATCATGTATAGAACATCTTGAATGTGGACGTCTGGCTCCTTTGTGAGCCCAGAGATAATGGTTTCCCCATTCAAGCTGGCTTGTAGGAACATGGAGATAAAGCAAGGCAGGGAAGAGTTATACCGCTTACAGCTATGGAGAGGGAGCTATCTCATCCAGATTATAAGTGGGTGAACTAAAAACGCATAAAAAGGGACAGTTTATTGTGAGGAGGAGAGCAGTACTGGAGGAGGTGTAAAGATCTGAAAGACTCAAACTGGCACCTTTTATTCTCCTCAGGCGTCCAGTAGTGAAGAAATCATCCATCCATTCTGCTCAACACGGCCAGATAGAGCTGTGCATGCTGTGATTCAATGCCAGGCACTACTGAAAAAAACAGTGTCAACAATGTATGGGACGTATTTAGAATTAGAACTAGTTATTCAAGCTAAGAGTTTTATTTTAATTTTTTATTCTACTGTGTATAAATATTTCATATATTTTTATATCAATGTATTATATTGACTATAAAGCTTTTACCTTAACTTCAAACATGTAAGTTTGGAAGACAGACATATTGTGATTCCCTGTTTTCTAGCATAAACCTATTTTACTTTAAATGCCTGACTAAGTTTTCCTCCATATTTTACTCTTTCAGTAACATCACTTATGTTTTGCTGTATTCTAAATAAAATGTAACATCTAAATAAATTATAACACTGGTAAATGCTATGATTCTCATGTGGCCATCGGTCTACATGTGTAAATTTGTCAAAAATAAACATACACGCACATGCAAAAAATAAAATAGTAAGAATCTTGGTCTCATTATATTTCCCTTGAAGTACATCCTCTCTCTACACTCTGGTGTTGGGCCTTACAGATCATCTGTGTGTTGTGGCACCCCCTGAGAAAGCAGACAGAAGAAGGTTCTTGATAACATTTGTTGTTGGGAAATGAGATTCTGTGCCTTTACTGAATCCCTAGAGGGCAGTAGTACAAATGTTTTATATTCAGAGAAGACTTGCCTCTGCCTTTGATAAGCAGCAGTGATCCTATCGGCTTGTGGGAGAGTGGCAAGGGTTTTTAAAAAGGAACAGAGAGGCTGTTCAGACAAACTGAGGTGGAGGCCTCCCTCTCAGAAACTGATGGTTGAAAAAACTTCTTCATCTGTACAAGATGAAGGGACCAAAGTCGCACTAAATACCCATGGCCTGGTATAGATTAATGGGGCATTAACATCAGCCAAATGCATTCTAACATGTAGAAGGTTTTAGAGGTTTAACCTCTAAGTACTTAACCATGACAGGAAGCAAACCAGTGGGTTTTAAACTTTTCTCACTTAAAAAAAGAGGGTATTGAAAGTGATTTAATTCGATTTAGATCAACATTCATGTCCCTTATACAATGGTAAAACTTAGATTATGCAACACTTTAACCATGCCTTTCTGTTTTAAACTACCTATGGCTATACCTTCAGTCATTGCAATTATCACTTCAAGTATCAAGTCAAGGGCAAATGATTTTCGTTTTACTTTGTCATTCTCATTGCTATCCATAGTGTAACTTCACTCTGAATAATGATAATGTATCTGGAAAAGGAAAGCTACTTTTACTCCGCTGATGTAATAGATGCACTGAAATAAGAAGAGCAATGTCACATTCTCTTCCTTGTGTTGTTACTTGATATTTACAGTGGTACCTGGGCCTAATCAATGATGTAAATGCATCTCTCCTGGCAAAACTCATCCTCCTGCAGAGGCTAACTAGTAGGCAGAGCTGTCAGACACACAGGACAGAATGCAGCTCGTGTTCATTGTTTTTTTCTCTACATTTCCTTGTGGAGTTTTGACCTTTAAGATATGTCAGCATGAAAAAAAACCCATACATTCCCACGGCCCTATGGCTCCCTATGCGAGCACAAGCATGTGAGGAGGGCAGGGGGAGACAAACTCTGTCTGATGTGCACACACACACACACATATATACACACAAACACAAATGCACACCCACACATTTATGGATAACAGCCGTGGAGCCTGGGTTTGAATTCACTCTGTGGTGGACCATTTAAATGAGCTTTAATTTAGCATCCCGCTGGCTCAATTGGGATGTAATAGAACACATTACACCTTGTCCTGCAACAGAAGCTCTCTCTCTCTTCTCTCTCTCTGGGCTTCTCTGTCTCAGTCCTGGGAGAATTGATTTTTTTTTTTTTTTCAAATGCAGAGGGAACAAATCAAAGGACAGAAGAATTGTGTTGCAATGAAAAACGGTAGACATGGCACTGAAATCAATTTGACTATTAACTCACCAATGTTTTCCTTTACTCTACGGAGTTTTTTAGACTCTTATGTAATGAGTTAGAAACACATTACTCCTTAGTAATTACAAACTTGATAAACAAAAACAGGAACACTGAGTTGCTGAAGCCTTTAAAATTGTAAAGAGGTGAACTGTGGAACATGCATCAGCAAGTATTCAAGACAAAATGTAATTGGATGCAAAGGTATGTGTGCAATCACGAGCCAGCAGCTCTTGTTCTGCACTGTACTCAACACCCGCAGAAGACATTTAGAGGGCTCTCTCTCACTCTCTTTGTATCTCTGTGGCACTAACTCTCTTAGCCCATCAGCACCAATTAATTACAATCACGCCATTTCAGTGACCCTCCCATTCCCAGAATGACATTCTCCCTAGTTACATAGGGAGGGAGGGAAGGCAGGTGGCTTTACAGGTGGCTCTACAGCATTGTTACTGAAAGAAATTGACTCATACAACAACCTGGAGCAACAGACATAGCTGCACATAAAAACATTTTTTTTTTTTGTCTCCCAAACAAAAAGTGACTCCTCCCTCCTCTTTTGCTTCCATCCCACAATATATCCATCCTCTACTGTCAAAGGAGCTCACCTTGACAGCTCCTCAAGTCACCCTCTTCTAAGTGGATGATTAAAAAGAGATGGAGGAGTTTTACTGGGGGCTGGTATGCGTGGCATCCCAAGAGCCCCCCTCTAAGCTAGCCAAGCAGAGCAAGCTACAGCTGTCCTCCAAATAAGCCTGCCATCCTTTATTTATTTCTGCTTAAATATTGATGCATGTTATGAAAGGTTTAAAATAATGTGTCTGCTTTTTTCCTTTGCCCCAGCACACTATTTTCTAATGCATAAATAATTCTTTCCTCGGACGTTGCATGGACATTGGGTCCAGCACATTAGGTGGGGTGTATCCGCTGTATCACATTCTTTCTGCCTGAGAGAAAATACTCATCCCTTGTAATTTCCTACATTTATACAATCGGCATTGACAGTAAATAATTGATGTATGAATTTATAACTAAAAGTCCAACACAATATGACTTCATGTCAAGGGTTAGTCCCTACAGATTTGAAGCCAAATCATCTCTCAAAATGGATTCTTCCTCTCCACAAAAGGGGTACCCATTTTTAGTGCCTACCTTTTATTCCTCCCTCTATTGCTGTCCCCCTCGTTCCTCCTTTCCAATAGAGAGACGGGACCTGGATCTAGCAGCACTCTTGATGAGGTCTCACTTTGCATGGCTGGTGATGACTTAGTGATTAAACCCATGTTAAATGTGTTTTGTTTTTGAACACAAATGGGTTTTTCACACTGACATGAACACATTTTTGATTGTGTTGGTGAAGGGGATAGTACAGGGAACGGCCTCTCACCTCACATTTCAGTATCTGCTGTAATGTACAATCGCACCTCTAAATGAGGTGTGATTGTGAGATAAAAAGGCAGGAGTGAAGATGAAAGGTGAATGGAGTAGAAAAGTAATTTCACTCTTTATGCTTCAATTAACATGTTGTAGCAAGTACTGCTGCTTTCTGCACTTAACAGTTCAAAGACAGAAGTTTTGCATGACACAAGGGGCTGTATGAAAAAATAGTCTGTATGTCAGTGACTTCCAAAATGACCTACAGTGTATGGCTATTTCAAAAATGACCCATTGGAAGATTTTTTAATCTGCCACCGAAATAACTAATATTCGTTTGAGTCAATTCATTTTAAACATTGGTTTTACTGTTTTGTTTTGTTTTTTTTAAGTCCCATTTATGATATTTAACATGACAATAAGATGACATAGCTTTTCTTATTCTGCGGTCAGAGGAAAATGTTTTGTCACCACTGAGTCAAATTTTCAAGCAAATCAGTGCTGTACAGGAAGAAATATACATATGTAGTCACATTGTCTTACATTATACTTTTAGTTCACTGTTTATAAATTTTTCATTTTTTGCTGACCAGATATAATAAGAAAAGCAAAGCATGCATAGGTCATATATATGAAGTAAAGATAGTAAAAAGTAAAGATTTTTTTTCTGAGAAATCTTCTTAAAAGTGTTATGGGGGTAATGAGAGAGTGAGATAGACAGATATTGTTTTGATATGAGATGGTCGCCACACCCTCAGGGATATTCTTCCGACATTTATCCTGAATAGAAATGACCCCAGGACCTGCCCTGACCTCTGTGAAGCCATTGGATCAATGACATCTTTGCCTTTCCCCCCTTACCTCCCTTCTGCTGGACTGGCTTTAGAAACAAGAAGTGCTTGGGGCTACACACATGTCCTCCCTGCCACCCCCTCTTAGATTGTGTTGATGTGCATGCGTGTGTGATATTGTGTGTGTGTGTGTGTGTGTGTGTGTGTAGTGTACCCTTGACCACCTTGCCCTGTAATCACCACACACAGCTGCCGGACTCTCTGTCTCTCATTTGGATCTACCTTCTCTCTCTCACCCCCTCCTATGCTATAACTGGTATGATCTCAACAGTGGATCCTAATGTCTCTAGCCATGATTAATCTGATAAATAATAAATATATCAATCTAGCTTCCCGACAAGGACTAATTCTAAACAGCGGGAAGGCACAAGCCCCCTTTAACTGCTGCCTGTAGCTGCCAAATTAATTATTTAATGATTAATTCTTTAGGAGATGGGAAAGTTTTGATTAATACTGTCCAGGTATCTGTCTTCAGTTGTTTGATGTATATCAGAGAATTCAACCCTCACTGACTCTCTGTCCGACCTTTACAGGTACTCACAATCATGAATGCACAAACGGGCACATGCACACGCACATACACAAACCCAGGGTTAGAAGACAGACATTTTAGCCCTTATGATCAAAGCCACAGGCACTTTCACTGAGATCAGATGCTGAATGTCTCACGATAAATTACGGCTGGATCTCAGACAACCTCATCCTTGAACCTTGAACATATCTGCTTTGGATAACACCCCCTAACCCTCTATGTGTGTGTGCATGTGTGAGCGTGTGTGCGTGCGTGCGTGCGTGCGTGCGTGCGTGCATGCCTGCGTGCGTGCGTGCGTGCATGCATGTGTGTGGGTGTGTGTGTGCCCATTTGAGTGAGATTTCGACCCTATTTACTAATGGAAGCCTCTAAGGCCCCTGAGTCGCTATACATTTTTAATGATGTCAAATTGTCATTTCGCTCTGCTGTTTACTTTTCAGAGGCAAAAAAAGAATGTTGAATCAAACAAAAATGTCATAAATTTTGTGTAGACACAATAAGAACAAAAAAACATGGTTATCCAACAATGTTCAGATTTTCATTTCTGAAGTTGCATTATCTGCAGTAACGGCATTTTTTTTCCCCACAGTATGAGATATTATTTGTTTCCATTAGACAATGATATTGAAAGCATTCTAGTAACAAACTAATAAGTCAATTAGTAAAATCTAATATCAGTGATCAGTGATGTGTTATGGAGTGAAATTAATCTTAATAAAGATGTTGACAGTATAAACAGGATACAGACGAGAGCAAATTGTTGTTGTCATGTGAAATAACATGTATATCTAAAATTTTAAATTTTTACAGGAAAAAAAACAACCTGTGTTCAATATTATGACAAGGCACTTTTTATGTAAATGGTTATCGTTTCCACAAATTTGGAGATACCTGTTTTTTTATTTCTTTCATTTCAACAACAGCTAAATTTTTAAATTCTCAAATTCAAAAGGTTTGTTTATTGGACTGCAGTTATATAGTGCTTTTCTAGTCTTGACGACCACACAAAGGGCTGTACTCTACTGTCACATTCACCCATTTACATACACATTCATACAGGGCTTTCTGTACAAACAACACTTTCTACACAGACAGGCATCCATACACTGATGATACTTCAGGGACAATTTAGGGTTCAGTATCGTGCTCAAGGAGCTGGGGATTGAACCACCCACTCTGCCTCCAAGGCCACAGCCGGTTTGATAGGAGCTATAATTGTACCAGCTGTTAAATAAGCTTAGAATAAGGTAAGAATGCTTATTCACCAATTTTTTTTTAATATCTATAAAGTAACATAAAATAAAAATCTAGATCAGAAAATACTGAAAAAATCACGTCTGAAGGAATTAGATACTTCGATTAACAACATTCCCCCTATTTCATTTATCATTGTTTGGATTTTAATCATGATATGACTCCCACTCCTCCCTCACCCTTTGCTAAAACCAAGCTGTCCTCAGGGTGAGGAGAGGAGACCTGCCTTTTATAGGGCCAACAACTTGACAAATTTTGCTGTCTTCAACAATATATTTTCACAGTCAGAAACACACACACAGATACACACACACACACACACACACACACACACACACACACACACACACACACACACACACACACATATATATATATATATATATATATATATATATATATATATATATATATATGTATATATATGTATATATCACACAGTTGTTCTCTACACACCCACACAAACACTGAAAATGAGTGTTTCCATTGGTCAGAAGGACGGAAGGCCGGCAGCTCACCGTCAGAGTGACAGACTGCATTGTCCGAGTGAGCTTTGGTGGTTGTAACAAGCATCTGAACATTAGAGCAAACAAAAGCAGGATTGGGAGTGTCATCAATCAATCACCTGACAGTTGACTTCAGTTTGTTTGTGCCACACTCTGCATAATAAGCGATTGGATCTCAGCTAATAAGATATTGGGTAATCAATCATTGCCAACAAGGCACTTGGCTGGCCAAGGGGACTCTCCCTTTGCATGTGCCAGTTGTCATGAAGTAAATTAGAAATAAAAATTATTTAGAGCCAGCCAAAAGGTAATTCCCACTGGTGAGCTGTCCAACCGCTGTCTTTGTGCAAAAGAGACACATGGAGAGAGGGTGGAGGGGGGTCTCATGTCCTAACCAATTACTGAAATATTCAGTCGAGGAATTTACATAATAAATGAAGCAATGAAATATTGATATATTTGCTTGGAATGATGTTTTACTGCATAAACATGCATCTAACAATATGCACAAATGGAAGCAAGAATTTTTCATATATGGAGCATCACAAACACACAAAATTTACAGACTTTCACAGTTGGATTCTGATGTCCCCTGCACGTTTACTTTAATGATCGTAGATTTGAAATGAAGGTTATGCTCAAAACAGGTAGATTGCAGCATACTGTCACATTATCTTACCAAACACATCCCTTCAAAACATAAAAAATTGTAATAACCAAAGTTATTTGTAATCATATAACTACAATCAACTTTAAATTGTTATAATTAGGTTTTACATCATACTTTTGCGTATAATTCAACCAGTTTAGAGTGGAGCAAGGGGTATGATATCAGGTAGAGGTCTCTGAAATTCTACTGAGAGCGAACTGCGCCAATGAACCACTGTCACAGTTTGTTCCCACCTTCTCTCTTCAAGCTGTCAGAACGTCATCCTCATGTCGTCTCTTTTCGAGTCGAGCCAACAATGTTTGCTCCTGATCCTTTTTTTTTTCACCCTCTGGTAGCCGCTGTAAGATTCACAATGTATGTCTCCACCAACGCTGCAAGGACAAAAAACATGCAGTTGAGGGAATCGTAAGACATGACAGATAGACAGAGAGCGAGAGGGAGGAAAGAGGGAAGACACAAAGAGCGAGTTAGAAAATAAGTATTTGTAAAGTACAAGATAAAGAGTAAACGATGAGAGATAGAAGTTAGGAACAAATGAGGGAATGAGTGATATTTACAGCGAGAACGAAAGACCGATGCTTGAGGTGAAGGAAACACTCCTTTATTTATTTATTTTTAAACAAAGCCAGAATGTAAGTATGTAAAGCAACCAGCTGGGCCTCGGTCTCTCAGCGGTGTGTCGGAGCCTGTCACAGCCACTGCTACCGAGACAGCTACAAGTTTACAACAGCTGCCGACTAATGTTTGATCAGTGATAAAATATGCCGGGGTGACAACACCATGCTGCCCATGCATTTGTGGGGGCCTTGCGCATTAAAAATTCAGTGCCTGGCAAGTATTGAGGGCCCTGATGGTCTCGGCGCTGCTCCTGCCGCTCCCTCCCCTGAAGGAATACCCAGGGACAGAGACAACTTCACAAGATGTCAGGAACCATCTCTGTTTTGTGTTCACCGGGTGAGCCTTCCTCTGAGTAAACCCGCCCTCACATCAGCTTTTGTACTGGGGGACCACTGCTGAGACCTTCAGTGTCACACAGGCAGAGAGGAAGAATTCAGTGGAAAGTGCCAGACATCACTGACGGCAGACAAATAGAGCAAATGTGAATGACACATCACACCCATTCCAGTGAGCTCTGTGGAAGAAACCATTGAAGAAAAAAGTCAGGTCAACTTGAAAAATACCATTTTTTAATTCTATATTTTTTCAAATGCATTTTGAATGAAACATTTTCCTGTCATGATAATTATTAATTCCATGGCAATTAAAATGCTTGGAATATTATTTTGATTTTATTAAGATAAAACTATTGAGTTTCCCAGAAATTAGCCAAAAATACATCATGTCCGCTTTTGGTTTCCATACACCTTGATATAGAAAAAGGTTTGCATGGAAAAAAATCATTTCACTGTTGTAAAACTTTAGGTCATTTTATGACACTTTGTATAAAGTATTTAGAGATTTATAGGGTTAAATTTAACTAAATCATTGACTGTAGTATCAGGCGGTTTTGTCCTTTCTTTTCTGAGGCACTTCCAAATGTCTGGTTGTCTGTTTGTTCGTTGGGAAGCCAACAACGTGGGCATGCCAAGGAGAGTCTCCTGGTAAATGTCAACTGTCAGAGGATGGAGGCCTCCTCATCAATTGCCCTGCCATGGAGCTCTGGGCAATGAAACCCCTCCAAGGAACACCAGAGAGATAGAGAGGGGAAAAGAGAGAGAGAACTCAATGGAACTGAATAACTGAAGGAAGTCATGTTCAAAAAAGAGAGAGAGCTTGAGCGAATCAGATTTCCCTTCCCCTGTGACAAGGTCCTCTGACAGTTTTGTTGCCGGCACTCTGAGCAGTAGGCTATGATTGCCAGAGTGCATTAGAGGCCCTGTGTGTAATTTGACATCTCAATATTGAAATAGTAATGCATCCTCACAAAGCATAAATTGGTGCCTGGTAATTGGATTCCAGACATGCAGGGCAGGGAACTGAGATGTCCTTGCAGGCCTGATAATGCTGTGTCATGGTGGCTGGAGAGGGAGCTGCAATGATGTTAAAATGAAGAAGATAAGATGAAAAGAAGAAAAAAATTATGTGGGTTTGCAATGAGGAATTTATTGACATCTCCACAGACTGTGTACCCTTTCAGTATTTTCTTCTTCTTCAATATGTGACACAAGGACAATTTCAGAGTGCACATCAGACCACATTTAACATGTTACACCCCAGCCCCCACAGACACACACCTGTGCAGTGCACACAGTACATCATTTGCTATTTTGTTCCTCCTAGTTCAATGTGGTCTTGCTCCCAACTCTTCATATAAGGATGCTTGATCCTTTTTTTATGGATATGTTTAGCCACTCACAGCTCTTGGTTAAGGTTATGGGAAGATCGTGGTCTGGTTTAATACAGCAGATAGTTAAGACTGACTGAAATGTTTATGTACAATTAACCCAAACCATGATCTTTCCCTAACCTTAACCAAATAACATCCGTTACCTTAACCAAACCACAGACAGGATTCTGGTGTGATAGTCATGTGCTTTGTATTCCCACCATCCACTCCACCACCTCCTAGTGACTCTGCAGCTGTTAATAAATACAGTGCTTCATTCATGCTGTACCAAGTTCGTTTAAAAGTGACGCCAAAGGGGCCCTGACTAAGCACCTGTATGCAATGAGTTGGGAGGGAGAATGTGTTGATTTGCTCAGTTGCAGCTTCTTGCCCACCTGAATAATTCAGTCCAAGTGAGAATCAGCATATCTTACAGCATACTTAACATGCCAAAAAGAGCAAGAGACAACAGACAAGGAACAGCAGGCCCGGCTTCAATTAGGTCTTTTGTTACAGACAATAGGGTGACAAATTCATTTTGTTCCAATGCCCGCTGTATTGTGAGCCACCAATTTTGTAACTGGCTTTTTCCTCCGCCCTCTCTCCCTCCTCTCGTCTTTTTTTGTTTCTCTAACGCCGTTGACGTCTGTGCCCACTCCCTTTCCCTGCCTCATTTTATCGTTACACCATGAGCCGCAGGTATCAAGTGTTTGTGTGTATGCATGTGTTTATGTATGAGTGTGTGTGTGTTTGTGTGTGTGTCTATAGCCCTGGGTATTGTGTTACCTGAGATCAAGTGACGGTGGAGCCTTGAAAAGAGCTGGCTATTCTTCAGGGTCCCTGAGATACTGCCAACTAATTGGATGAGGTGTAAGTCAAGCCAACAAGTCCTCAGACTTTGATGTGACACACTGGAGAGAGAGAGAGAGAGAGAGAGAGAGAGAGAGAGAGTGGTGCTGCACACACATTACTGTTAGTCCTGAGCACAAACCCTTTGTACCCACCTCCACCTTTTCACACACACATCCACTGTGCAAATTGTTGCAAACCACTTGGTTTATGGTGGTCCATTAATTTTGTAAGCAGGTCTTGGGTTTCCTTGTGTTTAGCTACGTGCTTTTCATTTGTTTGTTTGCTGTTTCATTGTATACAGGAAATGTAGAAGGTAATTGACCAAAGCCAATTATTTTTTCTTCACATGATAAATAAAGAAGGTGTCATTCGATTTGTTAATAAGCTGACCCTTTGAGCAGAATAATAGCAGTATATATTTGTTATCTGACTGATATGAACTGACTTGAAATGCCTTATATTGCCTTATATTTCACTCATGAGGTAACCGAAGAGGATTTGAAAGGGTTCTATGAATATGAGATGTGGGAAAACAATAAAATATATGTAATATATGTATAATTAAGCAACAAGTAAGTTTATTCCACTTATTTATTCTATTTGTACGTTTTTACCACCTTTGAAAAGTGTAAATGGAGACTTTTCAAATTATGAAAAGGACACTCAAATTACATTTTAAAACATTACATGTTACATAACATGCTATTACATTATTATTCAGATGGAAAACCATTCATTGCATCAACAAATAGCAGTGGAATGCATCAAAATAAATAAATGAAAAAAGAGAACAAGGCAAATGGAGCGAATAAAGAACAAACACACATATTAAACAGTATAAGAGGGATTAAAGTGTAGAGAGGATAGGCAGAATAATTCAGTAGAAAAGTCTGAAAAACAGAAATACATGTTGACAACAACAAAAAAACAAATAAATACATTATTATTTGAAGATTATAAACTTTAAAAGGGTTCATGTGGGCATCAAACATATACTCCAGATGTGTGTTCAGCTTACTTTACACTGGTAGATTTACAGAAATGTGAAGGCTTGCTGATGAAATCCCGTAACAACACATGTAAACTGAAAGCTCTTCATCAAAAATGGCATAAGTATAGTACTACAAACTACAGACATTGGAATAAACATTATTCCTGAGCAGATGTACTCCAGACGGTTCCTTTTGCCATAACCCTAATTCAGACTCTTTAACTTGTCTCAGGAAGTATAAAGCATTGTATGTGCTAATCAGCCACAATATTAAAACCAGCTGCTGGTTTTAATGTTTTAATGTTTAATGGCTAATCAGTCCAGTTTGGCGATTTTGGTCAAAAAGAACAGGGGATAAGATTGAAGCTAAGGGTAATGTGGCTTCATCAGTTTAATACAGTTTGCTGTTTCTACTCTGTAGCTACAACCAGCTTGTCAAGACTGAGCTCAACTACAGAGCGGGCCTTTATCACCAATTTGTTAATCCTGTCATAGTGCTGCCTTCCCAAAATGTCACCACAAAGGACAGAGTAGTGGCAGCGACTGCGAAGTTGTGAAGGACTCCAGCAGTGCTTTTGTGATGTGGTATCATCCTTTACATACAAGAATGGGCTTGTCACCAGCTCTCACTTCTTCTGACCTAAAGAGTTTGAAAAAATAGTGAGTGAAAAAACATTTTTGAAAAAAGGTTGGAGGGGAGAAAGGGGGCTTGCAGGGTAAAGTTACCTCAACAGCTGGTGTATCCTGGGATGCTGGCCAGGATGTTGACTCTCTCTTTCACCTCCCATCTGCTTTCATATTACCTACAATCCCTTGTCTACACTCTCTCTTGCTCTTACTCTTTGCCCTTACCTACTGCATATTTCTATGTCTTGACCTGCCACTGCCTTACTTTTGTCTTTCCCTCTAATTTCTGTTCATGATATGAGCCAGTGACACCCCACTGACAGCTAGGCCAGGATGCATACTGCACTGTACTTTACGAAGGGGTCAAGCTCCCCCAGACAGCGCAATCAACCCCTGTAACATATGAAGAGGATTACGAGAAAAGCACCAATGACACAGAAACAACCCAATTTAAAGATGATTTACTCTTTTTTTTAAATTTAATTTCAAAGAGTCAATAATTCTTGGCGAGACAGAATATATTCAGGCACACACCAAAATTACATGCCTCAGTTTTATGAGCCACAACATCTAGGATTTGTCTGTTATCATACGACCCAAACAGCAGCAGCTGCTTTGGCATGTAGCAGTTACATATTTCAAAATTTAAAATATTCAGAGAAATTACTAAAGGGAGGTAAGCAGCTGCACTGAGACACATACTGTACATATAACCACGATGAGATTTGTGTGCGTTCACCACCTTAATGCCACATTGTTGGATTCCTTTTAAATGTCACGACAGGACAGGCCATGAATGTAATTATGATATGAATGTGCTATGTTGTGTGCTCTATTCACCATGTTCAATTGTCTGCGCTTTCTGCGTTAGTGTTTTTTCAAATGGTAAAATCACAGAGAGGCCATTGTATGTCGCAGAGTAGACTGACATGTCCCACATTGTTAAAATAATCCCTTTAAAACGTGTGAAATAATTTAGTTCCCATAATCCCTAAAATCCCCAATAAGTATTACAGGGTAAGGGATGGATGGAAAATGACTATTTACACAAGAAAAGAGGGAATCATTAAGGGTATTTCACTGCAAGGATAATTAAACATACAATTCATACAATTTGCAGTAAAATGCTTAACTGGTTAAAAAAAAGGAAAGAAAAAAGAAATGAAGAAAGACAGAAAGAGAGAGAGAAAGATAGAAAGACATGAAAGATAGAAAGAAAGAAAGAAAGAAAGAAAGAAAGAAAGAAAGAAAGGAAGGAAGGAAGGAAGAAAAAAAGAAAAACGTAGGCTCCATAGGTCTTTCATCAGGCTCTAACTAACTCATCTTGGCACCCTGCATTGTTAGAAGTGCTACTTGCCCTCTCTCTATTCACAGTAGGCTTTAATCTCAAGCGGGTAGCACAATTATTGGAGTGGCTGTACAACTGCGGGGACTTTTTTGATTTGGAGAGCTGTTTATTAGCTTGAAGCATCTGGGCAAGGATCTTGTGATTAATTGGGGTGAGCCGCCCCTGATATAACAAGGTCAGCCCTCGCCAAACCTTCTTCACTCTTTCCATTTACATCAATTAAAACTAAGAGGGGTAGAGCTATGCCTTTAGATACTCACACACACACACACACACACACACACACACACGTGCGCGAAAAGGACAGCGAGACAATGCATGTGTAACAGAGGGGGTAAAAAAGGGACTTATATGTAGAATATGTAAGAGAGAAAAATCATATATGTTGCAGCAGCCAAGCCTTATTTAAATATAGCTCAGATGGTAGCCTTTAATTAGTTTAATTCAAGTGAGACTTTTTGCTATATGTTTCTGTGCCACTTCAACCACTATATTGCTACCACTGTACCAAATCAGCCAATTAGAGAGCCAGCATGTCTCTGCTGTAGAAGAAAACGATGGACTAAAGTGGTTAATCTAATGAAAATGTTTTAGATGGTGCTACGTGTAAGAAAACAGCACAGAGGAGACTGATGTCATTTTGTGATTGTTATGTTTCATGTACATTGTTTGAAATTTGATGTCTTTAATCATTTAATGCATCATGTTTTTAATATCTGTTTAACTCATGGTGGTGGCACCCGCTCTGAAGAGTGTGTTGTAAATTGGGAGTGTCACACTATCCTCTAGCTTTTGTTTCTTGGTCCCTAATTAACTTTATATTCATTAGCAAAGCATATTGTGTTTATAGGCTCATCAACCCAGGATCCCAGTGCCAATGGCAGCCCACCCACTCACTGAAATTATGAACGCTATTACAGAAGCACACACACACACACATGCACAAAAGCGAGCACACGCTTGCTGAAATCTATCCCAATAAAGGATGTACAGTAGAGTTTTTTCTGTAACTTCAGACAGAGGGCGACCTTGTGTCAGCTACCTTCTCCTCTCTCTCGCTCTCTCTCTCTCTCTCTCTCTCTCTCTGGCTGGAGGAACACAGGAGATCAGGGAAATGTAATGAGAGGCAGCCTCTGGCTGTGGAAGGAGAAGACTGTTATATAGTTTATCAAAACAAGACACTTATTTTTATCATTTTATACACTGAGGTATATATATATATATATATATATATATATAAATGCTTGTGTGTAAAGACACTGTGACACTGTTGCAGTTTCCAAGAAAATGGTAAATGGACTGGACTTATATATTGCTTTTCTAGTCTTATCGACCACTAAAAGCACTTTAAACTACATGCCAAAATCACCCATTCACATGCACATTCATACATCATGTTCACATACACGTTTACACATACTAATGGCACAGCAATCAGGGGCAATTTGGGGGTACACAGACCTTCCAGTAGGTGGATGACCAACTCTACTTCCTGTGGTCATAATAAGCAGAAGAAACAAACAAAAAATGGAGGAGTTCAATGATTTTTTATTGCCTTTCTTCTAAGTTCTCTAGTTCATGTTGTGTTCAAAGCACACTCAATAAAAATACAATGTGTTTAATCAAGTTGATAAGCTATTTTGTTTTGAATCTATATCATTTTAAGTAAGACTAGAAAGAGCAATCTTCACTGAAGTGAAGCTGTATTCCTTACACAACTCTTTTACTTTCACACTACCAGAATCCATCATTTCAGAGGTGAGCTGATTTATATCAATTCCCATATTTAATTATCTATTCGACAGCAATGACTGTAAAAGCTGATGTAATATGAGGCGATCTCACCAAGGCTTCCATAATAGGCCTTGATTGATCACAATGTATAGGAAAGAAAAGAAACAATAGAACAGGAAAAAGAGAAGAAGGAAAAAAGATGGCTGACCACAACGTTTCCTCTACCATCAGATAAGGAGACAATATGTGGATGAACACATGTTTTCGACTGTAGATTATGACGGAGCACTGTTATTTCCTGTAAGAATACACTTTCAATTTCCTGCCCGGCACTTTAGTTTTATTACTTTGATAACACGATACCATCAGCCGTAGCCATGGGGACGAACCAACAGCGCTTACAATAGAAGAGAGTGATAAGAGAAATGATGGGAAAGACCAAATAAAAGAGAGAGGATAGGATAGAGCTGAGAACAATCAGTCCCTGATAGAAGTCTGGTTGCAGCCAGCAGGATGATCATAATTACTATTATTTAGCCATTAGTTACAAAAGACTATGTTATAAAGGACGCCATTTTTCCGATCGTGATACTTCAGTCCTTTTCGTGGCACTCGATTAGATTTCCTTGTGGATTTTTCACTATCACTGTGTGAACTGTGTGAGAAATAGCTATGTAATAACAGCCTGATATCACATGTTTGGTCATTTGTTAGAGAGTCTAGAACCTAGTTTCATATGTGTTAAAGTCAGTGTGAAGACAGAGGAAAAGTGATGCGCGTGATTTTATTTGCATGAGTGTGTATGTGTACATAGATACAACAAGCAGATATCTGTGTGTGTCTTTCAATCTGTCCTCTCCTCTGTCCTTGAGTCCCCTCAGGCTTCAGTCAGTGACCCCTTACTTCCACAAAGGTCCATAAAACGATTTCCTAGCCACACTGCAAATTTCCAGCCAGGTCCTGATCCCCACTTAGACCAATTGGAGACAATTTGTTATTGCAAATATAAATTTGGTAACTTGTAATATCCAATGAACCAGGCAGGGAAGGCCACTGGCTAAGGCCAATCCTATTTTCACTTCTGACCCCTCGCTGAGGCGAGCCTTTGTTAGTTTAGGCATTCAGCTGCCAATCACAGCAGAGTTTTTCATTAAATTCACTTGAGAAACTCCCCATGTCCCAACTGGGCAGCCATCACAAGAATTCATGAGAAGGGGGATTCTTCTGAAAATAACTAAAGAAGAAATGTAGCCCTGCTTCTCATTGCTATGTTTAACTATGTCTATAAGCAGCAGGGGGAATACACTTTACATACCACAATTTTAAGTCAAGGGATTTTTCAGAAAGTCATTGTAATTTTGTGCATTTTATTAAATATACAGAATGATAAAAAAATCTTTAATATTCTTTTCTGTACCAGCCATTCTAAGTGATTTTACATTAAGATATTAAATATTTACAAAGAAAGTCTGACTACTTCATAATGCACAGTCATAAGTACTTTTGTAATTGGAAGATATTGAGCGACTATGTATGAGTGTCAGCAGTGTGGGGGTGAGATGGGAAAAGGGTGCCGTAAAAGTGTGAATACCTGCTTGATTCCCTGGCCTGAGGCAGCACACACATAGAGACACACGCACTCTTTGGGCCTGGTGTGATTCCCCCTGAAGCAGTTGACATTTCCCCCAGAAGGATAATTGAGGAATAACATTTGCGTTACAATTTAACATTACCCTGCCTCTGGAAGCCCTTTCATATTACCCAGCTGAAGATGGCTGCTGACACCCACTTAGGCAGGAGGTATGATGTGTGTGTGTGTGTGTGTGTGTGTGTGTGTGTGTGTGTGTGTGTGTGTGTGTGTGTGTGTGTGTGTGTGTGTGTATTTCTTTATGTTTGTTATTGTGTCTACTTTTGTGTCTGTATTTCCACTTTATGTTCACCTTCTCATCTGTGTGTGTTTGCATGCTTGTGTTCCTTTGCACAGGGGTATATATTTAAATGTGTACTTGAGTGTGTGTGTGTGTGTGTGTGTGTGTGTGTGTGTGTGTGTGTGTGTGTCTGCGTCCATAGCTGGCTAACATATGGGAGGTGGATGGATAGCTTCAGGCTCAGTGATAGGGTATTGTTGATGTTGGAGGAAAGAAAGGGAAAAGAAGTTATTATTACAATGGCAGAGTCAATGTCAAGAGGAGCCGCACTGACCTTTTCAAGTCTTTGCCTAGCAACTATTAAAAAAATGTATCGGGGTGGGGGATGGTGTGTGTGTGTGTGTGTGCGCGCGCTTGCGTGCGTGTGTGTATATGTGTTTGTGTAATGGCAGTGTGCACATTTGTATGTGTGTGCAAGACTCAGAGGTAGTGACATGAAGCAGCCGCTAAAAGCTAAGGTTAATGGATTGACTGTTACCTATTCTCAAGGCTTAACACTGGCCCATACACAAGGGGAATCATCCGCGGCTGCTTCAACAGCCTCAGTGCTTCTGCTGGAAGGCTAAATTAACAGAGCTGTGGCTTGTTTGTTTTTGGAATTTTGGAGGGTTTATCTCAGTCAAGGATACAAGGTCGAGACACAGTCTTTAATCACTGTACCTCACCATGATGGCTTTATCCTGAGGTGGTGGGTGGTGCCTTCAATTTAAGCTGTGTACACAGTGGACATAATCTATAGGAAACATTTGTGCTATGAAAAAGGAATCAGTTACACCTCATGGTCAGTGTGTTAAGGCGGAAATCCACTTTAACTGAAGTTTAATGTGACTTTACACAAATACACATTAGAAATACATGGATAAAAATTCAAGATACAAAATATATAAATATGTGTTAAAAATGTACATCCAGCGTATCACAAGGGAAATAAACACTATAGGATTCTGAATGCTCATATGCAGAGTGCAGGGCAAGGATTCACTGAGAACTGTGCTAAGACAAGTCCAGGGATATACAGACATCAGGGCACAGAGGTCACCATCCTGACATCCACACTTATGAAGCTTTTTCTTGGTTTCTTTAATGTTGACACAGTATAGAGTATATTCCTTCATATTCTAGAATTACAAACCACAGTTTCCTCTTCCATTGTTCTGGTAAATAATGGTTTATCGAGATGCTTGTAAGTCATCGACTAGATCTGATCCTTGGGATATCGTCTTTTTTTGTTCTATCTTAGTAAAAAGATGGTGGCTACATTACCCTCGTAGTCCTGTCACATAAACAGCACTAGTGTTGCCAAGAAAAATGTTGTAAGTATTCAGTACTACTGATTTTTCAATTGATATCTGACCATTATGTGACTTCTAGGTGCTACCGCACTGAAGGTTGAATTATAAAGTAGCACTTCTACATTAACTATATCTTTCTTCTACAGTGCTATTCCCATTCCTCTTCATCAGAGCAGCCAGGCACACCATTTCACACCAACTGCCCTCCACTGATAAATGAGAGGATTAGTGACTGGTACACTTTATTAAAAAGTAATAACAATTTTTGTTGGCACCCTTCATGTAGTAAGGAGTGCCATGAATCACAGGATATTGGCTGTCTGTATCTGATGAATGCATCGTTTACCAGCCGAGGAGTTATTTAGTAGCGGCTATTAATTTAAATCACATTTATCTCCCCCCTCTAGCTTGGGATGGGAGAAACACAAGCTCTGCAATGGGAGGAAAGCTGAGAATAGAGAATTAGACCTCACAGAATGGGTACTAAAGTATTTTTAAAAAAGATATCTCCTGCAGTTTGCCTAAAATGACGACTGGGATTTTGATACTGCTATTTCATAGTTAGGCTATTGTACAAACTAGTTTTAATTCCTGGCACTTATTATTGAGTTCAGCTGGGAGTAGATGCAACTCTCTTGGATGCTCGAAAAATTGTAACCCTCCAAATGTTACATATCCTTTTTTTTTTCCTTTTTTTTCTTCATACACCTAACGCATAACACGAGGAAACATTCTATGGCAGCCAGGTAACATCGAGCATGGAAACTCCAGTTTAGAGATGATAATTCAAATGAAGTTACCTCTCTGCATTTCAGCTCTGTGCTGAAGAGAAGCTGCTGGCAGACAGTGCACTGCTAATTGCTTATCATGGTTGGAGTCAGTGTGGACCAAGGCAAATCCCAGCGTGTTTTAGACCAACAATAAATTCCTTTGTAGTCTTAGAAACAACAGCGATATTGCTTTACTTAGAATTAAGCTGTTTCTCTTTCACATATTATGCTATTATTTGGTGATAGTTTGGAATAATCATACAACTCATAAAAGTCTTATAAGCTAAGTGAAGGCACACAGTATGTCATGTTCACATCAAGTTTAGTCTCTGTCTATGTTTGATCTGCCTCACCCACAAGACCATGTCACGAAATGCTGGTGGTCCCTCATTTCCTTTTTCCTGTAGGGTTTGAAGGCTATCCAAACATAAAATGGGGAGCCCATGTAAACACATAACAGCCTTAGCCAGACATATCATCAATTATTCAATACAATAACAGTGTTTTGAGACTGAATAATTTGCCCATGGCTACAAATTTGGTATTTTGAGGCAGGCACCTGAGCAGGAGCTAGGCAACCAAAGACAAAACAGTGCACTTTTTATGTTCCTGCTGTAATGTTGACAATCTTCAGCTCCATCCACTAGATGAATTGTCCACAAACCACTTGAACTTTAGATTCATATATTGTCATATATTTAAAAAAAAAAAATCCCGTTTCTACATTCAGCTAGTGATGATCAGTATTGCTCACACACTTTATAATAATCAACGGCCTGCTGTGTCTAAATATTTGTGCATGTTATTCATATTTGGACCTTAATTCTCTTTACCACAACTAAATTTAAACTGTGACCTAAACCCTAATTACTGGTACTTTGACTGACAGAGTGCTTAGGGCATATTCGCTGAACAATAAATTAGTCACCTAAACTGGTCTGTACGATAGAACATTTGAACAAAGTTGACATTTACAGCTCTGATAATAAGGTAAAACAGTCAGTGAGGTGTGGGTATAAAATCGTAAGCTTATAGTGAAAATGACTTGTGGATGACCTTAGGGCCCTCAAACTTAAGAGCCAGAACCCAAATTAACAGCTCCCTCATAAACAGGCCCAGGCTCATATTTACCATAAGTCTGGGCTTAAACTTAATTAAATAGGCAGGTCGGAGCATTTAGGCTAGAAATGTTTGCACCCAGAGCTTAAGCATATATTATGTCATGTTTGCTTAACCTTCCTCAAGACTCCTAAGGTGTGTCTGGTAATTGAAAAGTAACAGAATTAGGTTACAAATGTCTTACAGAGCCCTGTGTGTACAGTAGAAGCCCATACACCACTGAGCTTAGCACATGTTTTCATTTAATTAGTTTTTCATTTGGCCCTGAATGCCTTGTGTCAATACAGGCAAACAAGTTGGTTTAGAGGATTTTCTGTGTGCATGAATTATACCCAAATATATGTGTTCATTTTGATTCCTTGTCATCCAAGACGAGTTGAATTGAGCGCAACTAGACTTGGCTGAAGATCTTGAGGATGTTTCACCTCTCATCCAAGAACTGAAGAATCCCCTTGGAAACCATGACCTGGATGACTGAGAATCATCACAGACATTTTAATTTCCTGCTACTCTGAATACCCTGAAAATATTGACCAGCAAAATATTTATTAATGCCTAACTGGGGCTGCCTTTATGATCTTGACAGTTAAACACTGTTTTGATTTTTTTTTTTTTTTTTTTTTTGCCTCTCTTCTCACACAGACATCTGAATAAGTGTCAAAAGTGAGGCTCAAAGAAGTATGACACGCTAAAAGCTAAGGTACAGCTTGCAGCAAAGTACTATTGATCTTTTTTATCTTTGGGGTTAAGGAGGAATGCATCTCCCCTGTCAACTTCTTCTGAATCTGCAAACACAAGCACAGAATCAGTTCCCCGAACAGAGACACTTTCCAAAGACACTTTCAGTTATTGACATTTGTTGTTAAAACGCACAAAGATAGACACTTCAGTTTTTTATTTTTGTTAACTCCTCCTGCACAACAAGAGCATGATAACAAGTTGAATGACAAAAGACTGCGTTATCTTAAATATATTCAAGGTAGTTCTGCAGATTTGTTTGCTTATTATTTATAATTCATAATCAATGTTATTTCTGTGCTTGCAGTTGGGTGTTTAGATGTTTCTATGTGCCTGCCCACGCACGCTCATATGCTATACGTTTTAGAATTTCTGTGTTTTGGTATGTCATATCCTGTTATGACATAATCATACCAATCGGGCAAACTAAAAAAATATGGGGATAAGTAGTAAATGTTGCCTTACTCCACTGTAACTTTGGGAAAGTTGACTTTTTGATACCGTGCGGGGAGGGTTTGTGGTACATTCGGTGATATGTGTCTATATTCCCACTGTACTGTCATTCTGTCCTGATGATTAATGTAAAAGAATTTGACAGACTTCTGGGCTTGGTGTCCCTCCTGGGCGACGAGTGATAATCTGCCTGCTCCAGGCAGCTCTCGAGCAGGAAGGGGAGCTGTGTTAGGCCTCCTGTCCCAGGTGAAGAGCCCCAGGGGCTGGGGTGTAGAGCCTGGAGGCTACCCAGGTGTTCACAGTTATTACCGACTGTCTGTCCCAGCTGGGGAGAGAAGAGCACAAATATCAATGAATGTAATGTTTTCACTGACTGTCAGGTTTGTCTTACTGACTTTCTGCCTCCCTCTCTCTCATCCTTTCTGACCTTTCACACACACACAGACAGACACTTTGCTTCGAAATAATGATTAACATGACATTTTCATAACTTTCTTTGCTTTGAAGCATTACTAGAATTGTTTCTTGTCAGATCCTGCCATCTTTAAAGCCTCAGGAGAACTTACTATGTAAACCCTACCTGCATGAGCTTTTTTTTTATGAGGCAACAAAGAAGTGGCATTTACTGTTAAATTCGTCTCAATTCTTAGAATAACTGGCTTCAAGCGTCAACTGAGCTTTAAACTGATATTAAACACACTGCGACTGTATCCGTACTGTGAAGAAATGAAAGCTGGCAGAGAGGCAGCATAATTTCTAGGGCACAAAGCCGACACTAGATGGCTGCAGATAATGGAGAAAGGGAGCTAATGATACAGACATACTGTATGCAGGGTGACAGCGAGAGAGGTGGGGGGGGCTGTGAGAGAAGAGGGTAGAGTGAATAAAGCAAACCTGAAGCGAGGGGAGAGATTAAAAGCGAAAGCAAAGGAGAAAAAACAAGAGCAAAGAATGGGACTGCTGTTCAAATATAATTTTTATATGCAGCCATAAAACAACTATAACCTAGATCTACTCAAATATCTGTTCACTTAATGATGCAGGCAAAGATTCAATTATTTCCCATTGTCAAATAATCAGTTGGTTACTTGTCTGATTTCAGGTCTGATAACAATACACAATTGTAAATTCTTTTCAGTTATATTTATGTATATACATACCTGCTATCTCTAATAGAAGTAGTGATAAACTGAAAAACTCTTCACACCTGTTAGCAGTAACATTTCTAATGAGAATATATTAATGTTTCTGGGCCAAAACGGGTGGTATACATGTCTTTGGAAAGATTAAGCTATTTCACAATCAATAGAGCGGTCAGAATACAGTTTTATTGGGTGCATTACACTGCAAATGAATTGTAGAGCTTGGTAAAAGCCAATTGGATAGGTGATGGAATATCTGTGAGCGTCTGTCTGACAATTGGTTATATTTCCAGAACATGTAGATTAATGGTGTTCACAGCATGCCAGATCTTGGGCATTCATTATACACACGCACGCACACACACACACACACACACACGTATTTCATTTTATACAATTCAAAACCCAAAGAAGGCTGTAGCGAGAGGGATAACAAGAGTCATTGATTATCTCTAAAGGCGAGAGGGGGATCATAATCTCACAAGAGGGGGAAGTCTTGAATGTGGTTTAAATATGTTCTCAGCGCCTCTGAAATATTTATCACTTTCAAAATGTTATTGGTGCATTTGCTTGGAGTTTATAGTATTTTTCCTTACTGTTGCTGAGGGAATAAATGGAAAAGGAGGGAATATAAAGAATGCATCTTTATCTGGATTGGCTCAGACAGACTTATTAAGGGCTACTATGGTATTTACAGTGGTAGAGACTCTTGTCTAAGGCACAGATCACAGGAGAGATTGGTCTTATAAACTGTGAGGTTTAAGTAATATAATATATTTCCATGGCTTTAGGACTCCTGTTTTATTTATGCTTTGTGATTTCAGAGGAACTATCTCCATTATTGAGATAAAGCGGCTGGCTAGAGCACAGGTTTTCTCTATAAAAATGACTGTTTCTCTATCTTTCATACTTCTGAGAAGAACGAGAAAAACCTGGCCAGGCAATCAGCCAGGACAAGTCATTTGAGGTTATTTAGATGATAAGGAATTAACTCTAGCGTGCGCTAATAGTGTCTCTGTAAGTTAAGTGAACTCAGACAGGATTAAACATCACAAAGATTTATGGTAAGTGATAAGTCACACCAGCTATTAAACCGATCATGCACACACAACTCGGGAAAATCAGTGGAATTTAACTTTTTTAAACGATTTATGCTTGTTTTATGCATGTTTCTCCCAGAGTTTCAAATCAAACACTATCAACATGTGCAGCTGGCATCTTCAATCACAACAACACAAGCAAGATGTTTGGAAAGCTGTAATTGAAATTATCCAGCCAGATGAGTGGAGCTACCTGACTGACAGAATGAGGGAGGAAACTCATTTTAAGGTATGTGGTCACACTCGGTGAGGGTATTTCGCTTCCTTTTGTAAATGAGAAACCGATGCCAGTGATGGCAGCTGAGTACCAAATGTGAAAGTAGGGTTGCTTTAAATAAATATCTTTCTGATTTCACAAGGCCTGTCTGATGAGTTGTGAGCGACTTCTTTTTCGGATGTTTGGGTTCAGGGCATTCACACTACACAGAAACACACACACACACACACACACACACACACACACACACACACACACACACACACACACACACACGCACAAAAACACACACAAAAACACACGTACACACACACAAACACACACACAAACACACACACAGACACACACACACAAACTTGTGCATGAACAGTTCCTTTTGCTCACAAACCAACATTTTGTTAGCAGTCTTTTTTCTAATCTTAATATTAGATTTACGAGTAATTCAATTGTAACCCAACCTAACTCTAAATTTTGGTACAGAAATAAAGAATTTGCTTTGTTCATACAACAACAACCGCCAGCACCCTGGAGGATCTTTCATTTCCGAAAAGTCAAACACACACAGATGTATATACTATACCTGACGTCTGTGTTGAGACGGGACCCACTTGCACAAATAAGGAAACTTACCTGTTTGAAAGGCATTAATGGCAACTCATGAATGATTCTGTTCCTCTCTTTTTTGCCTCTTTTTTGGGTTTATATTTCATTATCATTTCCAGCAATACTTCAACTGCTAGATTCAAACCCCCTGTGACAGTAATTATATAATTCAATGGAATATGTGACAAACATATTTTAAAAGTCACCATAAACATTCCATAATACTTTACTGACTTAGAGCTGTAACTCACATTTAATATTTGCTTCCTAAAGAACAGAAAAAACTACTAGCTCATGATCAAGCAGATGCTGAGGCTGTGCAAAACCAAACTGGCTGACACACATGCTCTTTGAGGGCATCTTAACAATCTACAAACAATTGCTCTCTATGAGTTAAATTAGACTCTCCCTGAATGGGAATTTGATTCTTATTTCAGAACTTCAGAGGCATGTTCATTACATCGGGAAACAACATCCAGCAATGAGTGATCTGACAACGACAGGCTTTGTTGTTACAAAAATGCAAATACTCACAATGCAGGATGGGTGCAAATACAGAGACAACACACATTCTTCCTTTCAGTTCAAATTAAGTAGAAGGGAAAGAAAAGTGGGTCCATCGGGACATGTTATCCTCTTCTCTGAGTTTATTTGGGCAAAGAAAATATCAGAGTAGCTGCTTTTAGACAGAAATAAACGGAATTATAAAGAGATTGTAATAAAATTATATTTCGGTGATACATCAGTGCATCATTAAGCTTCAGAAACAATGTTTTTTGTGCTTAATTACTATAGTTGACTCTAGAAATGTTTTTACGGATACCGAAGGTTTTTAGCCAACAAACATTCATTTCATGAAAAATAACACTGTTGATTTAAACTGCAGCATGGACTGAAGAAGCCAGATAAAAAGTGAAGACTTCCTGCGACCAAGGAAATGTTTTTGTTTTACAGACATTTACATGTGGCTGCCATTTGCTGTTGGTCTAACATATTTGCAGGTGTGTGAAGCCTTTGCTAATGAAGTCACCATCAATATTTTACTGATTAGACATGAAATATTGAAATATTAATGTTGATCATCCAGCAGTTGGTCTCTGAAATTTTATGCACAGTATTATGCATGGATTTTATCTGCAATATCTTATCATAGGCGATATCTAAATTGATTGATGTTTTAATTTGATATAATTACATGTTGCTTCTAAACACTTTTAGATGTTCAAATTCATATTGTTGGAATTGAAACAGGGTTATATGTATGATTTTTCAATTTGTTTAAAAGTGGCTTTCATCACTGACATACAGACCATTTTGTATTTGTTCTGTATTCAGGCAGAACTAATACTACAGGGAACAATGTATTTATCTCCTGATGTTGGAAGCAGGGCTCCTCTAGGGCTGGCCTGGGGCCTGAGTACCAGAGAACAGGACAGGGAGTCCCTTGCTACAGTGCTGGGAGCATATTCAGGGGGCAAACAAGCCACAGAAGAACAGTTATTTGAAGATGCAGCAGAACTTCCACCAGCATTTGTAACTTTTTCATCACTGGGATGTTATTTTAGTTGGCTAGATGGTATTTTCTGAAAACATGTGGATTGATTCCACTCATAGAGTCGCAGATAATTCTGCATATTTCAAATTAAATAGTAAATCTAGATTCTCATTTATCTCTTACTACATAAATGTTCTGTAGTTCAAATTAATTAAATATCAAAGCCAGCAGCAGTGGTTTAATTGCATTTGGCCATATAGTTTAACCAAACAATCACTTTATGCTTTTTTTCTTGTCATATGATCCTTTCCTTAATGACCTAAATAACTCACACAGACACACACAAACCTTTCCTACTTCACACTTGGCTGCCTAGAGAGATAGAGATACTACCTTAATTCATCATCATGGGACTCCTATCAAACCCTGAGGCATATTAATATAGTATGCATATGACCTATGTTAATTAATGATATATTCTTTAATATTAACATGCTATGGTCAAGGTAAACGAGGATCTCAGTTAATTTAATTAAGTGCATGGCTTCACGTTCTCTGGTTATGTTTCAGTGGCTTCATCTAATTCTAGGTTACTCAACACTTATTATTTCATAGCTCTACAATTCACATATCTGGAATCCTTTACCCAGTGAATCCATCAGCCAAACGAGTGGCATTCATGACTGTTCTTTTGTTTTGTTTCATTTCTACAGGGTTAAAGTTATACTTGACATTCGATGTGATGAATTAAGTTAGTTTTCTGGATGCTTAGGGGACAGGGGGAATGTAACAGTAATTTTTACATGGCAGACAATCAAAGGATCAACTGGTATGACTCTTCCATTACCTTTAGAAGAAGTAACCAAAGAGTGTTTGTTGTTGTTTGTTTTTGTTTGTTTTTCTACATGTGTCTTTTTCTCCTGAGGCATTTCCTTGAGCAGTCCCAGCCAACAACCTTCTTGGCACCAATCTAGATCCAGTCTTTAACTTGATTTTACACTACATTTCTTCAAAACAAGATCTTGTTGACTGATTGGCTTTGTTATTTGTCCAATCTATTGTGCAAAACCATAAATCGATCCTAATCGATCCTTTCTGATGCAAATGCCCTGCTTGTGCTTTAAAAACATCCTCACATTTTGGGTAAAAATGGACCAGTTTTCATAGTGTTCAGGCTGGTTGAACCTGGAGGCATCAAGCCTCTCTCTCACTTCTCCCCACTGTGATGTTTGAGACATTAAGGATGGCTAATTCCTATTAGTCATGAGAGGTTACATGAATGATCCTTTAAGCCAGGTGAGGAGAGAGAAGGACAACGGTGATATTCCAACACAGGCTTTGGTTTCCAGACCATCTCATGTTTTCTCTACGTCATGTTAACACTGCTATTTGATATGTCAGGCAAAGTAGACATATTCATTACAAACAACTCATACAGCTTCTAACACCCCTAGCTAAGATCCAGGCCCAGATAATGGATGAGGGAGAGGCAGAGGATTTCTTGTTGTTGTCTAAGCACTGTCATTATAGCATTTAAAGGACAAAATAGGATTGCATGACTTGTTTAGGGATGGTTACAGTGTCTGCCATCTTACATTCTATGAAATTCTGATAATTCAAGCCCACAGAGATCAAGTTGCAAATTAAATAGGAAGCTGCTGTACAGGATTTGTGACAATGTCCAAGAAAGGATGAAACTTTATTAATTTTTTTGAATATCACTGCAAAGAGGGTCATGGGTTTCTGCAGATACCACTTTCTCTCATAAAAATCTATTCATTCATTTTTCCAAACCCATATTTATTCTATCCTGGGACACATAGAAGCTGGAGGCCAAGCCAGAATATATCCGAGGACAAGGCAATGAGAAATCATAGACAGTCCCTCAGTCCATCGAAGTTTTGAGCAAAATAAATTTATTTCTTCAAAATCTCACCTTGGCCATTAAAATGTTGATTGTTTTATTGAATAGTAAATTATTAGATCTTTCTACCTGCTTTGTTCTTTTCCAGTGCAGTACTAAGAGAATCAAGACCCAAACAAATCAAAACAATTACTCATGCTCATTGAAAGGGATGATATAGCAGCATATATTCCTTCTCCTCCGAAGCAGAGTGAAAACTGCATTTGTGCATATCTATGCATGGCTGGTCAGCCATATAGATGCTCATCTGTGTCTTTCATCAACTTGACAGCTTTTTTCTCCTCAGAAAGATAACATTTATTATAAGCGTAAGCAATACATATTGGGCCGGAGTAAGTTTGTGGCACATTCCCACACCTCATAATCACAGCTGTCTGCAGTTAAGTATCCCCCGTGATCTATTGACTCCATTTTTATTCACTGCATTTCTGCCATGGTAGGTAGAGGGAGTCAGTTAAGCACAGAATGCAGAGCAGCCATAATTCATAAAATAGGAGCTATGTTAAGTACTTGGTAATTTAGCAGATGTAGTTGTCAAGAAATTATAAAATTCACTTTCAATTTTGAATGTGGCACAATATAAGTTGTACAAACAATAAGTTATTTAATGGCTCTGCAAAATGACACATTATATTAACACATTAAAAAATGATATATTTTTTTAAAAATATATCCACTGATAATGAGTGTTTCTTGGCACTATTTAAAGTTTAAACATAACTCAACAGTGGACTGATTTAACTTGACTCTTCAGGATTGCTCACATTGCACTTGGGTTGAATTAAACCTTATTACATTTATAAGTCATTATCCTTTGTGTTTATAGAATATGCAAATCTGGCCTTATGAGAGTTAAACCTACAGCAAAGAAACAGAAAGAAAAAAACATAACAGAATTCACTAGAAATTAATGTTTTATTAATTATGTTTAAGATAATATATGATAAGGCTAATTTTATGACTTTTCATAAAATAAATACAAGGGAATGATATCTCATGAGAGAAACCACCACGTTCTTTAATTTATCATGAAATTAGCTTTTCTACGCTAACTGCTGACGTGCCATGGGACTTCACATTGTGTTGTGCTCTGTCCTCATATTTTAATCACTCTATGGGAAAAGCCCCCAGCATTATGCTAATATTTATTTTGGTTTATATTACCCTAGTGTTTACAACAAATACGCAAGGGTCAAATGAGAGTCAGTATTAGTAATGTGATCAAGTTTCATATAATTTTCTTCCTCTTTTCTGTTTATATACAGTAAATTGCATTCTTAAATAACATTTGGGATCATGTGCTTTCTGTGACATTTACACAAATTCCGGGTTGAGATCGTTTCTTTAAGGCATGCTTCTGCAGGATTACAAGTAAAACAAAGAACATAACAAAGAACTAACAATCCACAGTAAAAAACTAAAGGGGTGAAGAAATTCTCCTGTGTTGTTTCTGTGCACAAAAAAACTCCTAACGTGATAATCTTGCATTGTCAGTCTATCTCTCAAAACAACAAAGCCTAATTGTCATGTGGGTATGTGACATTTGTTTGGATATAGAGAGGAGAGCTCCCAGTTTTGCCAAGCCAGTACGCCATATGGCTTGTGCTGGTACGTCTCACAAGTGCCCCTTGTTGTAGCCCAGCCTAGCGGCTTTCGATTACCTAGCTGTGGCAGTTCCTTTCCCAAGCTGCCACTACTGCTGCCAGATTATAATAAAGATGACTCTTTCTTAGTGTGAACTGCTCTCTCATGGCCAGGAAACCACACACACACACAGACACACAGACACACACACACACAGACACACACACACACACACACACACACACACACACCATGGGAACAGGCACAGGACACACATATACACACAACTGTATTCCCCTCATGAAAAATACACACATATCACACAATGTTAACAGCAGGCTGAAGCTGAGCTAGGCTGTGTGGTGACTGACTGGATGAAATGTGAGGATTAATGGATATTTATATTTCATTATGTTTTTACACTGGCCACAGAATAATGTATGACTCTCTGGGAGATACTGAAACATATGTCAACTCCTATCCACTTACGGATATAATTCAATTAGACTTTAAACGCACTGATCAAATTTTATTAACGTCTAATGCAGCTACCAAAAAAGGCGCACAAATACAATATAACTGTCCCACATTTATCAGATAGGGGGGCACATGTAGGGCTGTAATCCAGTTTAGGGCACCACTTTGGCTTTGTTGAATGACAGACCAAAAGTGATCATGGAGAGTGATGCAATGTGGAGGATTTTTACTAGATTGAAGCAGTCAGCAATTGCAATGATGGTTCAGGCTGTTAATTTAAGGTTATATTAAGGGCTGCAACTAAAGGTTATTGATAATTATTTTCTGTTTACACTTCCCAAATTGCTTCAATCAAAACCCAAAGATATACATTTTATTATCACATAAGACTTGAGGAAGCCAGAGTTATTGGTATTATTGGTATTTGTGCTTTAAAAATGGCCACAACAATACATTGACTATCAAAATTCATACCGATTCATTTTTCTGTTGATCAGCTCTAAGATATATTGACTAATTGTTTTAGCTGTAGTTAGATTCTCTAATATTAACTGATGCATGCCAATTATAGTCATTTACAGATCATTTTATAAACAATATTTATTATGTCATTTATTTATGTTGTATCTGAAAAATTCTTGCGCTTCCTTTTTTTTAGTATTACATTAATTAATTATAACTTCAGAGTAACGTCTTCAATTGGAATCCATGTCCATTTATTTCTTGTTGTTCATTTTTTGTATGCATGGCATAGACAGAAGGCAAGATAATGCAGTCGACCCCCTCAGTTGATCACAGATCAACACACTTATCGTTTCTTATCATAGATGTACATATTTTCTGTCAAATTAAATACACATGGTGAATGTTAAAAACCTGTTACACATTACAGGGACTTCCATACAGTGGCTGCCACTGTGAGAAACTACCTTTTTTCAGAGGATCAGTTTTGTCATACATTTAATAGATAATAAAGGCTTTTAACCCTTAGAACTTTACTCTTAGTATTTTAAATCTTGCTTTATATTTTTGGGGGAATCCATTCTCTTTTTTTGGACACTATTTAGCCTAACCAAGCGTCAAGAGCACCTGCTTTGTATTGCATCACTGTCAGATAAAAGCAGTGCTTTTTTCATTGTTTTTTTATGTATAATTGTGTAATATTTTCCTCACGTGAAAAAGGCACTTGCAACTCGAAGCTCACTGTCATAAAGCCAGCAACTGCTCCACTTCACCTCTACCCAACTATCAGCAACAATAGGCTCCAATCAGTTACCTAACGACAAACAAAAACAGTGCACCGCATTAGTTAGCCATCAGCTTCCTGACTGAAGTAACCTGCCACCCTCCTTAGCCAAATGACTCACCTCAGTGAAAGACCATCGCAACAGCCGGGACAATATGCTTCAAAGGCAATGATAATGGCGATTCTACAGCCACTGCCTGTTTTTGTGTGTGTCTGTGAGAGTATGTGCATGTGCGTGTGAGTGTGTGTGTATGTGTGTTGTGCAGGTTTTGTTCGACCCGTCACACTACGCTTGGCTCCTGGTGTTGCCAGTAATCAATACAGGCCTGAAATCACCCACTGTTACCCGCCTCCCATACCGCCTGTTTTGTCTTTGACTTAATAATGAATTAGATCCCCCTTCAAATGCAGTGGTGACTCTCTTTGTAGCCTCTCATGACATACACACGGGCACACACACACACACACACACACACATACACCTACACACACAGACACACACACGCACAATTCATGTAAATGCATAAATTATAAATGAGTACAATATACAACCACACACAAATGCTTACTTGTACACAATCTTACTTTTGAGAATGAACCTTATGTAACTGCATACATGTGTTTGTATGTTTATATAAACATATGAACACAAATTTTGAAGGGTAGGAGAGTTGTCACAAACAAACACGCTGACACACGCACACATGACAAATACACACACGCACAAAATGCTTAGCCACCCAACGTGAAGGCTGACATTTCTACTGCATTTGCTAATCACTGATCAATAATTCAGAGACCCTTCTCATCTTGAAGGGTCCCTGGCTTCCTGAAACATATGGCAACTGTATGTGTTTGAAAGTGTGTGTGTGTGTGTGTGTGCGTGCGTGTGCGTGTATATACACCGTCTGACATCTTTTATCTGCTTTTTGGGTTACTAGCTCCTTATCACAGACGCACGTCTGCTGTGACATCCAAACAACGAATGGAAACAACTGAGTTTAAGTTGTTTTTCAGAACTTTATTTTTGTTCCTTCTTTCCCCCAACCAATTTACATTGAACAATGGAACATCTAATGCCAGTTATAACAGCCAGCCCAGTAATTTGCTGTGTAAGTCGACACGATGGTTATCTGTGAACAGGGCACCTTTCATTTCCTCCAAGCCGGGCTTTGCCTCGTTTCATGCTGTTGTTATCTTTCTTGCTAGGTCTTTTGGTAATTTGTCCAGCATGGGTTGATTTGCTAAAGGTCTCCTGTTCCACCCTCACCGCCCACACCCACCGCTTATTTCTTTATCTGAAGAAAATTCTGATTAAATTGCTTATATCTTTTATATCATTGACTTGTGTATCTTAAAAAACTGATAAGTGCATGACTAGTTTCAGAGAAGTAACAACTTTTACTTATAAAGACTTGGTTTTTGTGTGACTTCTCTTTTTTGTAAAACAAAATGTTGAGTCAAAGAGTAAAATAGATCTATCGGTTCTTCATTTCCATCTTTCGTTCAAACTTCATTCCTGTGTTGGTGTATTCATTCTTTCCTGCTTTAATCCTACAATATCTTTCCTCTCCTTTCCTACTGTCTCGTAATCAGAATGAAGCATTATCTTGGCTTACTAAGGCTTGTGTCTATCAACTGCTATTAATGCCACTTTAAAAAAAAAGAGCTCTCTGTTCCCTTTTTTCCTTCTGCCATCATCCTGTCTACCCTCATTCCTTGTGTCAGTGGTTTCTTCTGACTCAACATAGATTTTTCCAAGTAAACAAATGTAGATTTTTCCCTCTGGTTCTTAATTTAACACATGGTTGAATGTGGTGAGTTTTTGTGTAGAGACAAACAAGTTGCTTCTTGCCTTCTCAAAGACCAAAAACAGACCAGAAAAGTTAATACCACCGAAAGCTCAGCCACCTGAGGAAGGTTTTTTAATGGCCTCTAGGTTTCTCATGCACTACTGTCAAGCAGTTTCGGTCGACGGTCTGTTGTGTGTTGTGTTGTATGCTTATGCTCGCCTAATGAAAGATGACCTCTCAGGCCTGCCTGGATCATGCTGTGCTCATGATAAATAGAGAGCGATGGTCTTAGTGTTTCATAGGAGGTTCAACCATGACCCTGCAGCTCCCCTGTGGTACTACAGTACTGGGCTTTGTCCTGGAACAAACAGCCATAAACACTGTACTGGTAAACTTTTTTTTTTTTTTTTTTTTTTGCCAGGCATGATAAGAGGGGTGTAAGGATTCTTTATGAGATTCTTCTACATTTGTTACAGTCAAAAACACAGGAGCAGATTGATACAAACTTTTAGAACATATTAACAAAGATTATATTTTTGCAGCAAAATAGGTGGATTTAATTTTTCCATGTTAAAATGGATCATTCCGAAGCAGAAGGAAAAACATACTATTCAGAACCAGAGATACTATATGATAACTGTGTAATATTCAATACTTTCTTCAGTGACTGATCATGAATAATTAGTGTTGATAAGCTTAAGAGGGGATAATCGCCAATCTCATAATGTGATCTCCTTGGATCACTGCTTAAATCATCCCACAGGAGAGGAAGAGAGAGAGAAAAGAAAGAAGAGGAGGGAAACAGAAAGAGAGGCGTACAGGAACAGTGTTATGAAACTCAATCTCATCCCTTATTTATTTATCTCCCTCCCTGCTTCTCCCTCTCTTCTTGGGCTAATTCTAATGAAGAGGCCTCAAATGACTTCATTTAGAGTGAAGTTAATTGGGTTTGGTCCTACACGGTTGCACTTCCTGCCTGGATACTTTCCTTTGTTTGGGGGGGCCGAAAATGAAAGAAAAACAGATAGAGATTGAGAGAAAGATAACAAATACCAGAAAGACGGAGAGTGAGATGAGAAAATTAAAGTGAACAAGAGGGAATGAGAGGAACAGACGAACACAGAGAAATAGAGATGAGTAAAGGGCTGGGGGCCCTCATATCAGGCGCGTCACCCCCGTTAGCCCAGGACTGTAATTAGATCTGGCAGCCACCCCATAATGATAAATGCCGGGATGATGAATGGAAATGCAAATGTGTGTGAAGTAGCCCCAGCCATCAAAGGGGGGAATATCATTAACACTTTCCTCTTGTCAAATCCATCATTGTCAAGGGTGGCTCCCTGCATCCCCCATGTCCCACCAGCTACACAGGGGCAGCGTAGGAGTTAAGGAGGAGGTACGGTTGAAGGCAGTGATGAAGAAAGCCAAAGAAGAAGAGTGTGTATGTGTGTCGGTAAGTTTACCGGTACAGTTGTGTACATGCCCACAATTTCACATACATGACTCTCTGAGCGCAGTGGACAATCTGAGTGACAATATCCCTCAGTATCTCGATACCATTTCAAATTCCAAACCAGTCAGGAGATGAAGATCAGGCATTGTTGTGGCAAAGAATATAATTATTGCTTTACTGCTCAGACATAGGAAGAAAATGATAATTTCAAAAAGGATGCAGTTCTTATAACAAGGCTCAGAGTCCACAGCCACGCGTCCAGCTCTGTGGTGCGGTATTTAGGCTCAGCAGTGCTTTGAGCTACATGCGAACCTCAACATGCAAACATGCTTGGAATGATGATCTTAACATTCTGATGTGTAGCAGGTTATGTTAACTATTTTCACCATGTTATCCTCTTATCTTGCCAACATTTGCTAATTAGAGAAAAACACACAGTACAGCCAGGCTATGAGTAGTTGTACAATGTGCTCGGACAAATACTGATAGCATTGAAAAACCACTGGGCATTTCTAACGAGCTATAACTACAAGCGGGGATTGACAGGTGACAGGAGCAATGTAAATAACCTTGAAGAAAAAGCAGATGTTTTTCTTCTTCACTCTGTCTCTCTTTCTCCAGACACCTGCTACCTCACTTGAGCATCTTGTCCTCTGCCCTTGCCAAGTTCCTACACTGTGCCAAAAAAGAGCTAACACTTCTGCATTCAGGATGGCAAGGCTTTTACTCACATTATACTGGATTTGATTACAGCGTACTTGTGTTTCGGTGTCCAGACAACATGTGTCTATAGCCCCTGTCAGCCTTTACTAGGCTAACCACATGTGTTTATGTAGTCACGTGTACTTGCTGCCCAGTCAGTGTCTTCTTGTCTGACCTGCTGTCTCTCTGTCTTTGTGGGTTTCTGCGTGTACATGTGTCTACCAGTCAGTGCAGGAGTGATACCTGTCTGCCTGTGTTTTTTTATTGATTGATTCTTTATCTTTTTTTTTTAACCTAAATGCAATAACTGGATTGACCTCTGAGTCACAGACACGATCCAATTACCTGCTCAAGGACAAGTGTGTAAGTTATACATGAGTAAATGTGTAAGTTATGAGCGTGTAAGTTATACAGTGTAAGTTATGAGCGTGTAAGTTATACATGAGTAAACCTCACACCAATTAGTCACAGAAACAAAAAAGAAAACAAAAAAAAGTAAAAAAAAAAAAGAAAACAAAAAAAAGGACCAGGCACACAAGCAAAGTTGTACTTGACCAACCACAACTTTTTCAGTGTTAGATTGTCTCACATTCATGGCTGGTTTCCAACAAGATCAACACAATTTCAATTTTTATAATATCATGTAATTTCCAAAAAATAAAAATTCACTGTAAAAGTGTTTCATTGTATATTTTCAATTACAATTAAAAACCAATAAAGGGGGGTTTCTCTACGGTGATGATATAGGCTAAATTGTTAGTAAGTAGGCCTTGTTCTGTTATGGCATTGTTTGCATACATTTATCCCTAAACCCTTAGACAAATGATTATTTCAACAAGGAGGTGCTGGGGGTAGAGATGTAAATCAGTTAAGCAAGGGGTGGTGTCTTTTACAGGGCAGTATGAGGGGTTGTATGAGCAAGGGCAACTTTGTCTGACACCTTGCACTGAATTATTGAGTGGAGGGGGGAAAGAAGCAGAGGGGAAGACACTGTGACATTAGTGCTTGCTGTTGTGACTGCTGCTCAGCTTAGCTTATAGCTGGACAGAGATGGTGTGGTTGTGTGTGTGTGTGTGTGTGTGTGTGTGTGTGTGTGTGTGTGTGTCTGTATGTGAGAGCGTGTCTTTATGCTTCTGTGCGTGCACATGACAATTATATAGTTGGTGACAAGAAATATGGGGGAAGTTTCCTACAGGTTAATTGATACTTTCTGTACCTACACAGAGAGGAAAAAAAGAGAAAACACAATAAATATATAAAAAAAAAAATAAACATAGTTAGTTTGCATAGTTACATAGTTAGTTTTTCACACAGCTCTGTAACATACCTAACCTTTGCCAATATGTTCAATTGCTAAAACTTTCTATATACTTTTATATTGTAATATGATACAATTGCATCTAATATGTTCAAATATACAAGTATATCTGGTACTGCCCATTGCTGTTTAAACACTGTTCAAAAGGTCGAGGCAGGTTACCCAAGTTAATATGAAGAAAAATCCACGAATCAACAACAGAGTGATCCCACATTAAGACGTTGCAAAAATGGAGCTCTGCGAGACACCTTGCTATCCTCTTCCTCCTCTGACCCAGACACTGATCTCATCTGCAGTAATAAGGGGGGCCTCTTGGTCCTAATCAAATCACTCATTAACTATTTAGTGGATCAAAGGTTCATCGGACCATTGTTGCTGCATCAAGCATCTATGGCAGTTAAACCACTTGAATTAAACACACACACACTCACGTAAAGACCAACAGCAGCAATCATATATGCATGTATGTATGACATATGTACACTTGAGTCACATATGCGTTTATGCACTCACTCACGCAGAGACACATGCAGACTTTGATGAAGCCAAATTAGAGTACAAAGGTGGGGGTGGTTGGCTGGTGTGCAGCTTATGAATAATTTGGTATTAGGGCGACTCTGCTTACTGCCGTCTGTCGGCGACTAAGAGGTCATCTGGGCAACTAGCAGGAGAGCAGATCAACATCGGTCAACCTAATTCAACACAGGACCAGAACTTTTTTTTGTACATAGTGTATCCATATATTGTTTCATACAAAGGTAAATTCAGCCTTCAAATGAACTTATACATAGTATACAATTTAAAGAAATAGAAAGTGGAAATCATCAGTAAATTTATGTCTATGCTAAATTTGAAAGCTTTTGTTTTTTCATGATTTATCTTACTAATATCTTTGGTTGCTCTAACACTTTCTTCTAAAATTTTGTTTTAAAAACTAATTATCAGTTTTTTGGCCTGGTAGCTTAGCAAGGTAATGTTTTCTACACCAGAGAAATAGTATCAGCTGTCAAGGATGGCACCTGTCAGAATCAGACAGCAGAGACTGTCTGTACACACATAAAGCCATGTCCTTTACGTTGCCTCTGTTAGAGGGTAAAAGATTGTCTCTGGACACTGCACTGTATGGATCTCACTGTCAAGTATAATGTGAATGGAACTGACAAGGTCTACAGTACAGTCTCCTCATTTACCTGTCTAGTGTGTGTTTGTGCATGTATGTGTGTGTGTTTGTGCGTGTGCATATGTGTGTGTGTGTGTGTGTGTGTGTGTGTGTGTGTGTGTGTGTGTGTGTTTGTTACTAGTGCAAGGTGAAACATTTCTGACACAGCAGAGGGTTAAGAGATGCAGACACAACCATACTCCCTACTCACCCTGTCTTGTTTGTGCTCCAGAGCAGGGAATCTTGAAAAGAATTTCTGATGGAAGAGTTTCTGTGTGTAAATCTTTCATGGACAGATGTCCACTGGGGTTTGCTGCAGTGTGGCCTCAGGACATCGCCTGGAGCTAAACACACTCTTAGTGTTAGTGGTCACTGCTGTATTACAATGCTTTTCCTTGTTCATCAGCCCTTCTCGGCCCCAGAAGAATGTCCTGTAATGGAATGGACTTGCACCTGAAATGCCCACAAGCAAATGTGAACTAACAGCAGAGGAAGTAAGGGAGGTATGAAAGACCATTTGTCATTTCCAATAAGAGGCCATGTAACGACCACAAAGACTAGTGTTTTTTGTTTTGGGCTATGACTTATTTAGAGTTGTTGCTATGTGTCTCTGACCCCAGAGAAAAGTTTCTTCTGAGGCACTTGACATGTGTGTATTTGCAACAGCATTATTGACAGATTAACAATAGTATTGTTGACAGCGTCACTACTATTTATACAGTACTCTTGTGAGACCACAAAAATAGAAACACCTGTGCATTGTAATGAAATTCTGAAAAGTACTTTATCTAAAACATATTTCTTCTTCTTATTCATTCTTCTGTGTGTGTGTGTATATTTTCCTATGTCCAATTTATACTATGGTAAGCTCTGAGCCTGTGGGGTTTTTATTTTTTGGTGACTACACTGTATATAGAGGTTTTTTTTTAATTGTTTGTCTACCTAATTTGCATATACAGAGGAGAAAATCATTTGAAAAAATATACTACAGTTGAACAGCTAAATACAACTACATCACAAACTGCCTCATAACATGTGAAACATGAAATTCCAAGAGGGTTGTATTCTTTATAGGACTGTTGTTTTGGATTATCAAGTAAACTCATTTTTATTTTCCTGGTCATTTACTGCATGTCAGCCTTGTAAACTTAGTGTAACTAAAATACAACAATCTGTAAGTGTATTTGCCAGAGAAAAAATTACAGTTATAAGGTTATAAGGTTTATTTATAATATGGCTAGATTTTAAATGAAACCATTACAAAACACATATAACAGAAGTAATTTGTATTACAAGTAATAACATCTCACCTGGCCAAAGAAGAACTTGGCATTTCCATTTTCATCAAAGTTGATGGTTTTACTTTTACCAAATTGTGATGTGGTGGTTTCTTAAGTGCCATATAGGAGTTTAAAAATGTTGAAGAAATTTTAAAGAGAAGGACCTCGTTCTGAGATATGTGATATAAGAGGTGTAACTTAAATGTCATGAGTCTACTTTTCATTTTATTGGCATGTCCTGAAGAATTGTTTAAAATTGTTGATCACATACGCCTCTGATCAAATTTCAAAAAAGATACTGAAAATTACAGGCTCCTTCTATACTGTGTGGAGAACTGCTCAGCAACACAACCCCAAATACAGATTCAGACCCCCACACACAATACAAACACACAGTGCACACTCCCATTTCTCCAGGGTTTAAGCTTTGATGTGATGCAGTTCTAAGCTTGCCAAGGAAACTGCATCAGGGTCTAAGCCAAGACTTTTCACCTGCAGCTACAGACATCTTTTCAGGCCCCAAAGAAGATCGTGCACACACATTGTCTGTCTGTCTGTCTCTCTCTCTCTCTCTCTCTCTCTCTTTCTATGTCTGTCTCTCATACACAAGCCCACACAAACACTCATTAAAAGGCTTTGGCTCAGATCTTTGGCACTTTGTCAGTCCAATAATATACTATTTGAAGCAAGGTGTGTGTGAGAGAGAGAACAGAGAGAGAGGTTAAAATTAAACAATAAAACAGAAACAGTTAAAAGATGTGTCAAGTTGAATCATATTTCTTGGTCTTTTCTCTCACAGATTTGCCTTTTTTTAGAGGTTATGGTGGAGTCCTTTAACAGAAAGTAACACTTTGTCTACCTCAAACATCCACACACGCACACATACACTTGACCTTCATCATTTTAAATGCCTAATGGTTTCAACCTACTGAAGTTCTTTGAATTTAGATCACTTTAAAGCTTCACACGCATACATACAAAACTCAAAAATACATACATCTTATATGCGCTTCTACTGTATATTCCTTTTTTTAAGGTGCATGGATCTGATATATAAAGTGCAGTGTGTAGCCTGAGGACAGGACCAGACAGCGAGAGCAACACAGCTCAGCATGTTTGCTGCAAATCCAATTATTAGTCCCCACCTTTGAATTCAGGAGCGGATCCACAGAGTCCTAAAGCAATTATTAGACTTGGAGAAGGAAGGAGGGGGTCACACACAGTGAGGCACACAGAGAGAGGAGAAAACTGGCCAACAGGTTAAGTCTGTATTGTTTTTGGTTTACACATCTCAATTTCACTGGTATTACGTTTTGCAGCATATGAATCACCAATCATGCAGACCAGCAACGTCTAAGAGCCCCGAATTATGATTGTAAAATTGTACCCACTGTTGAAGCCCAGTCATCTATGAAGTAACAGTATACATACTGTGTATATTCACAGATCAGCCACAACATTAACATATATATCTATATTAAGGTGACTGCATTCATTGTGTAGTCAACTTTCTTGGCTTTGGTTGTGTGTTTTAAAGAAACGGCTGAGAAATCCTGCTTTAAGTGACACTAGTGCAACTGGAATATAAATCAAACTTAAAAATTAGTATTCAAGACAATCCTGTCAATCCTGCTCTTGCATTCTGACCAAGTTGCTTGGAATGAAGAGAAAGTCACTTGACCTCTGTAAAATTTGTTGGTCAGTAAACGCAACAGACCTACTCCACTCATTGTGTCTCTAGTTTTTGCACCATAGAGTTTAAAACAAATCAGTATAACAGATCTGCAAATCCTAACTTTGTGAAGCTTATGATATTCCTGTTTTGTTGATAATGTCAGAGAGGTGGCCATCAATACCAGTGGTGCTCTAATGGAAGTCAGTGTACTGAAATGGGATTCTGATGTTTTGTCGAACCACATTTAAATGCTTGATTACTGACAGACATCCTTTGTTAGTAATCCAGTTCACCCTAAAGCTGTATTTAATTTTAATGGAGGCACAGATGTAGATGTTTAAAATTAGATTTTTATTTATTTATTTTTTTTTGGGAGGATCTCCAGGTAACAACAGTTGCACTTATCCATGTCTATCAACTTTCCTGATAGAGTGCTTTCAGCAGGAAAGGCTTACCAGCCAGACCACAAGACATTCTTTTGGAAGGGGTTCATTTTAACATATCTTCTTGTCAGTGCTCGATAGATTATTGATAAGAGATTAGCAAACTGGTTCAATTATAGAATAAACCGTTCTATACATGATAAAGCCGACTAATTCATAGGTAAATTTGTCAGTTTTGAAAACTCAGACGTACTGACCCAAAATAACTAAACTCACCAAATTATAGGTTGAGAAACATTAAGAAAAATAAAAAGTGATATAACCTTTTCCTATATTTATTCGTTTGATGTGTTTGGAATTTATTGTAGACTTGAAATATAAATGGATTTAATCTACATGGTTGATTCTTCATATGATGCATATGATAATAAGTTGGTTTCTTGAATAAGATATTTCCATTTACAGGTTAGCAAAATTCAGCAGACTAATTAGTCCATAAAATGAACTAATCCATATTTGCATGGAAAAAAAACCCCAGCAAAACATATAATAAGAGACAAGCAGCCCACCAATCTAGATTTTCCTTTGTAAGTCATAACAGAAGGATCAAGTGGAATTATGTTACTTCCACAGCCAGCAAGACTGAAATCATATGGAAATCAGAGTTCTAGTATTGTGAGGGTGGGGAATCACACCAGGAACATATGAAAATCACAGGACATTTTTGCTGTCTTGGCATGTAACAGAATAAATATGCAGTCTGGGTGGGATCTTAAGAACTGTCTTGTTTAATTACCTAGACTAAGCACAGAACAATGCCATTGTTGATTTAGTGATGATTTACTGTTAAGCCAAAGACAAAGCAAATTCCTCCATATAGACATTATTCCATGATCCCTATTCAAACACGTAATACCACAGGGACATAAAAGGCAACTAGAGGTCTTATAAAATCAAAACTAACAACAACAGCCCCACATATTTCTTGTGCTGTATAATCCTGACAAGCAACCTTTTGATGATGATGAGCCGATCATTGTTGTACAACCCTGAGATGCTTTGAAAGAGCTTCTAATGCCTCTACTTAAAATATTTGACTTGGCACCTTTTCCTCTTTCTGACTTTCCTCGCTGCATTTGCATATCAGTTGGGGGGGTGGTGAAAAAAGAGGAAAAAAAAACAAAAGAGTATTTTACAGAGACTGGCAGTGCAGGTACATCAGATAGATGATCAATCACACTGACAGACCTAAAATAATCAGAATGGAATGAAGATGCAGTGGTCTGTTTGAAAGCCCAGGTGTTTCTCCCCCTGATGCTTATCACTTATGTTTAATCTTTCACTGTTTTTATTTTCTTGTTTTTCTTCCCTCTTTCTTTGTCTCACTCTCTTTCCCTCTTTCAGGGTTGCGATAGCAGGTAGAACTTCAGAGCCATGAAAATTTATTTGCAAGGACAGTTTAGTCAAAATCTGATCTTTATTTCCTCCCTGTTTGCTTAAGAAATTCAGTGCTGAGGTATGAGATGATTCTATATCTTAAAAACAACTTTGTTTTTAGCTCTGATTACCCAACAAATCTTACCTCCCGTCTTTTAGCTTGCAGATATGATTCTCCTTTAACTCTCTTATTATGAAAATAGCTCAAATTTCTTGTGCAGGAGAGGACTTAAGGTAACATACTATGTGTTAATTACTACATACATTTATGTAAAAATGCTGGGTTAAGTGTGTACCTGCTGAATTAAGATGCAGAGGATTTATGGAGGTGTCCCTGAAAAAGAAGCCCTGGGTATAATCTGACTGAACAGAAAATGAGACATTAAAATCAGCAAAGAGATCTTCAGTATAATTCTACGGACGACTGATTTCATTTCATTGGTAAAAATGTGCCAATTCATCAGGAGTTAGCTCTGGCAACATTAAAGAAAAGGCTTATTTCATGCACAATCCCAAATCTTTTCCATTTCATACTAGATTCCTTTCCCAAATCCCAAAATTTTGCATCTGGGAAAAAAGTTTGTTCTTGCAGAAGAAACATCAAAAAACTTCCCTTTAAAGTATACATACATTTTTATAAAGAGCACACAGTCCCTGTGCTCTGGACCTGCTGACATTATTTGAAGGATTGCTTTACAAACACTTCCTGTAATTGAAAAACTGCATGCCAACATTTTACAGTTCATCATTTCAATAAGTAGCTGTGGCCAATTAGTCATTTTGATTGAATATGGGTTTAATTTAAAACATGCCTCCAATATTATTGGAATTTAAGGATGCAATTATAAGAGTCAAATAACATGTAAAATCATCTGTATGGCAAATTCTTTCTCTACTATAAAGGGATAATAACTTCAGGACAATTACTGGTAAAAAGCTATTGACTAAAAATAGTGCAGAGAAATTCCAAAATATGTCATATTGCTTAATATAAATAGCCAGGCTATAAGAGCTTATTTCCACAGACATGATTAACTGGTCTTTGTTTGTAGTTTCTCAGTCACAGGTGAACAAATACTTGCCAACATATACCTTTTTTCCATGATTCACTAGGTTTTCAATACAGGTCATTGCAAAGGCAGGCCTGCTCACTCCATGCATGCCACTGCCTGCAAGGAGCATGTGTGTTTGTGTGTGTGTGTGTGTGTGTGTGTGTGTGTGTGTGTGTGTGTGTGTGTGAGTGAGTGAGAGTGTGAGACGTGTTCTGTGCTGCACTGCGCTGGGCTGGCTGACTGCTGGGAGTCTCATAAAGCTCTCAGTTTGATGACCAACTGAGCAGTAAATTAATTAATCATCATTTTATGCCTCATCAAGCGCTTTGCCCGCACCTCGCCACGGGAGCCCATCCCAATTAGCCAACAGCGGAGCCAATTGTTTTGCTTAGCTTAGGTAAAAGAGAGAGAGGCAGGTAAAAACTGACAAAGAGAAAACAGAGAGCACATGAAAGAGAAGAAAGAGAGAGAGTGTGTGGTAAAGTAGCGGTCAGTATATTCATGTCTTTGTATGTGGATTCCCGTGCATTTCTGTATGTCAACTTTATTGTGTTGCCCTCGGTGTGCATGTGTGCCTTGGTTTTGTGTGCTTGTCACAGACTGTGTGTGTGTGTGTGTGTTTATGGTGTATGTGTGTGTGTCTTTGTGTGTGTGTGTGTGTGAACAAGGGGAGGGAAGAGGAGGATCTGACAAGCTAATAAATATGTCATATGTCTGTGTCAAGAGACCGCAGGCCTGCAGACCTGTAAGTAACACAGACCCACTGGCCAAGACATGTAGAGAGTAAAAGTAAGAGAGAGAGAGGCATAGAGGTAGAGAGGAAGAGGGAGAGAGAAAGAGAACGTACTTTTACAGCAACATGCTTAGTGACCTGCCCCCTACAGCTACAGTAGTTTATTTAGAGCCGGGGCAGAGGAGCCAAGACAGAGGGTTGTGCAGCTTGCGTGTGCAGGAAATGTGGAGGATCATGAGTATAGGTTTGGTAAGGGTTTTCTACTTTAGTGAAGTTTTTGCAAAAAGTAACGGGGTTTGGAGAGAATAGACTGGATTTGCATTTGTCTACATGCAGTAAACGAATAACTTGAATTACCTGATGTAAAATCATTGAATGTGTTGGTAAATGCTGTAAATGCATTGGGAACAGCATGGAGCAGTTTCTACTGAGCCCATATAAATACTTAAGACATAACCCTGGTCTGTTAGAACAAGTAACTGCCAAAATTAAGTGCTGGCAAGTGGAGGAAAATAACATATATATAATTACTTAGTCGAGATGTAGGCCAACAAGGACAGATGTCCCACAGTCTAGGGGGACCGAAAGTGGGCAATACCAGGTTATCAATTATATTTTCATGATAAAAAAGTAGGACCCATCATGTAAAGTCTGAACCATAGGAATCCTTCCGGCAGCCCTCGAAGATGATACCGCATTATTTCACTGGGCATTTGTGCAGCCTGGAACTACTGGTCCCAGGCTGATGTGAGGGAAGGGGTCTATGTAAAAAAGCCTGATTGTCACTACACATTTTAGTAATGGGTGACAGAGAGGCAGACAAGATGACATTGTGGCAGTTCAGCCAGGAGGAAGCCGGCAGCCATGCCAGGGGCAGGGACGGAGGGACGGATAAGCAGATGTTGTTCATCACCCAGGGGTGGTGGGGGTAGACTGTGTGCGGGCTTGTGTGTGTGTATATGTGTGTATGTGTGTTTGAGCAGTCGCACGGTGGAGGTGTTACATGAGTGTGTATGAGTGAGTTTTAATGTAACTGTGTGTTTGTGCGTGCATGTGATAATGTGTCTGGGTGCATCAGTGAGCGAGTGCACGCTACACTGTGCGTGTGTCCCTGTGTATATGCTTGTGTGTATTCCAGCATCCGCAGAGCGCTTGAGGGAGAGGCGCCTACAAAAGGCATCTGGCAAGGAGAGCCAAAGCAACAAAGGTAACCTTGCCTCTGGTGATGTACTCTCATGCAACCACTGTAGTGGTGAAAAGTGTAATTTGCTGTGTGTGGATGGCTATGTATGTGTGGGATAGTGTGTGTTTGTGCACGTGTGTAACTTTTAAAGTGGTGTACATGAAGTTAAAAAAAAGTGTGGGTTTTCCAGATGGAGAAAATCCCATTAACTCACCTGTATATCAATCCAATAGTCTCTCTTTTACCAAATTAATAGTTTATGTGAAAAATATGGAAATCATCAATACTGGAAATAGTCTGCCAGACCTGTCAGACTAATCTATAAATTGATATCCAATCACAATAGAGGCAGAATAAAGGAAAACATGAATACTGTATAATGACAGCTGTAAGTGTACAATCCTGTGAAACGGATGTTATTATCTGGATAATGCAGCCAAATTGAAAAAACAAACAAACAAAAGAAAACAATTGTCAATACCATGCATAAACCCATCAGTCAAACTTTGTTTGCATAGAAACTTTCATACAATTTAGAGTAGTTAAGAGTGTCTTACTGATGACCGATTAATGCATATTAAGATTCTACAAATGAAAATATTAAATGCAATAAAACTATGAAAATGTAATATTCAAATGACAACTAGCTATTTATACCCAACAGAACTGTCTAGTGGGTCCACCACCTGCCCCTAGTGGTCCCCCAAGGTCAACAGGTGAATCTCACAAGAGGGTGGATGAACATTACCTGGAAATACATGGAGCCAAAAATGTTTATTATAGAGCATTCCCTAGTATGATGCCAATGTTTTATGTTGAATCAGCAAGAGAGGTCTGCTGTACAAAAGAAAACCAACTAATCTAAAGCCTTTTCAAATGTAACAGAACATCAATGCCAACACACCTCACTGATTGACTGTGAAGACTGTTATCTAATATGTTTAAATAATAAAGTAAGCTCATTATTATTTATTGGATCTATGATGTTTGCACCACAGTGAGGTTTGGTCAGAGCGGTCAGAGTAGATTTATCTAAGTTTATCAGTCGCAGTATTATTTAAACTGCTCCTGCAGCTTTGATATATGTCAACATGCACACATCTGTCACTGTGTTGTCTGTAGTGCAAGTAAAAGAAAGTGTGAAATACCTCAAATTAGGAATGACAGTTGACTCAGGTATATTTGGAGAGTCCAGAAGCAATTTGTTCCTCTCACTCATCAATCACAGATTTCACACCCCACCACTTCTACACTTCGTAGACCTCTGGGGTGTGTGAAGGGACAGATGTTTCTCCAGGTTTCTTATTTGGAAATACAATATCAGGTAGACTTAAACTAAAGTCCCCAGTGAAAAGGATGCGGTTTTCCACACACAGAAAGAGAAATAGTGCTGTCATCACATGAAAAAGTGGGGCTTCCAGTTTTGTGTTGTATTCTTGTTTTATTTGTTTATGTGTTCATTCATTTCATTATTTCCTTTAATGTTCTTTGGCTGAAATTTAAATCAAAACTCTCACTTGTTTTTGGCATCAAATGAAAAGAAAACATTCAACTGATGTACGTAAAAAAATACCAGCCTCTAAGTTTTTTTTTCAAATGATCAAGACTATGGAACAGATGAAGTTTAGAGATGTTTTCATAGTACAGCAATTTGTGTCTCATGTATTATTGACATAGCTGAAACGTATACTGGTTTGTTAATGTGCTTTATTAAGGCCTTGGCATTGGGTGATTCCTTTAAATGACTTTGAATGGCAATCACAGTAAATTCAGTGTATGATGTGAGTTTTCTGATCATCTTGAGTGCATCAGAGTTTTAAAATCATGCATATAAACCTCAGTTGCATTTCTCTTCCACCATCATGAGTATATTTTTGATTTTAGAGAGGTGTGACCAGACCCTCATCACAATCCTGAACATCACTCAAGTTCTCCAGAGACCAATCTGAGGACGATCACGCGGTCTCAAAAATTCATTTAAGAAGAATGTTAAAAGAAAACAACACCTGTCATTTCACTAATTAGCCATTTCTAATTTCAAAGAGCCACATTCAAGCTTACCCTACTCATTTTGTCACCATAAAGATTCTGATTGACAGAACTGGTCCTTCTATATCCTTTTCAAGTTTCTGTTATTGCCTTGAGAATTTTCTCCTGCTAGGGAAAAATTCACTGCTGAAAAAAAAAATATCCTTGCCATCTGAGCTTATCTTTCCATCAAATATCCTGCAGGAGGATTGTTGGTTCTAGAGCAGGACTAGGTGGGGAGGTTATCAAACTATAGGTGTGAGGCAATGTTCGACACAGTCAAACTACCCTGATGCCCTGCATAGCGATTTGTCAAGATGAATTGTGGTCAAGTCTCCTATGAATAACTTCACAGGGAAACTTCACACATGTCTCTGCTTGCTTCTCTCTTTTTTCCTGTCATCTCTCATCTGCAGTTTTCTGTTTGTGACTGACTAAGATTTAATAGGTGAAATCAGTTTTGAAATTAAGCTTTCAAGTTGATTCACCAAAGTCCTTCATTGTACTAAATTCAGAAGACGACATGTTTCTGTGTGTTTTAGAGGGCAGTTTCTCCGTCTTTCTCTTTCTGTGTATGCTTGTCTGTCTCTTTCTTCTCTTGCCAGGCGTCTGAAGTGGTTTTAAAATACCTCTCAATGATATATGTTGAAGTCCCTTGCAGGCAAAAAACACCATCTCAGCTGAAGGGCTTTGATAAATCACTAGCCAGGTGCTGCTCCAATTTGTCTTCATCATTAATTTTTACTGGGCTGTAACCTACCTGTCACTGAGCAGAACCCCTAAGCAGAGGTTTTGATATGTCCGTGTGTGTGTGCTCATACAGCTTGCGCTTGCTTAATCCCTCCATTAATTGAAAGGGCCTGAGGCGGTTGGTAGAAAAGTGAACTAGTAACACCTTTCTTCTTCCAAATTTTGACTCTAGTAACACCTTTCTTCTTCCAAATTTTGACTCTCTTTTGTGTGTTTTTTAGACTGGGATCTTGCTGAGGGAGCTTGTGAGCATTGGTTTGCTTGAATAAAGAATTTCTGGCTTCTCTTCATCACAAATGTGGGACAATAACCATATTGTGCCTGTGAATGAGATCTACTGTCCTGTTTGTGTGTGTGAGAGAGAGTGTATATCCTGCACTGTGTGTGTGTGTGTGTGTGTGTGTGTGTGTGTGTGTGTGTGTGTGTGTGTGTTTGTGTGTGTGTGTGTGTGTGTGTGTGTTTCAAACCTGACCCAAGTAAGTAACAATTTATGTTCAAAGCTATTGTGTGAGCCATTGTGCAGTCAACTATGAAAGTGTTTGCGGTGGGTGGAGGTGTGAAGGTGTCATGGGGTGAATTATGGTAATGCCACCTCAGGTGCTCATAACAAAGGTGATATAATGTAGCATAATCTCAAATTGATAATGTGTGTATGAAGGAATTTTTCTTACACTAGGTCTCGGGGTAGTATTAAGCAATGTTTCCAGAGGGCACTTACAAGTATGCCTAAAGCAATAGTTCATTCTCTTTTTCCTGAATAGCTGTGGAGACACTGATAGAGTCAAGTTGGCCCAGTACCCAATACCAGTTGCCATAGCAACAAAGATCGTAAAGATATGATGGACCAAGCCTCCAGTCGAGGGAGTGACCGGACATAACACAGGGGCCCTTCATCTCCAGGATACACAGTCTTCCTTTGGGAAAATACTGCATGAAATATACAATATGACTTAGGTGTACATGAGGAACCTATAGGTGAACCCAATGGAACCTCACACATGTATAGAGCGGTAATATGGTCCAATAAGGAAAATCCTTTTTTGGACATTTAACAAGTTTTGTATGAGTTTTGTGTGGATTTAAATACACCCCACAAGGAAGATGACCTTTGGGTGGCATTACATAGTGTTGGAATACTCATCTCTTTAATAAATGCTTCTGCATAAGACATCTGGGACCCTTGAAAGTTTTTCCCTGATGAGTCAACCAGCTCACAGGATTTCCATCACGTGTCACACAACCAAGGGTGTTGAAATCAATGTGCTTGTGCAGTGCTGAGTGTTAGGGTGTGTGTATCACATCAAAGATGTGGTTTGTGAAGAAGAGGAGGACAATGAGATAGTAAATGATTAGTGTTTCTCTCTCTCTCTCTCTCTCTCTCTCTCTCGCTCTCACACACACACACACACATACACGCACACACACACACACGCACACACACACACACACACAAATACACACACTACTTAATGCATGCCTGCAGACACTCTTCTGGGTAGACTCTGTGTTATCTGTCCCAGCCTGCAGATTCTTATAAAACCTAATTCCCTAGGTTGTATGTGTGTGTGTACTCATGTGTGTCAAGTAATAGCAGAGAGGATTTAAACAGCATCCTGCCCTATCTGCATTGCAAAGCTCATGCTGTAATTAACAGTGGAGAAGCAGCAGAAAAGAAAAAAACAGAGAAGGGTGAAAGGGGGTTGCTTGGCACATGGGACATGGGCTGGATGCTCTCTGAGGTCTGATGGTTCGTCTGTGAAGAGCTGAAGAACACAGATATCATCCATACTATTCCCAAGGCCTGTAACAAAGCTTGACATCATGGGCTTTCGGAATTAAGAAAAAATAAGTATAAAAATCCTGAAATGATCTTTCTGAAATAGGGCATTGCTAAAAAACACCTTATAAATATTTTTTTTTGAGTGTTAACCCACTAGCTCTAGTGGGTTAACACATAAAGGCACTTGCTGGACCTTTGTATTGCAATTTACAAGCTTAGGATTTGTCATAACATCACATAGGCCTATATTTAGTGTGGAAAAAAACACAAATTTATTGTTTCAAAAGACTCCAAGTGTGATTTTCTATCTCCTAAGTGATTGGCAACATTGTTAAATTCAGAGTACCTATACAGGTAGGTGTTTAGACCAGAGGTAACTTATAAATAATCATTTTTTGTTTGTTTGTTTTATTCGAAAGGACCTCCACCTTTACCACCTTAATGTTGAAAATGATTGTTTGAATCATTTTCAATGCAGAGGAGAACTCTTTTCCTTTCTAAGTTGTATCTGTGTAAAACTTATAGATTATTTCCAGCATTTGGGCTTGTCTATTAGAATATGTTAAACAAAGAGAGGAGATCTGTATTAGTTTGAACTTTGTCCTGCTTTACCCCATCTCAGTGAATATTCCATAAATATTCAAGATGAAAAAAACCACAGAGCAGTGTGGTTTGATGATCAAAGTTGAATACCAAAGACATAAAGAAATATCAATTATATATTGTACATGAAAACATTCTCAAAGAGGCAGGATGGCAATACATGGTGAACTTAAAGGTGTTCTTCCACCATTCTGTTAATCGGCACTGACGGTTAATGAAGTTTTAATTTACACCTAATCAGATCTCGTAAGCCATGCCCAGTCGCCTCGGACTGTATGGGGAGGCAGAGGGGCCAAAAGACTTGTTCCTGAGAGACCAGCACTCCACTCTCATTAATGTTCATAGGTCTGTGCTCATCCTTGTTCTCACAGGGCTGTCCAAATGCTTGCTTTGAGCATCTCAGTGTGTAATTTAAATGTTATCTTTATGTCAGATCCTCTTTGTTATGTGGTTAATAAATGAGATTGACAGGCAAAATGGGAAAAAGAGTACATACATATAAAGCCATCAGCCGCATTTGGAGCATCAAATGTTTGTACTGACACCAGATGGGGCACCAATAATTTATAGTACTTTACTTACCACACATTATTCTCCTGATATTTAACAGTTGACGGAGAACCATCAAAAGATGCTGAGATACAGGAAACAGCAGCTGACCTGTTTACATCGGAACACTCCCGGCTCTTATCAAAAGTATGGCTTTTACATCTTAAATAACAAAATGAATGTCTAATTCTAAAGTCTGGATATTTCCAGTATTTTTTATTCTGTCTGCCTTTTAATTATACATATCCTATTTAGAAATTAATGGGAATCTATAAGAACTACAATTAGATTATAATTCACAGTGACAATACTCTATTTATAAATTAAGAGAAAAAAATAATAGGACAGAGAGAAATGTGATATGAGTAACATCATCAGTGTGTTCAATGAAGTTACTGAGAGGTTTGGAACATACATTTACATACGTTTTGTGTCTTTTTACTATTTACAGTTTACTTTAGATAAGAGATAAACATAGTGTGCTAACCCAGTACTGGGCTATTTAAAACTGTTTTTTGAGATTTCCTCTCATGAAGCTCATGTACTCTCTGGCAATGTTTTCCAGTCTGACTGTGTCTTAATTCTTATTTAGTCCCTTTTTGGAGATGCAAATGATCTCAACACCCATGATACCAGTAACGGTCAGATTTCTTTTATCGGTGTTATCCCAGTTCTAATAGTTTACAAGACAGAGGTTACTGAATGTATTGGATTCTTCAAATTAACATGTCAGCTGCAGCAATGCAGCTAACTGTTTGTCATATGATCCCTATTTCCTCGACTGATTTTTTTTCAGTTCTTTGCAATTAAAATTTTTATTTTCATTTGTACACTGTTGCAAACTTCTAAGGCTTCGGTGAGACACTAGGTGAAGAAAGGCTTTTGTTTCTAACTGATACCCTCACATAAAACCAAGCTGGCCTGTGTTGTGAAAGGACACTCATTTTCCTCCTTCAATTTTCTCTTCTTGAAATCTTCTCTCTACCTTCACCTTTTTATGGTATCATCTTAATCTTTCTCTCTTGCACAAAAACACAAGTAAACTCACCCATATCCCACATATTAATTATCACACCTAGGTCAGCCTCAATGAACATTACCACTGATGCCTCGTTTTATTGGGGAAAACAATTATAGTCCTTTGGAGCAGTTTCCTCACCAACTATTAAACAAGCCAGAGTTTGATCTTTTTCATTTAGCACGGTAAAGAGTACTACTTAAGAGTGTGGTATTATGAACCTGGCAGCCAAATAACAAAGATGGGTTAAAGAGAATGAAGTCAGGTGAAAGCATTTCACTTGAGGTTGCGCCGACATGCTTTTAATTAAAGCTTCCCCACACATCTCTTTTCCAAAGACCCATGAGGCAAAATGAATCATTCTGTGCTGAGTGTATAAGTGCATAGATGTGTAAATGTTTGACTGAAAGTCAATAAGAGGAATTACTTTCAGAGTTTGATTATTTTTTAGTTAGTTTTTTTATAACCTGGTAGATCTGCAAAGACACACATATTTATTTTAATATATCTTTGTTGGTATTACTTGACAGCTCATGTCTCTTTGTATACAGACAAAGTATCATTGAAGGAAAGACAAACCATTAATAATGCAGTTTAATGCATAAAATATTACCTGATATTGCCATTCTCATTTTTTTCATGGTGAAAGTTGTTTAACTTAAACTTTCCAAAGTTTCTGTTAAGAAGCTCTAATGAAGTAGCTGGTCTGAACATACAACCCCAACCTTGAAAGAGTAGTTATATGCATGAGTAGAATAATAGTTGTTGTAAATATAACAAAAACTCCATCACCGTTATGGAAATGGATTCAAAAATATACATACTCATCAGGGTTGACAACTCTGTAATTGTGAATTATTATTTGTAAAATATCCCTGTCCTTCAACCCAGTCACCTATACTTGCAGTTTGCATGTTTCCTTGATATTTTATCTTCCCTGTGGTCTCTCTCTGATTTTTGGTCTCCTCTCATATGTGATACAGTGGATCATATAAGTCATACCCCTCATAAGCCAAATGTCCTGACTGCATAGTTTCTCATGAGAGGGAGAACTTAATCTGTGTGTAGTGTGAAATCTACAGTATGTCATAGCAGCCCCATCAGCTGTGCCGTTCCTTCACATACTGTATTGTTGACTCAAAATAAAGATGGTTTGGTTTCACTCTTTTTAAAGAAGAGAAGAGTTGCTAGATCAGATTCCAGTTAAGATACTGTAAGCTGCAAAGTGTATTCTCCAAGGAATGTCACATTTGTGATCTCTGAGATGTGTGTCGGTGGAGGAGAATGGCTATCAAATGAAATGAAACACCATGCTTGGTGATTGATTGATTGATTGTCTTTTACAAACTTGACTCTTACTTGCAGTTATTGCACAGCTGCACATCATTTATTATTATCAACTATTTACTATGACTGAGTTTACTGACACGGCCAGAGTCAACACTGTCATAAGGTCATGAGCAGTTTTTCATTCACGTCCCGTGTTTTATAAAATGCTGGTGCTCCTTGTGCAGGTATGAATACATTAATGATGTACTCTCTCCTTGCAGTTATGTAACTATTGCATTTATATGTTTCTGCTTGTAAAATTGCAGAAACTTGACTATGAACTTTAACTATGAAAAAAACCTTTCTAAACCTTGCTGATTGGAGGGATTCTAGCTGACACCATAATCACAAGTACAACCATGTAAGCAGTCAGTCACCAAGACATTAGACAATTATGAGAGATAGGAAGGAGCTTTCAGTCCTTTAACATTAGAACTAATCAGAATTATAAAGATGCTGTACCGTGCTTAATCTGATGTATTAAAAGCCCTTTTGGATTAAGTATTTGATAATGAACATGGCTTTCGAACAGTTGAGGGTGCCATCTCTCTCTCTCACTCTCTCATTCCCTCTCTCTCTCGACTTCTGCTCATTCAAACAGAAGTAACAGCAACTGCCAGCAACACATTTTGACATCTGCTGTTGGTGGCAGTATTTCATGACAAACATCCGCACTGCCTGTCTACATCCACATTTGACACAAATGTGTAGCCGTCATCACCGCTCCCACAAAGCAACTACAGGCCGGTAAGCCGCAAATCCTATTTTTGACCACCACCGATAATTCTTGCAAAAACCAGAGAGTCAATATTTTATCACAGGGATACAGCAAACACATGCAGATGCATTGTTGGTATGTTTTCCTCTTAAATATTGATTCCTAAGCCACTCTGCAGCCATCTGGTCTGTGGAGTATATTCTGCATAAAATGTGCACACACAGACACACACACACACAGGTGAACACTGGTGCACACACAGACACACAAAGCCACATGTGCAAATGTAGTTCTCTCAAACACACACAGACATAACACACAAGTGTGCAGAGACACAATGACATGATTCTTTCTCACAAGTGTGCACACAAGGACACATTAGGACAGACATTCACAAGCACTTGCACTTGTCTCACACACATCCTTGCTCAGAGGAAGGGAGCCTTCTTTCGAAAAATGAGTAACAATACACATGAAAGAAACTCCAATTTGTTTTGTCCTGGACACCAAATGTAATTTTCTCTCTAAACCACAGCCATGTTGCCTGCAACAATGGCCTTGTTCCACTCATTTCCCTCTTTCTCTATATGTCACCGCTGAAGTGCTTTTGGACAGCTTCTAGCTGCAGATGTTGCTACAGCACCTCCTTCCTCCTATACAAGCACTTTTTTTTGTCAGCATAATTGTATTAGAATGCACCTCCAATCCTCTGTAACAGAAAGATGTAAGCCGCTTCGCTTGCTTGTGGAGGGATCAACAGTCTCTCTTTTAAAAGCCTTGCAAAGCTGTGTGTGTGTGTGTGTGTGTGTGTGTACACATACAGCATGTGCATGCACAGCTGTATGTGTACACGGACTGTGCAATCTTCTACACACATTCCTGCACCTCAAACACGCACACACATACAATCACACAGTATAAGCAGAACCACCTCTGTGTAGTGTGATTAGGTATAGCTGTCGCTGAATTGTGCTGAGCATAGCCAGGCCATTGCTGAGGATTGGGTTGCCCTGTCTCCACAGAGAAAGAGGGAGAGATCACACACAGACACACACCCACACACGCACACACACGCACACACACAGACACAGACACACGCACAGCCTGTCTGTCTCCACCTTGTCTTTAGCCATTCGCCAGGAAGCAGCTGGCCTGAATATCTGAGTGCCTTTAATGAATTGAAATCTTTTTGGTGCGAGGATTCAGTGATTAAATGCAATAAGACTAATATTCCTGGGTGGGTTGGAAGTCAAAAGAGGATTGTCCTCAGAGAGAGAGATGGAGGAAGACAGAGAGAGCATAGAGTGTGCTTGGTTCAAAGTGTAGTCTCCCTCTTCTCCTTCCCCTCACCCCACCTCTTGGGGAATAACCCTATTTAGAGCAGAAGAGAAATACAGTTGGAGCTTTGAGGAGGGAAAGAAGGGAGGGGAAAATGTGAAATGTTTGCTGGTGGGTGGTAACGGTTGGGGGGTGGGTTGGGGGGTCATTTTGATTGAGATGGAGACTTTGAGAACTTTGGGTTTGACCTTCCAAAAGTAAAACAATGGCGATGCACAAATAAATGATACAAACATACTACACCTTATAATACAGTAATTGCATTAGTTGGTATAATGTCGCATTACATTAAAAAATTCTATTTTTTAAAATAAAGTTAAAAAGTTTATCTATTGATTGCCAAACTCTTTTTTCTTTTCCCCAATGGCCCCTTTTTAAAAGCTAGAATTAACATTGTATTGAAGAGCAGTAGTATATGGGGCCTAAACTCGGGACACTATGATATGCCACACAGGTTGTAAAATCAGCTGACCTCATGATGTCATGTTACTAGGTACATTGAAGCCTACTGTGCACATAAATAAAGAGGCAGCAGTTTTCTGATACAAAGTTATTCCTACTTTAAAAAGTCAAAGCAGACAGTTATGACATTAAAGATATTCTTGAATGTATGTTCTGACAAAAGAACTTACTATAGTCAGGTTAATGCCCTTTGAATTACATTGCTGTCAAAAGATGCTATACAAATAAAATTTTATCACCTTATACCTCAAATATCATTTTTGGCTGATATCTGGGTTGCACCGATGTTAAACACTCACACCAAACCACCACTGCTACACAAGTGACATTTTTCATTGTCCACTGCAAAGCCAGTGAGGGAATCACCCAGTGGTCAATATGCCTCTACAGAATGTGGAAGCTTGGAGGGAAGATATTCTATAAACTCAGTGGACGTTCATTGCTTTCGTTGAATTTATTCTAACTTTGTTTTGTTACTGACATTACCGTGATTCATCATCTTCTTTTAAAAATAAAACCACCTTATCTGCAATCAACCATCACTTTAAGAAATTGTCCTGTATCCTTAGGGATGAACATAGTTTTTTCCCCTTATAAATTATGTCTAATACTAATATTTAATGACAAGCCAAGAAGAGGTGTAGCCTTTACGTAGCAAGGTGGGAAGGCTGAGGAGGTTAGGTTGTAGCATATCCAACTTTCTGTGCAACTTTTTTTGCTTCTTATGACAGTATTTTTTTTTTTTTTTATCAATTTCAGGTTAAAAAAACTACAATTTATACTCAGATTTTTATTAGGCTTTGTTTTTTTATTGTCTAAACATAATTATAACTGTTGCAGGATCATTGAATATTGAAATTCTTGTCTTTTGATAGGGTTTTTCTGGAAATATAACTCATCTAAAAATATGAAATGGACCCTACTTGTCTGTTATCTTTGTCAGCTGTGTTTAATTTATCACATCTAGATATAATCTGAAGGGGTGCAAAATGTTTATAGAGTATTCCTAAAATGAACATTTTGGCAGCTAATATAAATTGCCTCAAACTGTGCCTCAAGGCATGTATTCTGGGTTATTTTCAATAAATGAGCATCTCAGGTCACAGTCCTACTTCAGTACATTTACATTTAATGCTGTTTGATCTGTGTGCTACATCATTACTCAGTAAAAATAGCTTAGGTTGAAAGCTGTAGAATCTAGTGAAAAGTCATGACACTAAAGTGCATGCTTAAAGCAAAGCTTCATTTAATTAACCGACAAGTCTGACAGATACTATTTAACATGAATCACTTGCCTGATATGTCTCGCAGAGTACGTGATAGGAAAAAAAAGATTCTGTGCACACATGTTGCACTCATTTATAAAACATTCCAGACAGTAAGGAGAGGAAAAAACACATTTTCTCTTCTCTGCCTCATCCACTTGTTGGACTCACTGATCTAAAAACATGACAGCTCATAATTCCAAATGGAGGTTTAACTGAGTGTCAACTGCACTTACACACATATCGCAGTGTGTAGAGAAGCAGTCATTTACTACAAATATAAAGATGGGAACTATTGATAAACACATGGAAACACATAAACACCTTCACACACATACAAACACTCATGCAGCAGCATTGCCAAAATGTAATAAGGAGGATGCTGCATTACACAGAATAAATGTGGAAAGATTTAGTGTATGGTCACTGGTCACACATTCAAAGTCCCTTTCACAATTTCTGTGGCTTATTTGATGATACTTGCCTTCCAAGAACACAGGATTTACTGGAAATTGAGAGGAACACTGTATTTTTACATGTGTTATCTATGAGGGATATTGAATCGTATGATAACAAAATGATTGTGTGGAATTACATGTATCATATATTTTCTACAACTGTATAAATACTGTAACGATAATAATATGGCAACTACAATACAATGACAGAAATAAGTTCCTGAGTACACATAAAAACAACACCAAAAAATGCATCTATGTTTTATTATGTGTGTGTATACTTCTGAATAATTAGTGCACAAAACAATGGATACATACACACAGACACACACACACACACACACACACCAACACACGCACAAAGACAGCATTAATCATAACCAGTGGTTTCATAAATTGTATTGAATGTATTTTGTACCTCGCCTTTTACGTTCACCTTTCCATGAGTTTTCACGACCGCCTCTAACACGGGCTTCCAGTTTCTGCCTGATTTACAGCCCAAGGGTGCAGTCCACTACTCTGAAGTGTTTACTCACCACAGGCATTAAACACAACTGTCAATTAGGAGTGGAAGTCAGAGCTCCTAATGGCCTTGTTTAGGCTGTCGTGTGGACAAGCATTAGCGTCTCTCAGTCTGAGAGAGTGTGTGTACGGTAGGGTACGGAGCTAGAAGCATGTGAGTATCAGTAGAATGTGTATCTTCGCGCGTGTGTGTGTGTGTGTATGTGTGTGTATGCGTGCGTGCGTGTGTCAAAATCCTGCACAGCGTACTCCCCTTGATCATCCAGAGTAGTGAACATTTCACCTGACACCTTTATGAGAGGACAGGACCCTGGACTCATTTTTAAAGTCCCCTGTCCACTTTGATGTGTGTTATTAAACACACCTGTACCTGATTTGTACGCCACTCCCTTTCATCTCTCCCTCTCGCCTGAATATTAGCACGACTCATGGTTAAGTCTGAACATCAGCAGTATTTATGGTTTGGTCTTAATGGGTGGATATGTCATGAAATACATAAGAGTGTCAGAAACGGTGAGGTACTCACATTTATTCCCTCTTTATTTAATGTAGGACTATAAATATGCAATTAAAAATAATGAATAGTTGTATCATTGCTGATATTATTAGTTGATATGATGTCTATTAAAGTAAAATGTACAATTTTCAATGACATAATCGGGCATCTCTGGAAACCTTTGAAAATATTCAGTTTTCTTCTACAATTTATTTTCAATGGATTGTCCAAAGAGATACCTGTATTACATCCTAAATCAAAGAAAAGGGGCTAATTATTCAAGATTGTGTCTGCTCACAGGAGATACAAATGGAAATCTGTTCAAACAGACTGTCAAATGATGTGGAAGATGAATTTCAGAATAATTATTCTTGTAAAGCCTTGACATCTGTAGCTAATTCATCAATCCCTACCAGTCTTACTTAACATCCCTCCCCATCGACTACTACAGTTGCTGTTTGTGAATATAATAAGTCCTCTGTTGCCATAATAAAACTCTAACTGCATTAACTTCCTGTTTGAAAGACACGTATGTGTGCGTCAGAGATTAATGTCTGAAGCATTTTCGAGGAGAAAGGGTTGATGGGAAGATAAAAGATACAAAGAGCTTGTGAATTATCTGAATATACGAGCTGCTTATTTGATCAAAGATAAGGGGAATGGGTCCACTTGCTCTCCAGTATACACTCACATGAAGCCTATGAGCTTTGCGATACCATCAGTTTAGCTTTCAATGACAACTAGTCCTTAGCATGGATGAACACACCCTCATTGGTAAACTATATGATAGGATTATGACTGTATTTGATATGCAATCCATGGAAGTAAAGAATATCTGGATAAGTTAAAATGGCCCCTCACTTTAAGGCAAAGGCTTAGCTAGGCCTTTTACTCAACAGTAGTCTTAGGAGTACAGCAAATTATCTGTTTTGCCCTTGAGGATCAATATCTAGGTTGTGTCAAGGGCACCCTGGTGTCTTCTGCTAATAGTTTAACGAATGTAAGGCAAAGTGCAGGTTCTTCAAAAGGGACAGATATGCCTCTGTACAATTGGGACTAATTGTGGCATAAATTCACAATCGTTTTATAACGGGCTTCACAGCTTGAGGTTTGTCATGTGCAATGGATGCCTTGCTCCCATTTTCACCTGCCATTGCTCTCAAACAAAGAGATGGTGTGGAAGTTTCTTTTCATGTGTTCAAAGGCAATCGGTTGCTAAGCAATTTTTTTCAACAGAAACAATAACTCTTTTTATTGAGAACAAATGTTGACATTTGGAGGGAGCAGCAGTGGATGAGAGAAAGAAAGGGAGAGAGAGAGAGAGAGAGAGGCAGGGCCCCTGTGTGCTTTGGAGAGTGCCTCTGGTGCTATTTGACAACAGTGCTGAGTCCTCAGAGGAGCCCACCTGAGAATAAAGCATACATTTCAATAAATCAACTCCTAATGAAAGCATTTGGTCTTCGGAAGAAGAAGCTGGCCAGGGGCTATGGCATCCATAACTTCCATATAGGTGGCTGCCAGTGAGGTAGGGGTAAAAAAAAAGAAAAAAAAAGATAGGCGAAATATATCCATTTCAGATAATGAAGATCAAAAGAAATACATTGAATTTAAACAAAAATCAATAATATTTTCAAAAACTCAGCTTTGAATGTTTCCTGTTTAATCTTAAAAGACTCTTGTATAACATTTCTGACCGTATGACACTATTCACTGGAAAGTATACCATGGATCTATGTCACAAAGACTTCTGTCAGCCTAAAAGGTGGGTTAACTTGAGTTTAGGTGGGTTTACCCTCCACTACATCCCTGGTGGCAGTCAAATATCACT